>JAPYZF010000049.1:445000-519866 GCA_030523045.1 Meteorus cinctellus | reverse complement strand
TTTTTTTTTTTTTTTTTTTTTTTTTTTTTTTTTTTTTTTTTTTTTTTTTTTTTTTTTTTTTTTTTTTTTTTCGCTCTATTCTGTTGTTGATTTTTTATTATTTCTTGTTCTTTTGTTTTTTTTTTGATAAATAAGTAAAGCAAAATTTTTATGTGTTCTTGTTTTTTGTTTTTTTTTTTGTCGTCACGTACATTCATCGAATATTAATTAATAAAACGATTATTTTATATCGTTGTGTGTTGAAGAAAATTGAATGTACGAGATGGAGATGTATTTGCGGATAAATGATTATTGGATAATTAAATTAATTACAGTTCGTGTATTCCATGACACGATTTTGTGAATTGATTATAATCAAATGGGGCTTTTATTGTTATATTGTTGCTTATGCAATTTGTGAAATTCAAATATTGATTTGTTATTTATTGTTTATTTATAGCTTATTGTCTTTGAGAAAATGATATTCAGATGATTATTTGTTAATTATCTTCGATGTGATGAATAATTAATTACATTATTTCATGAAATAATTAATGAAACGTAGTTTTGTGTTGTTACATTTCAATATTATTAAAATTTGTTTATTGAATAATAATGTTTATCAATTATTTATATTTTTTTGCTAATCGGGAATAGAAATTATGAATACACAATTGTGTATGAATAATTTATCAGATGAAACAATTAATTGCGATTACTCATTTTGAGTTGCATAAGTTTGTCAGATATTAAAAAATGTTTCGTTTGTATATATATTTTTTTTTTTTATTCATTTCACCATTTACAAAATTATATTTTAATTATAAATAATCATTGAAATGTTCCCTTTATGATGTGAGAAATAATTGTGAATACGCAAACATAGATATTTAATGAATTATAATTGATCAATTAAATTCATAACAATTCGCACAATTCTTCACATGATTTCGGTGAAATAAACATTCTGAGAATTTTTATATTCTTTTACATCATCAATCTATCTACTATTATATATATATCCATTCATATCAATTAATGAAGAGTGATTGGACGAAAAAAAAAAAAAAAGATATAAACACAATAGAAACGAAAATAATAAGTTATATAACTTTATCAATTACAATTCCCCCTTATTGTTAAACCAACCGAACAATTATTTATCCTCCACAATCGTCTCGTAATTCATAAAAATATTCATAAATTATTAAACTATAATTCACATGAGTTAAATCGCCTGCAAGAAAATAAATATACATAAAATAGATAGATTAATATAAATGTATCATCATTGAATAAAATTAATTACAATGCTACGAATTTCGTGGCATAAGTAGGTCAACCCAAAATTTCCGTTTTCCGATAAATATCAATAATTATATGAATGTATTTAAATTTTATATTTGAAAATACCTGTCAAATAATATTTACATAAATATATTTGCGCATAAATGAAGTTCAAAAAGTTATAAAGAAAAAAATTAAATAAAAAAATAAAAGCTGTGATTTTTTTTTTTTTTTTCATGTGTTGCATATGCATTCATGTCATGCAAACGATGGAAAATAGAGTTCATTGGTGTATGGACTGACGATGGGCCAAAGGGGGATGAAGCAGGGGGTTGTGTGTGGGGAGACGCGGGGGCCTGATGGGGGTAAAAAAAAATGGATATGAAGGGATAGAAGAAGGGGATGGTTAGGTCTGCACTTGTGTGTCGAAGAAGATGCTTTAGGTGTGTCGTAGATATGTAACAGTATAGAGAGAAGGTGGAGCGTGCGATAGTTTGAGGGTGGAGCGACGCGCGCTTCGAGAACAGGGTTGGTAATAGAGGGGAGAGTTGGGTGAGGTGGTATATAGTTGCACGTTTAGGGGGTTGTGCGCTTCCGTTCGAGTCTGATGTGAATATTGCGACGAGAGGGAATGAGAAGGAAGAGTGAAAGAGAGAAAGGGACTCGTTGTGTTACCGTGTGTTATCGTCAGTTACCTCGCGACGATCCTTACGTGACACATCTTCGTGTTACAGTGCAAATAAATAGATAAATGAATAAATAAAAACGTAAATAAATATATATGTGTGTATATTTTCATACATTTTAATATTTATTCTTACTTATTATAATGTGATAATTATTTGTAATGATCAATTTATTTTATCATTTTTTTTTCGTTTTGATCTTCAAAGTGTTGAGAATTTTTTTTTATTTATTATTGTTTTGAGATTGTTTGTTTAATAGATAAAGCATGTGCGGTTGATAAAATTAATTGTTAATCTGAAAAATGATATGAATGAAAATTAATTATTTTACATATTTATCAATGCAATTTTGTATGATTGTTCATTTTTGATTGCTTCGTTTGTGATGTTTATTTCAATGGAGTTTGATAAATAGAAAAACGAAAAATTTTTATTATTATTTTTGTATGTTTTTTTGTTTTCGTATTCAATAACAATATTGTTTTGTGTTTTGAATTTGTTTCTTTTTTATGACGTCAATTTTGAGCGTTAAGGCATGCACATAGGTCCAATCAAATTGAATTTCAATTAAAACCCAAAAAAATGCATGGGAAAAAAAAACAATTCTGTGGTTTTTTTTTTTTCGTATCAATTAGTAAAATTGATTGTTTGTTATTGTTAGGTTATTTTTATGAATGAGAATTACGACGGAGACGAATCAAGTTAAACATTAATTAAGGAAAAAAAATGAAATTGAATAAATAATGAGAAAAAATTTCGTGCGTTGAGAGGAAAAATTTTGAATAGGAAATTGATAAGAAAAGATTTTTATATTTTTTTTGTTCTCTTGTTGATAGAAGTTGGAAGATAGACATTTTTTTATCACCCTTTTTATCTTCGTATCAATCTATATATTTTTATATATCCATATAAATATATAAGGAAGTCATTACAGTGACAAAACGATCAGATGGGGAAATTGCGATAGCGCACGGTGTGTTATAACGATTGTATACATTGATATATGAACTCCCACGCTATCGTATATAATTAGCTGAGGGTGGATGAGATAAGGGCAACGTATGTGCGGTTATATTAGTGGTGATTGTCGACTTGTACAATAGAGACCTTATGAATTATTTTCTTGTTCTGCTTGAATATCTCATTAAAATATTAATGATAAAAATAAATTATCCCTCAATTTACCTACACTTGATAACACCTTTATTCCAACCAGCATCACATAACAAGAATAACAATATTAATATAATAAAAAATGACAATATAGGAAAAGAAAAAAAAATTAGATAGGAGTTAATAAGAAAGTAGAAAATGTGAGTTAAAAATAAATGTTGATCGATGATAAATATAGAGAGAAATGAAAAATAATATCAAGAATGGATGAATGGATTTTATTGCTTTCCAATCTGCGGTTAAGTGCGTCAGACAAAGTGGTATTATATATAGATGAACAAAAAAAATAGAAGTGAGGTTAAAAACGAGATGAGGTACTGAGAGAGATAGAGAGATAAAGAGATGAAAAGAGTGAGAGCGCACGAGGATGCAACTACTTGAATATCATGTCTGGTGTTGGAATTGAGCCAGTGCCAAGGGATGATAACCTTCACCCTCGTAGCATGTCTCAACACGCATTGCAAGAGTGGTATTACTCTTCTCTATAGTGTAGAGAAGTGGGTGGCTGTATAGTATGTATTGTTGTATAGAAAAATGAAAGATAAAGCAGGGAAATATATATATATCATCGGTATTATTTTCTCGCTTGGATATTATATTTTTTTATTTTTCTCAAAACGAAAAAAGTGAGGAAACGAAAGTTTTTTGACTGTTACGGTACTCTTTGCACTTTTAAATATTAAAATTTTTTACCTCACATTTTTATTTTTCTTCTTCGCCTTTTTTTTTCTTGTTTTATTTTTCAATATTCTGTTTCTTCTCATTTTTCTTCTTTGCCACAGTGTCCTGGATGAATGCAACAAAAGAATTGGTCTATTATTTCCTTTTTTTGTCCCCCCTTTTCTCGTTTTTAATATAGGGAAAATGGAAGAAATTGAAACAGTTTTCCGAGATACTTTGATTAAAAAAATATTTCTATGTTTTTTCTTTTTTTTTTCTATTTTCTTTATTATTGATATTGCTCTGATAATGATGATAATACTCTTTGATAACTTTGTCTCTTGATATGAACGGTGTTTTTTTTTTTTTTTTGTTGTGGCGATTGCGGTGCACCATATCGTGTATATGTAGTGAGCCATTGGAGCTCAACGATTTTCACTATGTCATGGTTGCATGGCTCTGTTGTTAATGAAATTTTAGCGTTCGCCCCCCCCTCCACAATTGGTCGTCCACTTTATAGCATTCGATATACAGATTTCTCATAGTTTATGTGTGTTGCTAGGAGAGAAGAGAAAAAGGAAAAATTGGAATAATTTCCGAGGATGAAAAATGAGATTTAATGTTTTATAATGGAAATAAAATATCATCTTTAATATTGAGATTCATAACTCGTTGTTGGTTGATCGAAATATCATGTTATATGGTGTCATTTTGTGTGGAAAATTCTTATCTACAATTTTGTTCTCATGGGTTTTTGATGTATGATGGACTCCGTAGCGGTGAGAGTGCATTGAAATGTCATAGTGCCAACCTGAGGTGAAATTCGAATCCCGAAAATATTCTATAGTGTTTTCATTTTATTGTCGTTACGTTGAAACAATTGAATTAACTGCTTCGATGAACAGCAAAACGTGTAGTGGAGGGTCAATTGTTAGAATGTATTGACATTTGATGAGGGACCATTTTTTTTTCTTGCGTTTTATTGTAGAAAATTGTGAAAAGCAATATTTTTATTTATTTTTCGATTCAGTTGTTCGCGTCACTCATCTCTATCTCATCACTCAACTACTGCGCAGATCATGAATATTGAGATGGTTTCTGCCAATTGTTACATGATAGTGTACATGCTGGTATTGCGTATATCGATTTACCATGATAACAATTGTGATGGAAACGTGACAGGACTGTCATATGATTTGAGGCAAAATTGAATGCGAAGAAATGTTCGTAACTTTGTATTTTATTTCTATCAAATATTTATTCTGTTTTCTTTGCCAGTCCATTCCTGATTTTATCAGTTGAGGGCTATTAAAACAGAATTTCAGTTACAGAATTAAAGAAAAGTCGCAGTTACTCATATTTTTATAAATATGGCAGGAAATTTTGTGTTTTTAACAAAATAGAAATATTTACAACTAATAAATGCGTAGAATTAATTTCAAGCATTTGATGATGAGTTTTATAAAACTTCTGAATTTAATTTTCTAAACAAAATTGGAGGATTGTGAAAAACAATGATGAATAATATTGAGAAACTGTTTTGGGAAAAAAAAATTAGGAAAAGTTAATTCCAACCCATTTTCACAGTTTGAAATACCAACACAAACTTCATATTTACTCTGCTTCAGGTAATTGGACACGATAGAAAATATGATTGCATTCAAAAAGTTGCCAGGATTTCACTCACATTTTTTTTGTTTCTTTATGTAAATTGAAAATATTCCTTTTCTTTTGATGAATATTGATAATCAATTTCAATCACGTAAATTTCATTTCACCACTTGAATTGTATCATGCAAATAAATTGCAATGAATATGAATTTAAATTTAGCACAAGACCTGCCACAAATTAGGGTGTTAACATCGTTCAACTACAACCACACCCCTACTCCATTAATTCAAGCTATCAATCAGTGTCTTGCGGTGGTATCTATTTGGAATATATATAGATAAATGTGTGAGAAGGGTCATGGGGGTGTCCTGAAATCTGTCAACAAATGTTATTCTGTCCAAAATATATGTTGCTTTATTAGTATAAACGGCTGTCCACTAAGAAATTTATAGGGTGAAAAAAAAGGGCAACATGTATCATTTTATCTCGACTCAGAAAAGGGGTGGGTCTGCTTTTTCATCTTGTTTTTTTCCTCTATTTCACGCATATGACATGTTGATTTATGTCAATAATTTATCATTTCGTGAAATGTTCGATGAAAAAGTAGGAAAAAAATTGGAAAAATAAAAGAAATTTAAATCATTATTTTTGCACATCTTCATAAATTTTTTTTTTTTTTAACATTAAGTTATTTCAATCTTATTTTGATTTTCTTTTTCAGTTTTTAGTGTGTCGAAATTTGTTCTAGTTTGATTGATCTGATTGGTGAATGAGTTTTCCACTGTTTTATTTTGTTATTTATGAAATATTCAGGGAGGAAATGAAAATGGAATATTAAAAGCACTCGAATTTCAGCCAAGCACATTGCGGAAGTAAAGGCAGTGCAATAAAAAATTTATCGTTGTGTATTTATCAAACGAATAATAAATGCCAGAGAGGATTTATGTAGTAGGCAATATAATATGTTGATACAAATAGTACATGTGTGCATTTTGCATATATTTTTATGTGATTTTATAAATAAATAAATATTTAATAGATAGAAATTTTATATTAATGAAAATGTTTTTGTCTCTTTTTGTTCTAATGAATATTAATTATAATTTCTTTCATTCAAAATGAATGAGAAATAATAAAGATAAAGATTTATTTACACATGAATGTGCAAATATGAATTTAGTAATATAGGAAAATTGATAGTGATATAGAAATTGTGGTAAAAATAGAGACGAAGAAATGAAGATAATAATTTAAATTTATGAATCTAACGAGTTATCCAGGCAATACACAAAAAAATTTATTGACAGGCCAATTTTAATAATTTCATTTACATGGAGTTAAAAACGATTACGAAAATTGTGTAAAAACAATTTCATTGTGGAAATTGTGATGAAAATGGCACTCAAAAAGCCATATCACCATACATAATATGTGAAAATATTTAACACATTTTCATTGATTTTATTATCAATATACTAAATTTTTTCGTATAAATAATATTTCATTCTGCAAACATCATTTTTTTGTGTATTTAACAAATAACAAAAAAAAAATAGGAGATAAAGTTAGAAAATTTCTGCAAAGTTTGACAATTTTGATCAGATAAGATTTGATGTTTTAACAATTACTTGTCCTCTCGTATTATTAATTTAAAACAAATTCTGATTTCCAAGTGCTATTGAAAAAATTCACATAATACTCTACGAAAAAAGTAAAGTAGAACAAAAAAAAAATTGCACTGCACTCATATCAACTTTATTATTCAAAGTATCTCAAAATAAAAAAAAAGAAAAATATTTCCAACTCTAAAACTGAAACAAAAATATTGAGAGAAAAATTTACCACCACATGCACAAATAGAAAATTTAATTTTCTCTAACATTCAAACGGACATATATATATATATATATATAGCATAGGTGCTGGGTTTATTTGTATAATTTATATCCCGTTGGTACAAAATTGGGGAACCGGAAATTCAACATTGAAGATATATCTACTATGCTCATTGCTGAGCGCAGTGGTATGGTAAGAGGATTCATATGTAATCCAATATCTGCCCACGTGCACGATGAGAAAGACGACGAACGTTAGATAGGACAAGGGCGGTGGTTGATAGTTGGGTTGAAGCTAGATAGATATTCCCCCACTCCCTTCCACTATACATATATGCGAAGAGAAATCCAAGAGCAAGCAACTTGCATGACGACGCTTTGTCGAGATGTCGCGATAGGTCAGTCAGCGAATGCACGTACATACTCAAACTTTCCTATCTCATAGCTTTTATTTATACACATCCGCACTTTTTATTCTTCACTGCACCTTTTTTTTTTCACATTTTTTTTTCCTTTAAAATTCACTTCACGTTGAAGTATAAATTTTCTCGTTAATGAATGTGAAATGTTTTCCCAGTGAAAATGCACTTGGTATTATCGAGAATAAAAAAATGCAAAAAAAGAGAATGAGAATGAGAGAAGGGAGAGGAGAAAAAAATAGAGGAGAATAAACAAATAGCAACGGCATTGAAGAAAATGTGACAAAGTCACAACTAGTTTAGAATATTTGTTGGAAAATTGTTGAAAACTTCGAATTGTTTTATATAAAATGAATGAAATTTAATGTTGAAGGAAAATACCTAGGGGTGAATTGGATAAATTAAATTTGTTGTCACGTGAATATTTTAAGTGAAATATAATATTTTCATTTGGCTAAATACATTTTCAAATTGTATATAAAATTATTTTATTACAAACAATGAGAAGTTTAATGGAAATTTGATATTTATATTAATACATTCATCGTTTTCAATTTATAAATATCATCATCCACATTATACGACTTTGAATATATCAAAATTGTTGTTATTATATTTCGGGTTTATTCACAATTGGGAAATGAGAATAAAAAAATCTCCCATCGATTAATTGTCTATTAAAAATTCTCTGAAATAAACGATAAAAATGATAATAATGATAAACTATTTCCACTCTGGAAAATACAGATAATTAATTCTGCATCAGTAAATTTCGATAATTGGGAAAGCTAAAAGCTCGAATGTATGTGGAAAAAAAAAAAAATAGACTAGATAAAAATTCCAGTCGAATTTTCCACTGAAAAAAAATTCAGTGAACAGAAAAAAGGAAAAAAAGGGAATGGGAAAAAAGGGGAAAAAAAAAATAGAAAAAAGAGGCATTTTATTTTTGTTTTACATTTGTTATTTGTTTTTGTGACCTTGACGTCATCTACGCGTCTCCGTTTGTATATATATCTGTATATATGTGAATGGTGTACACTGTACAAGTCTTATGCGCAAGCTTTTCACGCCCCTTCGTCGTCAAACCTTCCCCTGTTGGTGCGCCAACTTTATCCCAACATTCAGCCGGGCAGCAACAGACTCACACAAACATATATATATATATGTATATATATAAACAAGAATACCTCTGTCATTGTCATTGTACTTTTGTTTTCCAAAGTAGGCCGACGTCGCAGCCACAATCAGCTCCCTGCAATCGCGCGTGTAAATCCAACAATGTTTATAGATATATCACTTTTTTTCTGCTTCAGTCTTGAATGTAAAATCACTCTGAATTTTTTTTTTCCATTCTATACTCATTTTTTTTGAATCACTCAACTAAGTGTGAGTTTGAAAAATTATTTCAAGGGAAAATATATTATAGAAAATTCACCACTTTTGTTCTCATTTATTATTATCAATTTTGTTGGTTTTTTTTCTGCTTTTTTTGTGATATTTTTATGGAAGTTATGCGCATTTCAATATTACATGGTGTTCTATTTACGATTTATTCGAAGCTTTTCTGTCTTCCATTGGCGTTGTGGGATTTTTAACTTACAATTTAAAAGCCGAGAGATCTTTGGCTTGATGAATTTTTTATTCCTCCGGTCAAGTAAAAGGAAAAAGGAAAGCAGTTATGTGAATGTTTTATTATTGTTTTTGTTTTTATTTTTATTTTTATTTTTATGGGGATGGGATCGTTTCTCTTTATTACACAACAGCCTGGGATTGTTGAGAAGGAGATGAATTGAATGGTTGGTGTAGTTGAAAGACGAGAAAACCGATCGTTTATCTGGGTAGGGAGAGGTGGATGGAACAAAAAAAAATAGGAATAAAGGAAAAGTGCCTGGTCTTGAGTTTCTGTATTAAAGCCAATATTTATTGTTCATTCGATAAGCATGTGGGGACGCGGAAGTTTATTGAAGCCAAAGGGCATGAGGACATGAGGATTAGAATATATTTGAGAAATAAATGGAAATGGACTACTATTTTATTTATAATAGTCGCATCAGTATAAAAATCAAGGTTTGGATCTTGTTTTCGAAGAAAAGATTGAAATAAAATTGTGAAAATAATAATGGTGAATTTTAAATGGAATAAATCCAGATTTTTGTTTTTTTTTCTTGTTCTGATAGACGATTGGTGGAAAATGAATATGAGAAACAGGAAATGCAAAGTCGGATTGGAAATTTTAGAGACTTAGAGTTTCATCCTTACATTTTATTTGATATAAAGTTGGATAAAATTGATTTTATAAAATTTTAGAGTTGGAACAATTGAAATAAAAAATTTGTGAGAAAGTTGAATAGAATTTGGTAGATTTTGAGGATTTCCAAGTTGATTTTTTGATATTTGATTGAACAAAAGTAGACAAAAGTGAAATAAATTTATTAAGAATTCAAAATTGGATATGAAACGTTTTTATAGTTTTTTAATTTTTGTATAATTAAATGAAGAACGAAATTAATGAATTAATAAATTATTTAACCGATAGATGATTCAATAGTTGAAATGGAATGAAATAAAAATAATGTCCAATAGTAGAGGCTTTCGTGAACTAAAAACGGTAAAACTGCAACTGTGTTCTATTAATTTTAATTGCATTGTAACAAACTATAACAGACTGTAGCAACATGCGTATTAAACAAATCTCTACGAATAATTCCTATTGTAGGAAAAAAAAATATAAAACAATACAAAATAAAATAAATAATTAAATTCAACCGACATTTCCAATTATTAATAAATAAAAAGAAAGTATTCAACTTCATAATTCAAATAACAGAATTATAATTAACATCACACGCAATTAAACATTAAAAATTCAACATCTGTATTTTTTTCATGTCAACATTAATTAAAACATCATCTTAACAGCAATTAAAAACTACATTGTTTGTTACTTATTTTACATACAAGTTAATATATAATATAAATACACTGGCATTATAGAACTCTGTCACAAAAAAAAATCCTCAACTAATGAGGCTTACAAAAAAAATACTCCACTACTTATATAATCATTCTGTGCAACATACGAAGAAAAAAAAAAAAGAATAGAAAAAGGTGACGCCCGGCTGCGTGTCAAACCAAGTAGTAACAGCATAGATGAGATCAGGCAACGAATTTAAATTGAAATAAAAATTCTTAATGATCGAACGTTTTATATCACAGTTGCAACTCATTGATTAAATCGAATAATCACATTAGAGTGAAAAAATTGATTAAAGAGTTTTCCGTGGAAAACTCTTCAATCAGTTTGATCATTTCGTTTAATGACAATTTAAGTTTCTTTTTTTACTATTATGGTGGTACTTGAGCAATGGGGTTTATCGACTATCGTACGATAGAAATGGAAAGAAAAATGGGGGCACGAAAGAAAAAGAATCGACGAAGAAAACTTGAAATGACTCACAGGAAACAGATGAGCCAGGCAAAACGATTTTGCCCATTAAATTGCACATTTTCACGAGCGATACTCGACGACATTTTCTCGAATAAAAGTATATAAACGCAGCTGCAATGCCACAAAATGTCGTTGCCAATAATTGCCACATAACAACTCATTTCCCTTACCAACCTGTTGATATTAAGTATATCTATGAAAAGAAAAAAAATAGTAAAGAGAAAAAAATAATAATCACTATCCATAAAATAAATTTATTCAAGCTATTAAACGTTAAATAATAATGACGCAGTTGCAATTGGATAATAATTGCACTATATATATATATTAACATTTCTATAACTATTACCGTTACATATTTATAGATTAATTTTTAATATTAAGTTGAGGTCAGTGAAGAAATAGGAATTTGCACAGTTTCAATAATTTATTAATTCTTATTAAATTGAAGGACGTTTGAGGGTGTTGATTGATAGGGCAAATATCAACCCCTGCAAATGTCCCTGTCCTCCTTCAGTTATCTTATCCACCAATACAAACTGCTTTAACAACCACCTACACATAGATTACACAACCCCCATTGACACGAAAAAAAATTTACCCTCTTCAAATGAAAATTAATATATTTTTCTTTTCTTATCTATAACTTATCATACTTTCACTCTCGATTATAAGATATTTTGTCATTTATTCGCTATATTTCATTATCAATTTATCATTCTCATGTTCAATGCTATTTATCTACAAAAAAAAAAAAATAGGAATTGTGATGTAATATTGTTCAGTAAATTTTTAGTTTCACCAAAAACCTAAATTAAAAGTTGATGAACAAATTAAAAAAATTTCTATCTGGAATTAAGGGTGAAAATTCACTTTTGTTTCAAGTATAAAAATAAAATTGAATGAATAATTTTTTCTCTTCAAAATAAAATAAATAATTGAATAAATAGTTCATGAGAGGATGAAAATAAAAAAGTATTTGAATCAATTTCAACAAAATTATTGAAAATTCATTGAAAATAAATATCACAGTTGTTTTCATTCTCAAAATGCAACTAAAATGTTGCAAGAAAAATCCATTACACTATTCATATACAAAAATATCCATCTCCTTTAATGAAACAAAAGAAAAACAAAACACCTCTATAAATCCATCAAACACTTCTACTTCTTTTCTCTTTTCCCATCTCCATTCAACTCCAAACAATTCCCAATGCAATCATAAACAAAAATAAAAAATACCTTAACGTAAATATAGCAGATAATTTTCCTAAATTAGCCAAGGGAGTATTTCTTCTCTCCCTCCCATTTCTTCGCTCATTGCAATGGATGAGGGTGGTACAGTATAGAGACAGGTATAGAGAGAATAGTTTGGAAGGCATCAAGGGGGGTAGTGGCGGTGGTGAACAGGATTGGTTGAGTTTCGGGGTTGAACGGGGATCAATACAGGCCTTTTAGGTTGTTTGGGGAGGGTGGAAAAAGGGGAGATAGAGAGTGAGAGAGGCTCGTGAGAGGGAACGAGAGATCTTCTACGAGCGAAGGACGGGGATGTGAACAGCTGTGCGCTCGACCTTGTACTCGTATCGTGTGCCTGTCTATAAGCTCAGTTAATACCTGACGAGAGACTACTTCTCTTCACACACACATACACACACATTTATATACATATATAGTCTGTCGTTCTCACTCGGATAGACAGTTAGTCCGCATTTGCATATATACTCATCGACATGAATGTCACATTAATCTTTGGATCATTTTTGAAAAGTACTTTACAGTACTTGATGTCAATATGTATACATAAATACAGATATAGACATGTGCTACGTGAATATTTATATATATGTAGGTATTAGAAGTCTGTTCATTCATCCACTTGAAAAAGTTTTCGACTGACATATCCCAAATCTTCAATGTCAAATATCTGAGAAAAATTTATTGGGATAGTTTATAACTTTTTAACTTTTATTTATGTGAATGTTTATATTCTTTTTCTTTTTTGTTTATTTTTATGAGAAAAGTTGGAATAAAGTATGTTTGAATTTATAATGGAAATTTTTTATTTATGATGTTTTGGGATAAGGTGAAGGAGATTAGATTAAGATTTGTTTGGGAGGGTTGTTTGTTTTTTTTTTTTTGGTTGTTTTTTTGTGTAAGTTAATGATGAGGTTTTGACCGGGATTTTTTTCATTATGTATCTTTATTTTTAGACTTATAGTTGATTATTATTCTATGGAGAAGGTTGACTGAGTTTATTCATTTCAATGTTTGGAATATTTATTTGATGTTATAAGTAAATGTTTCTTTTATTTTCCCTTTATTTTTTCGTCATGGAAGTGTTTGTATTGTCGTTTCGTTTTTTATTATAAATTCTAATTTAATTTTGTGTTTCTATGGATCCGCAATTATTCTATTTTAGATTAATCTTAATTACAATTTTATGCGGTTATTTTTATTGGAATTTGTTCAAGCGATTCACCGACGTTGATGAGAATTGATGAGATACAGTTCAATTTAATTCATTAAGATTTTATACTGAAATTATTCAGAGATTATTTTTTTAATTTTGAATAATGTGATAATAAATATTTTCAGGTCTCTTTTATTCCTTTATTTTTATATCTAATGATAGCGATTGAATAATATGTCTATCGAACGTTAGGAATTGGATAGATATTATTTACTCAACGTGCTGCGAATTCTATTTATAAATTCAAAACTATACGTACAACGAAACTCTTCACTTCTACTTTTACTCACTGTGTTACGACTTGATTCGTCTTGCGTCGTAGACACACACTCCACAGCGTGTTATAACTTGATTTCTCAATATCGTATTGAATAGAATATAAGTAGCCAAGAACAAATAGTATGCAAAAGGAAAAAATATCCACAGATGAAAAAAAAAATAATGAACGAAAGTCTGAACAAGTGCGTGTGTTGATTATATGTTCGCAGATTAAATAAATAGGAAAGAGAGAGAGAGAGAGTGTAGAACAGACGAATAAAATTAAGATTAAGTGTTGTATTGCACACATATAAAGATTCGCGTGATATATGTGTGAATACATGTGAGGATAGAAAAGAAGAAAAATGAATTAAAAAAAGACAAAGAAACACTTTGAGAGGTGATCGAACGACGACTTCACAGTCTGGTATGTCAGATCGTCGCAATTCACATTCGAGTGTGCTTCATTCCGTCAATGTCACTCGTAAAAAAAATTAAAAATCCATCACAACAAATAATTCAACAAGTGTATAAATAATAAAAATAACATCGTGCTATAAAATAACAAATATAAACAATCAAACTAATCAATCAGAATATTGAAATTATAATTATAAGATAAAAAAAAATAGAGTAAATTAAAAAAAGTACGATGGCGTTGTTCTCGGGCGGTGGTGGACCACCGAGAACCACCCCAGACAGTCCTGGATCTTCATCAGGACCGTCAAGACAACGCAGTCTCAAGGATCGTCTTCGTGATGGCATTACAACTGGATTTAGTTGGCAGTGAGTTTTTCAATTACACATAAATATCCATTCAAAGTAATAGAAAAAAAAAGAGGAGGGAAACAATACCGGAAGAAATAAATTCTATATATACTTTTGTCCATCTCCAACCTCTACAAAAGTTTTTAGCAACTACAAAACCATCTTATCCTCTCGGACAATTGTACAGTTATTAACAATGATCACTAGGTGGCGCCAGTTTGTATCGAATCGTACGATATTGCGTGTGATAAAAAAAGTTTATGAAACAAAACTTTAACTCTCTGAATGTCTCCGGGTTATCGACCGATTTGAATGATAATTATTAATGTAAATTCAAAAAGTATTTAATCCTCATAAATATTATTTAATTTTGTTCGCGTCAATTTATTCATCTTATTGCACTTGGTCCTTTTTTTAAATATTTAGACTTTATGTAATGATGCAGATTTTATTTTTATTTTTCAATTTGTTTTCTTGATGCAAAAAATATACCTGGGCACCATCAACGTCGCGGTGTCGTTTGTGTGACCCTGAGCTTGACGTCAAAGGGTTTGGTATCGAGGTCTTTTGTGTGTCGCTTCGAGGACACACGTCGCATGTTGTCGCCGGTGGTTACTATACAGTGGCCGATGTACACAGTGAAGGAACTTGTTGTGCACTGTTGTGTGTGATATTGGAACCATCCAAGACACACGACGACCTTGTGCTACAATATGTGCTCTACAAACCTCGGGGAAAAAATGTAGTACGTAAAGGTACAGAGTAAGAGAGAAACTGTTGAGAATGCGACATGCGAAAACTCTCTCTGTGATCGTACACGTGTATTGGATTCATTGCGAGACACAAAGGTGTTTCCTTGTTGCCTTTCCTTTTCAACTAAACTCATCGACATGTCGGGAGAGAATGAAACATTGCTCCTATCTTTTGTCAAAGTGACAGTATTGTAATTTTATGTTTAATGTGGATATAGCCAATGTGTGCGCATACATATTGTGAGTTATGTTTATTTCCTTTTTGTTCTTTGTTTGAATTTCATTTTTATTCAATTCACTTGTTGACTGAAGAAAAAAAAATCGTATAATGCACATTTGTTTTGTGCGTGTCATTGTTGTATTCTTCTTTTGTTGAGTTTGACAGTTTTGTTTCATTTCTTTTTCATTGCAAATTTTTATTTACTTAATTTGGAAATCTTTTTCTCTTGTACTGTAATTTGTTTCTGATGATGTTAAATTAGTTTCATGTTTTTTTCTTTCCTTCTCAAGTGTATTTTGTTTGAAGAATTCAAATTATTATTTATTTGTTATTTTTATTTAAGGGTTGAGTTTATTTATGTTTATTGTAAAGTTTATAGAGATCTTCTTACTTTTTTTTTTGATTTGGTGAAGAATTATTTACAGTGCAGTCTCTACTTCTTATTACCTCAAGATGTTATAAATTTTTTTATTTCTACGACCTGACTTTGATTGAAACAAAATTTTCATAGGTTTTGATTATTGGCCTGTAATATCTCCGACCTAATTTGAAATAAAGGAAAAGTAAAATAGTGTTCATTAGGAAATCCGATGTGGAACATATGACATATTCTTTTTCATTGATTGGACGATTTTTTATTCTCATCTAACAGTTTGAATAATTGATAAATATTGATGAAAATCTATCATTTATTCATTCATTTCAGAACCAATGCATATTAAATTTTTCTTTCGTTAGAGTACGTTTGATAATAAGAAATACCTATTAAATCACCAATCCTTTCATAAACTATTGAATATAATTAATAATATACTGAATATCTGTTGAATTTAATTCAAACTTTCAAAGTCTAGTTCAAAACCTTTTTGGACCCAAAGCTCAACCCTGTCTGATATTTTTACTACCCCTCTTGATTTTACGTTGATCTCGATCGTCGTAAGAAGAAGAGATTCCACTGTATTTTTTGTTCATATTCTTTTTTATTTACCTGACAGATTTGTTTCTGGTTACTTTTTTTTTTATGAAAATATTTAAGAACTTTGATAATGGAATATAAAAATACATTTTTTAAAAGTTGATATTCTCACAATGTTGGATGAATTTAATTTCTTCTCATATTTTCTCCTCTTATCGTATATTTTCCTAAAGGGATTTTTTTTTTCATCATTGAAATGTCAAAGAAAGGAAGTTGGCAGTAGAATTTTGCATGACCTGACGCTTTTCATTTTATGGTCTAGCCTGTATATACATTCGTTTTGTATTGGATTGAAACGTGAACATAACAAGTTTTATGAATTATAAAACGTTTTCCTTTACTTCCTCCGATTTTTCCACATCACTTCCACAATTTATTTTTCATTTGACAGAATATTTATATATATTTTTTACCGCATGTCATTATGGTATTCTTCTTTGTTCAGTTGACAGTCCAATCGATTATTTTTTCTTTTTATGTTCACAAAAATTGTCATAAAGCTAATGGAGAAATGGAAAAATTCATATTTTTAAATTCAAGATTTAATTATAGAGAACGAATTAGTTCGAAGTTTTTCACTCTTGTTTTTTTTTTTTGATTCAATATCTTGCTCAGGGAAATTCTCTTCATGATTGAGTTATTGATAAAAGAGCGAACGAAAAGCAGAGTTTTACTCAGCTTGCAACTTTTATTCAAAGCCTTTGCATACACATACATATATATATACATACTATTCACCATTAAATACACTAAGCACAAAATATTTTTTCTATCACAAGTTGCATAGACTTAAAATTATTTTATTGAACTGTCATCTTCTCTTAATTTATTTCTCCATCGTGTAAGTTTTTTTCCTTTATATTTATGTCATACCTCTTCGTCCACTTACAACTTTTATACGATTTTCTGTCTTAAAATTTATATTTGAGTGAATGTAAAAAACAAAACGAAAAAAAAAAAGGTGGAGAGAATTTACATTCAGAAAACTGTGATTTTATCATAATACAATTTTATTTCAATGTCTAACTTTTTTTTCATTATTTCCATTTCTTCATATTTTGCTTAAGGAAATTCTCACCATGATTGAATTATCGATGAAAGAGCGGATGAAGAGCAGAATTTTGCTGCACTTGCAACTTTTATTCATTATATATATATACGTTTTATATCGCGTATAGATAAAATGATTCGAGAGAAGAATTTGCAAGGTTTCAAGGACGAATATCTTGAATGAACATTAAAGTCAAGTTATTTGTCCCTATAAATATAAAGTTCCACATAAATTAATATAAATAACGATCAATTGAATCTTCCATACGTTTAATTTCACAATATAAATTAAAGTTAAACAAAAGTGGTACTAAAAATAATTATAGATAATAATTTTTACAGACTGGTTTGATATTATTATTAATTTATCTTTCTTCCCCTTCTTTATTCCATCTTTCATTCTTTAAATGGAATAAAAGCACGTGCGGTTAAATGACGTTGTACCATAATATGAAATGAGTCGATAAAAATTCGTACAACGTTGTCGTCGTTTATCATCTTTTGCATACTGGTTTTCTTATAGTTCTACATCAAGTAGGTGAAAATGGGTGAAATAGAGGGAGTGATATAGGAAGGTGAGAGAGACGTAGTAATAAAAGTGAGAGCAAGAATACGAAAGAGAAAGACCTTCTTTCAGGTGAATGTATATCAATGAATAAATCGACGTTTGGCGAATGCTTGAGCACAAATTCGAGGCCTTGGCCCAAATAATTTATGTTCCCACCAGCTGAATATCATAACAAGCGTGAGAGATATAGAGAAATACTTTTATATGTATTTATATGTATACTTTCGTTCCGGACGTTGGTATATTTATGTACAAATACAAATCTACAACTCGCGTGACTTTTTGATTCATATGATATTTTAATGACAACAAAAAAATTCTATTATGTCTTTCATTCAATCATTTTTTTTTTCTTTTCATATTTTTATATGAGAATAATTGATGATTGATTGTCATTGATTTTAAACAAAAATTTATCATGGTGACAATTTTTTCGTCACTATTCATATTTTATTTATAAATTTAAATGAAAATGTTTATTATAATATTTATGATTATTTCAGAACATTATTGAATTTATTTTTAAATTCTATCTATTGACTTTGTGGGTTTGAGTAAATTTCGTAAATGTTGGGTTCATTTCACCTGGCTCAGAGTCGTTTGTCTGAAAAGAAAAAAAAAAGGGGAAAGAAAAAAACAGCGAAGGGTTGAGGATAAATATAGAGAGCGGAAGGAAACGATGTTAAAGTCGTACATTGAGCAATTTGGGTTAGAACTTTCGTCCGGGTGGTAGCATGGACTAATACAGTCATCTTTTATGTGTATATATATATATATATATAAATCGTCCGAATATTCATCACGTCGTTGCCCTGAATTCAGTTGTCGAGTCTTTAGTGTATAAATTCATCGTATACTCCGCCTCTATTTTTGTTTTTCCCATTTTTTCTTTTGTTCTTTCAAATTCACGAAAGAATTCAAATCAATTTTATTCACGTGCATTCTTTATAGTCATTCGGTATTTCAGGCAATGTCCGTATGAAAATGGTAATTTTATTAGCAATGAGACAATTTTTCTGAAGAAAATAACATTCAGTTTATACGACACCTTTTTTTCCTTTATTTAATCCATTTGCAAAAATATTCTATTCGATTAGGATATTCATTTATTCTTCTGATATAAAATTTTACCCAGAAGATTCACGTAACTGAACTCACGTAACTACTCAATAAATATAGGTGGGTTTTGTTTTTTTTCCCTTCACTACTATTTTATTTTCTATTTTCTTTGTTTGTTTTTTTTTTTTTCTTTTTCAATACGGAAATAACTAATTGAAAGGCTTCACTGTGTGTCTGTAATAGAACAAACAAGATAGGCAAATAGGAATGAAAGAAAAAGAAAAAAGAATTATCATGTGGGCAATCCGTCGCTCAGTGAGAAACAGACACAGAGAAAACAAGTAATAAAAACAATTATATGACCTTCTTTGCCCTTGACAAGTATTTTTTTCTTCAAGTGTCAGTAGGAAAAAAAAAAGTTAACCAAATGTTACGATGGCTTTTTGAGATAGAGTGTAAGAGAAGAGTAAAGTGAGGTTGACAGGATTAATCTCCTTCGATATCAACCACGTCTGTCAGAAGGCCATCGAAGTGTCTCTGAATTTATCTCGGGACTATTTTTCAGAAGGTATAACTACAACAAAAATAAGACGTGAAGAAAAAAAAAATATTAAATTAACGATACAAACGCCTTGAGCTTTTTGAACATCGTCGAGTCCTTTATTTATTTGTCCTTCAACTGTTGTCCTTTTTTTCAATTGTTGGTGCTCTTTATGTAGAGTTCATTGACCAGAATATATGAAGGATATTGTTGAGATTGAGCCAGTCATTTATCGGTATTGGAATCTTTGTCGGGGATAATTTATACGATCTAAGTCATCTTGACAGTGATACAAAAATGAGTTTCTCTTTTATTGGATGAAGTAATTTATTGATACATTGCAAACATTAGCAGTTATTAAACAGGTTTTAATCGAGAATTTATGAATAAATTTGTTGGAGAAATAAGAATGACAGTTTGTGGAATGTTTTATCAGTTCTATGAAAAAAAAATTTTTTTTACTTTATTGTTGATAAAGAGAATTCACAGAATATTTTTTAGCGAGATTTAGAACAAGAATTTTTGCATTAAACACTTGAAAAATGTCTCAACTGTTGTTCATTAATATTCTTAGTGGTTGCAGTAGTCGAAATCTTTTAAAAGTCTCCTTGATGACATATTTCATTGTAAAAAGGATATTAATGTTGTGACAGATATAAATACCTGGATCATTTTGTGTCACACATTGAGATGGAGATTTCTTATTAGAGATATATTCATTTTTTTCTTTTGCTGAATATTAAATCATACGGTTAAAAAAAACCCAACTAACATAACTCAATTGTCCATGTACGATATGTTATAAACAATCAAACTGATAAAAAAAATGATGCTTATACAGAGAATAAATATAAATTGCAAATAGTGCAAAATAAAGATTGAAATCAAAAAATGTATACACAAGAAATTTTTTTTCAAGTTTTGAAAACAAATTTGATGTCACAAATGTCTGAAAAAAAAGCTGTTACAAATTCATCATGATTACAAGACAAAGATTATGATTTATAATTCAAGAAATACTTATGCAATTTAATTCTAAAATAATCAATTTCAATTTTTAAGTAGAACGAAAAAAAAAATGATTTGAACATTCAAAAGGTTATCAATTGCGACTTTATTTTCATTATCAACAATTATTAAAATTGTTTGTTATAATTTTTAAGCGATAAAGTACATCAAATACACAGAAATTGCACTTCAAAGGATTGAGAAAATTGACCCATTAAAGTATCTCATTTAGACCAGATGCATTGACGTTACATCAAACTTTGTCATTGTCAAAGTTTAGTTTGATGAACATATGTGCATATAGATTAGATACAGAATAGGTAGAGATAGTGATAAAGTTTGTCAGTTGTTGTCTGCATATGATCGATATGATCCTTCACAACCATAACATACCATGACACATTTATTCATACACCAGGGAATATTTTTTGTCCTCAAAATATACATACAAAATCCAACTCAACACATATAAAATACCATAGAGAATTTATTCATCATGACATTGAGAAAATATAGGTCGCTATAATATTGTTATGTTCCTAAATTTGCATAGCGTCATCACATTATCTCTACGAGATGAGAGTTCAGACCAGACACTACATTGTATAATAAATCAAAGAAAAAAAAAGAAACTTCTCTTTTTTCGTTTCTTTAAATTTTACTCACATTCAAATGATCATTTTTAACAGTCAACATTGTACGCAAAAAGAAAGAAATATATAACTTTACTTACAAAAGGATTGTAAAGCATTGAAACAATATTTTTGTTTTTCAATACTATAAATAAAGTCACGTGAATTATTATAGAGGCTAATTGTTAAGGTTGAATGCCATAATGTTCTCTATATTTAATGTTATACACTGATAAATGAAGAGTATTTTTATTTAGGCAAAAAATCAAGCAACACAACAACATAATTATTACTACAAACTCGTGCGTCTGATATAATAATTCATATGTGTTGGTTGGTAGTTGTTTGTATTGGCGCATCGAGTGTCTCTGCAGACATCTGGTTGTCGAGTGATCGTCGAATTACATCCGGTGTGTCTGTCGTCATGTATATTCCAATGCGACGCACTTGTCTGTCTGGCTGCAACACATATCTATGAAAAATTTGCTATTCGATGCTTTACATATTGTGTGATGACACATGTGGTTGAGTGGGTATTTAATGTGTACATAACATTATAAAGAAATATTACGTAGCTCGTGTAAGGTATGAATTTATTATTCATCATCTCATTGATACACAGTAGCAATATACACATTCAGTTGTCTTTTATATGGTGCATTTATTATCTCTTTAATTGTTAATTTTTTTGTTTCATTTTTTTTGTAGTCTTTTCTACGACATGTTCATATCTTGTCTTAATTAATCAATTGATCAACTCCAGTTTTTTTTTTCTTTTTTATTCACTTTTTGTTCGTTGTAATTTATAGATGAAGCGATGAGAAGAATAAAAACAGAATGAGAATGCAGAGATTGAATATTGTGGATAACATCCAAATATCAGAGATAAAAATATCAGGAAAATATTGAAATAGAATTGAGATGGAGTGCATGAAGAATTTGATGTGTATTAAATTTTTGTACTTTTTTTTTGGTGTAAGAATTATGTGCAGATATGTTCAACTGTTTTTTCTTTATCTTCTTCTGTATAAATAATAGATATGTTAGTGAATAAATTTCATGTCGGTGACTCAGGGTAATTTATTGAAGAATGAATTTTATTGGATAGTGGGAGTTCAAGTGGGAGAAAATTGAATTGTTTACACAAAAAAAATTATAAAACAATCTGAAGAATACTTTACGTTATTTTGATAATAACAAAATATTCTTCTAAAGATGACATTAAATGAGGAGAAATATAGAAAAGTCTGGATTTACAGTTGAATTTCATTGTTATAAAATTTATTGGGAGTTTGAATTGGATAAATTTCTGCATCTCTTTACTTCAATTGTCATTCAAAATCTCTTCGATACTCTGGGACTTCGTTATTCAGATATTATTCACTATAGTCAAGTACTTTCTTCATTTTTCAATATTGAAAATATTTTTATTGAGCTCATGTATTGCCAATGAAGTTTGAAGCTTGAAGTTTGGTGGAATTCCAAAGATTCCACTATGAGAGTAGGCGATTCAACCCTAAGAGATATTTCTAAGTATTACGTGCATATATATATTTCTTGTAAAGACGAAGGAACTCATCGAAAACTCCATTCCCCCTTTCACTTGTCTATGCCCACATGAACAAACTCAGACAAATACACACTAAGGTAATATGGGTACCCTCAAAGTTCTGACGACGCAGTAGCTCGACCTCGTTTGACTCTCGAAACGGTAGACTGACCCTGAGGGAACACAAGACCCTGTGTATTCCTCTTCATCCACCAGACTTTTACACGAAGTTGTTTTCTTTCACGTATGGTCTAATGAGTGGTTGAAGTGGCAACTGAAAGAAGAAAAAAAAATAGCAAAACCTCTTTTTCAAGAGTATGCTTACACGAAAAGTATTCATTAACATGAATATCAAATATATTAGTTGTGAAAGTAATAATTATTTTAAATTTATAAATAAAATTTAATCACACAATTAGTTTTTTCCGTTAAAATTGTTTGCGAATAAATACAGTTAAAACTGACTTTTACTACCATAAATTTACGTTTGTGTATTTATTCAGAAATATTTCGATTCACATTGCGAAATGTTGGAGAAAGAGATGTTTTCTCATATCTTCAATAGCTTTCCAGGAATTCTATTTTGAGATGCAGGTTGTGTATGTATTTTAATGAATGGGAACCGCACTCGGGACAGGTCTGTGAGGTTGTAAATGAACGAAGAAACAAGTTTTTCGTCTTTCCTAACGTTTCTTCATCCTCACCAACATGGATGGAGAGAAGAGGGGAAAAAAAAAACCAAAACAAAAACAAATATTAACTTCCGTATTTGTTTCAAAGGGTCGAATATGAAAACATTTTCTCATTTCAGTTCTTTTGTACATATTTTATTTGTATATTTCTGAGAATTAAATTCTAGAGATTGAAAATTCTAAACTGTTCATCTCACGATTTTTTTTTCTTTTTCCAATGCTTTGTTTCTCGTCAGTTGTATTGATGTGAATACTAAATTTATTCTTAATCAGTCAGAATATTCACACGATTAATGCGATTGTAACCAATGATGCCATTGTGTGTTCAATACTGTACATCAACGAACGATTTATACGATTAGTGTACGGGATTATATGTGGGGGATTTGATCATTACGTATTCCAATCTCATACTACACATGAATAGACAAACAATGACACTTTCGATAATAATACGCAGTGGAAGACCATTTGTTTTCCAAATACATCGCAAAAAAAGATGCTCAAAGCCCTTGATTTGAACATTCTGTTTGAGTCCTTGAATAATGTTGAGCTATTTCCTGTTCCTTCTCCAAACATTCTCGACATAAATTCATCTTTGTGTTTCATCAATATCTACGATTATTTGTACTAAAATATTTTTTTTTCTTTCTGTTTCAGGTGAGTATTTCTTTTATTCATCGATGTTTGGACTTTTGTGATTGCATTCAGCATTTTGTGAGTACGTTAGAAATAATTTTACTATTTATTATTGAGAGTTAATTTTGGTTTATCAAAAGTATTTTTATTAGTTTTGTGCAAATTTCCACACTTGTGAATCATGATATGAATTTAGAATGTAATTTAACGATTTGTACATTTATTGGACTGCATTAATGAACAATATGCCAAAGCTGAATATAGTGAAATTGTAGTGAAGAATTGAAAAGCATTTTCCTTGTGGTTTCTTGTGCGGTGTGACAATTCTAAATATAAATTTAGCGTTTCAAAAATTAGAAATGTCACATTTAATATCGTAAATCAAAATTACAGACGTCAGTAAGAATTCAGTGAGAACAAAATGAGGTGAAATTTTCAAACAATAATAAAAACAGTCAGTTTTGGGTTGAGAGATTTTAATTATCTCAATCAAGTTTTCAACGTTATTTATTCAATTTAATAAAACAAAAAATAAAACGAATGTATGAAAATATTAATATCATCCATTTATTCATATCTCATATGTAATTCATTTTTTTCTTATTACTCGTAAAAGTAAATATCCAAACTGTAAAATAATGGAATTCTATGAAAGATGAAATGTTTTATTCTATAAAATTTTATTTTCCCATAATATATGTGAATAGTTGCTATGATTGATGGGTTATTTACATAATTCATGCACACAGAAACGTATATTGCATGGAATATTCTTTATTCGTTTACACATTCCATCTTTTTCTTTTCTCTTTTTTTTTTGTTCACAGTCTGTATATATTTATACGATAAATTTTGTTCTCCTGTCGTCGGTGTACGTCAGAATGAATATTTCTACGACTGCCTATATATAAAATGTGCATATAAAAATGATTGTGTGTGAAATCACAGTATATTTGTCTTCCAATACATAGACAGATGTCTCCCAGTACGTTTGGCAAAGACTCCTGACGAAATTGTATGTATGGCTTATGTGTATGGATCACAATATAACTACTCTTGTATGCGTTCCAACTGTTTCTGATTTTATTTGTTAAATATACATATAAAACATTCTGGTCGTGTTACTGGACGAGATTTATACACATACATGTCATTGGATTTTACATGTACAATATCAACGAGCAAGTTCCATTTTTTATTGTACTTTAAAATTTTCCAGTTGATGGTTTTTTTTTTTTTTTTAGAATGGTATTTATATGTTGATGATTTTACAAGCGGAAATATAAAATGGAATGGAATCATGATTTGCGATTATTTTTGCTGGTTTTTTTATGGGAAATGAATTGAACAAAAATTTTTAAATGAGGATAATAATTTTACTTTTTATTTGGTTATAAAAAATTGAAAATTCTTTGTGTTATATTTTTTACTTAAAAATATGAAAATTTCATTTAATAGAATGATTGATTTGTTGTTTAGTACGACGAATTTAGTGTAGAATATTAAACTCCACATTTAGAAAATTAAAATTAAAACAGAATTGAAATTTCAATTCTTCTTCATGATGAAAAAATGCAATAGAATAAAATGGAATTAACAAGTGAAATATTTCATTTATACATGACACAAATGTCTTACAAATTATTAGATCCTATCGATTAAAATAAAATAAATAATATTTTTATCGACTTTGAAAATAATACGTTCAACTACTCGACCGAAAACTATGAGGACAATTTTTCATTGTCAGTCAATAATTTTGACTGATCACCTGATACTTTTCAAATACTAACCAATAACACGTGTGACTTACGGATCGTGTTCCAGTAGACAATAACAAGTAGAAAAAGAAATGAACGAGCAAGATGAAGTGGTTGAATACTGTTGAATCCAATGAGGAAAAAAAACGCGACTCTTCTTTATTATCGAGAATCGTTATCGAACAGTAGGTCACTCGATAGCTCGTTTATACCCTTGACCTAAAATAACTGACAGCAGCGCAGCTTTTTGAATAATAAAACAAAAAAATATCTATTAGTCTGTAGTTAATGGGTATGTTATCAAAGAAAATTCTAATCTATCAACTGGATCGTTAAAACGGCAGCTTGCAATTCCATTACTTGTTATATATTTTAACTGATCCACGTTCAAATATTTTCAACCACTGGTGCATGTTATGTATGAAAACTCTCCTCGTTATCAGCGTTATAACAAAGATAGAGAGATTATGGAGTGCGAGAATATACGTTTGTATATATATGTATAAATGGTGCAATGACGTGAACACAAAGCGGAGACGAGATAAAATCCATTGGCTTAGAGACGATATACATTCACATTTCATTTTTCTGACGTACTTTTTTTTTAAATTCTTTCCCTCATTATTATTTTTTTTATCGTTCCACTTTTTTTTTCATATCATGCGCAATAGCTGGATTTAATTTTTTATCAAGGTTATATGAAATATCAATTTTGACTTTGTATTTCTCTACCTGTTTTTATTGTTGTTTTTATTTTCTCTTTTTCATTGTTTTCGTGTTTATGTTGTATACATAAATGCAGAGATAATTATTTTTATTAATCTTTGATTAAATGTTCGTTATATAAATGTAAATGATTCTGATATTGAGAGGAATTTGTATTCTTTATAATAAGAATTGATATTGAAATATTTATGTTTTAGTTATTTCGTAATTGTTGTCAATTGAATTTTATGTTCTTCGATTGATTAACTAATTGAAAATGAAAAATAGTGTGAAAAAATTATTTCAAAATAATGACAAATAGTGAAGATATTAAAATTCAAGTAATTTGATTTTTTTTTCATAGAAATGTATTCATAAGACAATGCTATAGAATTATTTTCACACTTTCCTCGTTTATTTTTGTTTGAAAATAACGAAGAATTTTTCGAAGCTATTTATTTCCCTACCACATTTCTTCCTGTGTTGGGGGCCTAAAAAAAAAGGGCCTGCACCTGTCCTTTCACTCGGGTTGTTTATTTTCTACGTCGTATGTTTTGATGATTTTTTCATGTGGGATAGTTTCGTCAGAATTTTCTCGAAGGTTGTGCTGGAAAATATATATATGTTTTCATCAGACAAATATTTTCTATCTGTCTTTCACCGTCACTCTCACTATCCCTATACTTCTTTCATCGTCTATTCGTCCTCTTTTATTTTTTTCTTCCGCTTTGCTTCTCAGTCACACTCTCTAACCTGTCTCTCACTCACTCACTCGCCTATAGCCTACTTCAATTCAATCCGAATCTTTTGATGCACACTGAGTCTTTTAAATTATTTTTCTCACATCAAATGATGACTCATCTTTTGCGTTCGTATTTCAATTTGACGAATGAAAATTTTTCATGTGATTCATTTGAAAATAGAAAAGAATTCATCTTATATTTGTTGAGAAATCATGTTTGATTTTTCTTTCCAGTTCAATATCGTTTATTTCATAATCAAAGACAATTATTTTGTTTCCATTTATTGAATACAATGGGCTGAGTGTCAAAGATGCCATTAATATAATAGAGTCGGATGTAAGTACAAAAACGGGTGGAAACAATTTTTCAATTTCAAATGCGGTGTAATTAAGGAAGTTAAAACGAATGGAAAATACACGCGCGGCGATGCGGATGATTAATTGAATTAAGTCCAATTGACCTCGGGTAAAAACATATAAGCCAGATATTGTATGTGGCACACTTCTCTTTCTCTTGTCCAAACCCATTTGCACATTTGCGCCATTCCCAGAATGTGCAAAAGTAAAAAGAATTTGAATGATAAAAAAAGAACCGCAACGCATGATAACACGAAGAAATATTCAAACATAATTATCAGTTATTAAAATAAAGAAGAAGAAATTTCTCATACGAATTTCAAATTATAGTTAGAATATAAAATTAAAAAATGGAAGAAAAAACCATCTGTGTATCTGATAAAAATATTCTTCATTTATTCATCAATATACATTAAAATTGAAGATAAAATTGGCAATTTTGCACTCATTTTTGGTTGTCCCAAGTGAATGTAGCAACAAATTCCCCCATGATCGTCTCGCGGCCACCAGGACACAATTACGGTGGTGGCTGCTCCCAAGAGTCACGTCCGCAAGCAACCAGCACACAACATACACACATTGAGCAAAGTTGAACAAAAAAAAAGAATAAAATGAACGGAGAGAATGAAACGCTCATGCTCGAGAGTGAGAGAAAGAAAGGAAAAAGAAAAAAAGAGAGAAAGAGATACAGCTACACGGTCTCGACGTATAAATACACGCAGGCACGCTCGCTCGCGCTTAGTATCGCTGTATTTTATGCCTCGAAACACCGCGAGCACACGACGAGGACACGTTTAACCATTGCTGTGTATACAACACTCGGCGAAAGCGTTTGTGTTTTATGGATAGAAAATACCAGAACGTGACATAGACTTTGTATGGTAAATTATATATGGAAGAATATAATATAAAAATTTTTAGTGCGAATTAAAGTGAAGAAAAAATCCAAATGAAAGAACAACGCTAACAATTGTTATGAAACAATCAATATATTTGTTGTGCTTATTGCACACAAAATAATGTTTAATAAACGTGAATTTAATAAATCGAATGTGTGTGAATTATGCCACGGTAAAATTCCTTTTATCTCGTGTCTGGAATAATCTGGAAAACCGGTAAAGAGAAACGCAAACGAGTATATCACATGAACATTTAAAATTAGTTCAAAAACCTTTTTTATCTACTCAGTTTCACTCTCCATATTAATCCATTTTTTATTATATCTTTATATATAATTATACGTGTGGAGATGATAAAAAAGAATATTTAAATATATCCAAAGTGATCGGTGTGGGAATCACGTGCATATAATAATTTTGGATCAAGCAAAACTGTTAGAACTACCATCGGCCTCTTCAAGGCCAACTGGATTGACGACGAGCGATCGTTCGCGTCTGTTCACCTCTAAAGGATATTCCGGTATAGAAGGAAGCTCCTCTATACACTCTCTCAGTGAGGTTCAACACGTCTTCCAGCACGTTCTTCTTCACTGGTTGCAACTTTATAAAAATTCATATCAGTTTTTAATTTTTTCTTTTTAAGTAAAAGAAAGAAATAAGGAAAAATAATAAGGAACAAAATAATATCATCAATCATTAACATGACAGGATGAAAAAAGAAAATGGTTTGCTAAAATTTAGTCGAGATTTAAATAACGTTTAGTGATACTTGTCTCACCAGGTTATATAGAATCTTTCGTTTGGGCCAACGCACTCGACCTAGCGGTGTTTGCAAAGTGAAAAGGCGGTCGTCGGAGGCCGCGAGTGGCTTTCACCGAAGGATTAACGTCTCAGCACTCATAGTACGTCCCGTGCTAACAGTTGGTACCCCAACACCAACGCAATAATTATACACCAGCAAATCACCAACGATCATTTATTCAAGTGTATATGTTGGTCGTGAGCAAAAAAAAATACGAGAGCAGAAGAGAAAAAAAAATTGAAGTACTAAAATGACGTGAAAGCAACGTACGGAAATGCAGTGTGTCGATCAATGACTCAGTGGTACATTCAGTGACTTTGAACAAAAGAAAAAGCCATCAACTCACATATAACAAGTTATATATTCACTTGACTAAGAAAGTATTTATGAAATATAGCATGGAAATGTATATCACTGAGTCAACGAATGGCCAAACGGTCGCAAAATTTGCATCAACCAATTCAATTCCATTGAGCGTTGAAGAATCATCAACGCCAATATTACCAATAAATCAGACAATATTGCGTGATAAAAAATCACGACGTCATAGTGTTTTAGAAGATTTAAAAGCACGTCGTGACAGTTTATTTCAACGTGCAAGACGTGGGAGTATTTTTGAAGAAAAAGAAAATAATGTGAGCAAGGACAAGCAAAAAGATAAGCGACGTAGTAGCGAGGGTAATAGGCGTGGTTCGGTTTTCTACGTATCTGATGATTTGTTGGAAGAGAATCAAGAAACATTGGCTAATGAAAATTTAATAAAGGAACAAGCGCTTGTGAAAAAGGGACGACGTATGTCGTGGCATCCTCTGATGGTTAAACCAACTAAATCTGATCGTAAAAGAAAAAAAGGATTCACTGGTGTTGCTTCAACTGATATTGGTAGCACTGAAGCACTTTACAATGGCAGACAAAAAAGATTATCTTGGTGGAATATATTTGTGCCTGATTCATCCAGGTTAGACAATTATCCAAATTATTTTTCTTTCTTTCTTTATTACTCTCATTTGCTTTTTTTCCATTTTTTCCATTTTTCCCATTTTTTCGATTGAATAAAATCACCATTAATTATATGATATCGAATAGTCTCGTATGCGTCGGTGAATCAACTTGATTGTCAACGTACCAACGAGCATGTTCAACAACTGTGTACACACTTTGATCGTGTGACTGAATAATATATTGGACGAATGATTCCAATGCGGCAATCATTTCATTGGCGAGATTATATATCAAACGTCATATTTACAGACATGAAAATGTTGCCAGAGTTTATAGTTTATATAGGCATGACGCGATGAATCAATTGACGTCAAACATTGAATTCATCTAACGGAGAAAAATGAAATGAAGAAGAAATGTCATTGCCCAAAATTCATTCATTCTTATTTTCTATTTATATTTTTGCCTTTCTCTTTTCCATTGATAGAATTGAGAAATAACATTTGTATATGACACAACTTCATTTCTTTCATTTTTTTTTTCTCTTTTTCCTTATGAGAAACCCATTACGTCATTGAAGAAGGTGCTTGTACGTTTGATGGGTGGCTTTGACCGTGTATTTTTTTTTACATTTATTCAGAATTTTTATCCATAATTTTTATTGATGAATAATGTTGGTTTATCCAGGTGTTTATTGTTCAGAATTTACTGGTGGGTAGTCATAGAATATGTGTCTTTCATCAGATTCATTTCTGCTACTCATCATGAATACGTTTTTTCTTTTATCTTTTGTATTCCTATTATTTCTTTTTCATTCTTCTTCTTTATTATTATCGCATATTGTACTTTTATTGTTTTGCATTGCGAATAATAATAGAAACATCACTGTTGACTCATTAAAATTGATAATGAATTCACCAATACATGAAAACATATTAATGTCTTTGAAACATCATATTTCAACAAGTTGTAGCATTCATGAATTGACGAATACAGAGTAAGATGTGCATTTAAAGTAGTTTGATACAATGAATGAAGATATGATTCCGCCTACTTTGCAATATAAATTGTAGTCACTGATACGCTCAAATGCGACATAGGGATAAATGAAATGCGGACGTTGCATAATGTCGTAGGTAGGCGCAGTTTATAATACATAGGAATGCGCAGGCTCGACCGCTGAATTGATATTTTTGTTGATCTGCTCATTTACGCATTCATGAATACGACAAACAAGAAAAACATAAACCACACGAGAAATAAAATTATTATTTTCTCCTTTTTTCATTCTATTTTTTTTTTTCCACAATATCATTACTGAGACAAATTAATTTCCCTTGACTATATAAACGAATAAAATCATATCAAATCTTCATTCCAAGTTTTTCCACGTAAATGTCCTGAATTTATTAATAATTAAAATATAAATTGCTTGAACTATTCGCTTTGAAAAACATAATTTTTCATCTCTCAATTACAAATGATGAATTAATTTCCATTTTCTTTTTTTCTTTTTTTTATTGGAATAAATAGCACGTGCTCAGCTGCGTATGTGTCGCATCTGCATCATTATATTGCGATCGTTACGTTAATCGTGGCACTGAGACGATTATATTGTTTATCAAACAACGCGTACATATTAATAACTCTGTTAGCAATTGATAAATATGTACTGCAACGTTTATAATGAATACATAGATATCATATCATTTTATCATTTTATCATAGAGTGACATCAATCATAATTTTTCACTCAAATTTTTATCTATTCAATCACAGATACTGCACTGTTTTTATATTTTTTTATCAAATTTAAGATAAAAATGTGATTGAGGAAAGGAAAAAGGGGAAAAAAAAATTGATGCGTGCAACGAACATTCCTGACGATAATTAATCAGCGATTTTGATGCAAGCGATTCCGATTACGTTGCGGCATTTGATCCTTCAAGTATGTAGATGGCGAGTGAATATATATAGACACAAAACCATAGAGTAGCAGACTGTGGAATTCGTTCACGAGCTCCCACGCTGTTCGTGTGTATACACGTCAGTGATCAGTCGCGCGAAACGTTTGGCATCCATTTGCTTGCCGATCTCGTACTCGGCAACGTCAATACGAAATCGAAATTCCCCATTCGTACAAATCGTTTAAAGTAACGTTGAAATCCTATTCTGTTCTTGATGGTGTCATCCACCTATGCCACGCAATTTATGTAACAGTCACTCAAAATGTTTGAATTTATTTTATTAATACAAATCTATAACAATCTTTTGGTAAAAAAAAGAATTTTAGAATTTTTATTTCTATGTTAATTAATTGATACACAATTTTATCATCAAGAGATATTCAATTTATTCAAATTTATTTTACGGCATTGTGGACCTTTGTCCTTGAAATGTGAAAGAAATAAATGAAGATTTGTGAGATTATGATTTTTTTTTTATTTGGAATAAGAATTTATGTTAATGTGAGTTTATTTAGGTTCATGAGAATGGACATTGCGATGGTTAATACGAACACGTACTTTGTTGGTTAATACTTGTGATGATGGAAGGGAAATAAAGATGATTTATTCAATGAGGGGGAGAACAAAAAATGAAGAAAATCATTGGAGGTCAAAGCACGCGCGTATTATCCATAGACCGGAAACGAACAGACCAAATAAGCAGGGCTTGTATATGACCACGTTCAATAGAACATTTCATACATATCGATGACAACCTAAATTGCTTCAATAATGAAACCATATGTTGATGGCTTCTTTTTTTTTCAACCTAAATCAACTCGATATAAATTCAGTTCCTATTTGTTCAGTTTATTGTTATTATTTTATTTAAATTATTTATTCAATTTTGTATTCTGTTGTTGGGCTAACAAAATGATTGGACTCGTTGCCATCAAATTCATGGCCGTTATAGAAATTTGAAGACTTTATAACTTGTTGTCCTTGAAATGTCACTGATACACAATGATTCAACTGTTTCTTTTTTGCTTCGTTTTGCTTTTTTTTTCTGTTAACGAAAGTAGGCTGAAATAAAAAAAAAAGTATGAGAACATTCACAGTTATTATTGTCACTGTAAATTGTATTTGATAATGTTTATGACCATAAAACGTTAATCGTGAGAAACTTGTGAATGGAAACAGAAAAAAAATTGCACAAGTCAATAACACTTTTATCAAATGAAATAAATCAATAGAGAAAAAGATGTTTGAATTGTTCTAAAAATACTTTTATTATTGTTACATAAGAAATAAGGAAATGAACAGTCAGACAGCGTGACACAAATTTTTTTATTTTTCGTACAACAATTATGTGTTGCAACAGATAATTGTTATGTAAGATTTGCTTCGCATTCCATGAAGTTGATTGTTGCAACATGACAGAAGAAAGAATTTTCTGCAATTGGTCTGTGAATAAGCGAATATATTTTGATATATAAATTCAAGCTAAATGTATTTATGTGATTTTTATTTTTAATCACTTTAATACGTTCAAGTTGATTAATCTGATTATAAAACATTGGAGATACGATTTTTAACTCTTTCAAATGGTTGAATGAAAATGCGTGTGCACTAAAATCGTAGAGCGATAGTGAAACATTAAAAGTTTTATATTGTTTAGTTTTTTATATCAGATGTGTAAGGTTAAGACATTTTATCCTTTTTTTTTATGTGGTCATTGTGAATGACTGTACCTTTATTTTTCACGTATTCGGTTATGGTGAAAGGAAAAAAAAAAGTGAGAGAAATTTTATTGTACAGTTTCTTACATTTTGAAAATTTTATAGCCTTTGAATTTCTTGATTTATTACTCTGCATAAAATTGAATATTTTTCATTCACGAATACTTCAATCGAATCTTGGAACGTTGGAGAATTACGAGAACAGTCAACACAGTTTATTCTCAAGAGAATGAGGGTAGTGTGGTGCAAAATGTGTGTGTGTGTGTGAGTGTGTGTGTTGTATGTGTCATCAGGGCGAAGTGCCAGCTCAATACTCCACTTTTGTGTACTCACTTGAGTATTTTAAGTCACTTTTATCCTCTAACTCCCCACGGAATATATCACGTTGCTATCTTTATTTTTCATCATGATCGTCTCCAACAGGTGAGAAAATTTGATGACGTTTACAAAAATATCAGACAACGTCTGTTTTCAAGTTTACTTATATATTTACTTTTCATGCCAAAAATTAAAGGAGAAGTCATTGGTTATCGGTACTGTTTCAGTTTACAAAATTTTCATTTGACAATTTGACTTTATTTTCGAAATTTATTTATTGTAATGAACAAAATTCTGTTATGATGAATGGCAAATTTCGAACACGATGATTTTACAAGGTGGAAGAATGAAAATTGTTTATTACAGTTCAAGTTCGTTTTTGTTATTTTTTTCTTTCATTTTTTCAAGGTTTCTCAAAAATATCACCAGGAAAATTTGTTCACATTATTCATAACAATTTTTGCAATTTGTTATTTTGATTGTTGTAAGGTCGATGTTCGTACACGAAATTGCAACATCCAACCAGACTTTTATTATTTTTAAATTTCATGCAAAAAATATTTCTCAGGTGATTTTTTAATTTTCTATTAAATTTTCTTGTAATACTCATTGTGGGTTTTCCACGTTTATCACACAACTCACCAAACCACTACCACCAACTTCTACATCTATTCCATACTATTCCAATAAATATTTAATTGCGTCCCCGATAATTCCTCCACTAGTTTCAAGAAGAACCGACCACGTTGCAGTGAATAATTAAATGTATTGTAAATGAGCTGGATTAATCCCTTTGAACTATTCGTTCATTTTTGGGACAATATAAATTAGCTGCAGTTTAGTTATTTACGCTATAAACAATGTGAGCAGTTAATTTAAGTTTTGGGATTTTCCAACAATTAGAAGATGCCCGAAGGTTCTGAAATTGCAATTGCAGTGTAAATAATTGAAATGAATGAAATTTTGGTAGAATTGTCTTACAAACAAACAAATTTGAATCAATTTCATCAACAATGAATAAAAATATGTAAATTTTCTAATTATTTTTACATTATTTTAATATTACATTAGATAACATAAATAAACGACAAAATGTGTTGCATTAATCTCATATAAATGTGATTGTGTATAAGGAAAAAATGTTTCGTAGAAAAGGAGATAAAAAAATTTCTTTTAGTCACTTCAATATAAAGTATAAGAAAAAAAAATGACTCGGAACAGGAAGACAACTTATATCGATTCGAGTGAAATGAATTTCACGTGATATTGGTACTTCTGATGGAATTAGAAGAATTTACTGATCAAGTGTCAATCTACAAAATTGATCGATAAAACATCATTCCACATACGAAGTCCAATCTATTCAAAGAGATGACGATAATATCTCGAAAACGTGAATCGCCCTTTCACTCATCCTCATTCGCTGACAGAGGACATATCGAAAGAAAATCGAAATGTAAATTATTGATTAAACCTTGGAACACAATAGATGAGGTTTGCGCATCACACTTGACCAGTTTCTTTAAAGCTCCATCTGTAAAATGTCAATAAGATATGAATTAATAAAAAAAAAAATAATTGTTTATATTTAACGATTGAATTTTGTTGAGAAATTATTAAAATTTTCATTTTTACAATCATCATTAATTTTAAACTTACATATTGAAGTAGTTGTGAAGTTGGAATTTAATTTCCGGCTCTATTAAAAGTCGAAGAGACTTGACTGCGCTTAGTTTTTGATCTCACTTCATGAAGTCCATTTCGAATATGTCATTTCCGGTCTTGCCGGATGTAAAATGGGCCGAGTGACATTCCGTTTCCGGTTCCATCGGAAGTGAGTCGAACTGAATAGAGATTGGACTCCTTTCATGCTGGATATAAAATGGACCAGATGAAATTCACTTCCAGTTCTAAAATCTGTAATCAGAGATAAAAATTTGAGAAACTTCAATTATCGATGCTGTTTTTCGTCATCCTTTACTGATTCTACACATTAGAAAACATTTTTGTTTAAGTTTTTGATTGTTTCTTAAATTTCTTCAATTCGGTTGTAGCCAAAAAAAAAGTCGAATATTTCACCTTTGCACCGTATTGATTTCATTATGAAGAAAAAATATGAGTTCGGTCGTATGTTCAAAGGTGCATTGAACAAATTGTACTCAGTATTCCATTCTCAGTACAGTTTTCGTCCACTAGAGGTCAAAGCAGTGATATAAACGACTTTAGTTGAATTTTCAATAGCATAAAGCAATGAGAACTGACTTACCGACAATTATAAAAATGATCAATTATCAATATACATGAAATAGTTTTGCAAATTAATTTTGAATGTGAAATAGTACAGGAATTCATCCGCAGAAATTACATGATAATAGACAGAAAGTGAAAAAAAAAGGTAGAACAACCGTAAGAATAGACATGAAAAATCATCTTGAATTGAATTCCTTTTATGTTGCAAGTGAAGAAAAATTTCACTTTTGGCTTTTCAATTTTGTTTCTATTTTTTTTTATTCTTTCATTGTGGCCAAAGGTTATGACATTAATTTACACCTTCTCTTAAACGAAAATATGAATTCTATAAACATCGAAATGTATCTAATGTTGAAACACCTGAGTATATATGAAAAAAAAAAAAAAAAAGACTGGACCCATGACTATTAAATATTATAGAATTTGCAATGTGTCTTCTCGCACTACGTGACATCTCGTTGTATGAAATTTTATTCTTTTTTCCCAAGGTCTCATTTACATACAAATTGCAAACACTATGCAATGCGACTTGTGACAAGTTGTCGCGTTGATGGTATATATGATAGACCGAAAAATTGTCTGACAATTCATGCGAATGATTTAAATTTTAAATTTGGTATTTTTTAACTTTTTAATAAGAATCATTTTTTTTTTTTTTTTTTCTATTTTTTTGTTCTCAAGTATGTGAATGAGAAAGTGTAGAGGTTTTACTTCAACTTAATGAGCACTTGATTCTAATTAACGTTGAGCTCCAACAATTAAACATGGGGAGTAAAGAAAGGAAAAAAAAATATATATATAGGAAACACAATCGTTCTCTTCTATTTAAATTATTTTCATCTATTTTCTGCACGTAGAATGAGCATGTATTTTATACTTACTCTCCCACACATTTTTATTTATTTATTTATTTTAATTGAATGTATTTATTTGCACCTTTTTTATTTTTATTATTTTTCTTCCTTTTGTTTGATATTTAACAGGTCACGGCGTATGTCACAGCAAGATGTTACACATACGAGATCAACTGAAAATCTCACAGCCTCTTTTTTTCGGTTCGTATATTATTTTTGCAACAATGCCTGGACGCTTTTTTTAGTAATAAATAATGTTATGAAGAATGCTTTCATATTTTTAAATTTTCTTATTATTGATGCACGATAATATTCATTAAAGAATGCACAAATGGGGAATATGGAAGGGAATATATAAATACTGTTCTGGTTTTTTATTATATGATTAATAATTTTTAATTATTTTCACAGGAGCAAAAGTCGGAGTGTGGATCATGGGTTCACAACGCCATATGACTTGGAATCGCTTCGGAGCAAAGTTGAGGGTCGCTTTGAGTCTGTTGACAAGCTTTCAAGAGGTGAGGCAAAGAAGTAAACATGTTCTATGATGATAAACAATTCAATTCGTTTTGATAGATTGATATGTATAAGACAATAGATCATAACAAAGCTGCAACCATTCTCATGGGGATGGATAGAAAATATTATTCAATATCGATATCCGCTGACGATGTTTGTTGCATGATGTTGATGACAGTGAAGCAGAAAACAATGTTTTAATTGCTCACGGATATTATCTACGAAATAACAATGTTGAAAAGACACGAAATGATTCCAACCTATCACCAAACAGATTTTTAATTATTACTTTGAAAAAGTTGTACTGAGAAAGAGTGAAGCGTATTAGTGAGGTATTGGACAGGATCGCCACTGTAACATAATTGGAAAAGGAATATGTGCGGTGTCCAATGATTTCTCTAGAGTAAATATGTGAAAAAATGTTTGTGATAAATTGAGAGACAAAAAGTCATGAAGGTTCGTGATCAACAGAGCAAAAGTTGGCTGATACTTGTTGAAAACTTTGATTCTGTTTACGTGAATCAACTTTCTTATCAAAATTATCAATAACTTCAATACTGTTAATTCATGTTGAATGATTATTTAGCATGGGAATCCTTCAAATTGACGTTTGTAAGTTAATATTCTTTTAAAATTAATTCTTACCATGATGATGCTAACAAAATTTTCGCTTCGATTCAAATCATTCTGTGAAATATCAAATGTTTTGTTATGTAAACAACGTCCATATCAATGGAAATCAATTCTCACTTGATATAATATCAAAAAAGGAAAAGAAATAATCCACAAGGAAAATTCATCTCACATATTGATAAGAATATTCCAAGTATATTCTTGTTGTAATATCACAGATATCTGCCACAGCATGACATCATATAAATGATTTTTAATTATTCAACCTAGGAATAAACTTCACTGCAAGAAATATAATAAGGCACATGATTGAAGATCTGATGAGCTCTATCAATAATACTCAGAAATATATAGCGAATCTCATATATATATCCGACTTCTTCAGTCATCTCTTGACGACCTCAACCTCACTCAATTGCATCACATTGACTTACTTTTTCAAAGTCAAACATATTTAAGTTTGCAAGTTATTTAGCTCCAAAGTAATACCATTGCTTTAATACTCGAGAATCTCATGTCGTCATATATACAAATGTCGCTAGAACGACGATAAGACCTGACACACTATGCATATACGTACGTCCGCATGAATATGTCATTAACTAGCCGTTCACGTCTAGTCAAACAATTGCGTCATAGACATGACACAATAATCTGAAATGGTCTTTAAGGTAGATGAAATGAAAACACTCTACATATTATATACAAATCGCACTTTTTGAATTAAATCAAACAATATAATTACAAGTCGAACTATCGTTTTATTCATTGAATTCAACTCTGAACATAGACTCAAATGGCACTGTCATTATCAACACGAATAAAGACATATTTTCCATAATATCGACAAACCAAATTCATATGAATAATAGAAATTTTGAAATAGACAAATTGAATGAAGTCATAATGATTATATTTTCATGTTTGATCTATCTGTTTTGATTTGGTACATTATATTATTCATTGGCTTATCCATTCAGTATTTTCGTAAACAAAGCGTATCGTATTATTATTGTCAGAATCGATCAATTTAATAGGATTTTGATCATGATGATGAATAAATTTATATCTCGTGCCATATTCATGGAGAATTACATATCTCACGTGATATATCTTTTTCTTTTAATAATATATCTCACTGTTCGAATATTTCCAATTTATCCATTAGATGACTCGATAAACAAGTGATATATGATTTAACTCATGATAATTACTATCATCATAGCCAAGAAGTTGATAAGATGCTAATAATCATGATAAATAAATTCATGTCGTATGAGCAGGCATAAAACTTTTCAAGTCATATCGAGTTTTTTCAACTATAAATTAAACTGTTCACATTTTTTTCATTCTTTATGTTCTTTCATTTGTTCAACTATTATTTTAATTATACAAGACACTAGTCAAAAAGACGAATCGAACTTTGGTTAAAATGATGGATAAATATGGTGGAATGTTGAATGTGATAATATTGATTTTCATATAGAGTCAACATCAAATAATTCTGGTCAAAACTTTCAATCACGTATTGTGCCTGGGGTCCCATGCTTTATCTAATAATTTCATAAGGTTTGGTTTGTAGTCAAGAGCTGTTATCGTGTGTATAATTATTGTAATTGGAATCGTGAATAGAGTTCCAGAAATTCTACTCACAAAGTGTATACAAATTGTAAAGTTATATTTATTTTACGATACATGGTCAACTTTGTACCAACTGTATTGTAAATATATAAGAATGTAGAGATTATTTATTATATCTCGACACTCACTCGTACTTCCGTTGCAATCGTCGTCGTCACTTTCTATGAATGCGTTTGACATTTCAAAACAAATCAGTTCAACACGTCTGGTATGATCGCGTAATATTTATTTCCGTGGCGTAATATTAATAGAGAATCATTTAACGCGATGATTAACACGCAAGCAAAAGCAGACACGTCTTCCAGTTCCTCTGTGGGCATCAGAGTGTACAGTCACAGAGTTTAAACGTGTCGTTAATCAGTCAATTGTGTTATAACTGCATGTGCACATTGAGTTTGAATCTCTTCATAAAAAAGTTGTCTTGAGGAAAATACATTTTTCCTTCAATGTTACGATACAGAGAATATGAGAATGAATATATATTCACGTAAAGTTGATACAGTGAACACACAAAGAGTGAAAAATGTGCATTGATAGAGAAGGAATTTATATGTATGTTTTTATTTCTGACTATGCTGTAACTGAAGATACGACAGTTGAAAATAAGGAAAGAAAATATTACGACACTCTCTATCAGGTTGTTCACCGTTTAAAAGAATAACTCCATTCAGTAGATACTTTGTCGTTGCGAATGGAACAACATTGCGTAACAGTTATAAAATCAATAGCGTCAAAAGTTTTTGATTGTTGAAAAATATAATGGAGTTTGTCGAACAGTCAATATTATCTGAATGGCAAGTTGTTGATTACGAACCAAAAAATGTTCTTATTTATGAGAAAAATTATCGTGATTATATAGTGTTTTATGTAGTGGATGGAACGCCAATTCCTCCTGAGTCTCTGCACACTCCATCATCATCATCATTATCATCATCGTCGTCAGGTATCGCGAATAAAAATAAATTTTCATTCACACGTAGTGAAACTTGCACTCATTTATCTTCATCAACTTGCTTATCTTGCAATTCAGAAGAAATATAAGTATAACTGACTTCATCATTATATCAAATTTTTATCTTACTCTGTAATATATATATAAAAAAACACACTTATGGTGCTCCAATAAAAATCAATATTGCAAATATAGTTATGTAACAATGCACAGAGCCATACACGCAATCGTGTATGAATCATTTAATTGAACCCGGCATGTTCAGCACGTGCGTGTAGGTATCAGTCACTGTAGCAAGATAATACATTCATACAGACAATCCTATTTCATTAATTTTTATTTCGTCTTTCTGCTCTTGTCAATTATCACAAATTGATTTATATCTAACTCAATCAATACGTTTAGCCCTGAACTGAATGTAAAGTTTTGTAAACCTATTGGTATTGTTACCAGATGACTGTCAATCAATAATCCAATTTAACGCGACAATAATTGCAGCTATATTTAGTTGATTATCATCTGACGAGTGTCCCTGAGTTGGTAAAACGTTGATTGGAATCGTCACGTGTCTATTCATTTATCTATCAACAGCCGCTTGAATTTAATTCTTGAACTTGTCGATTGGAACTTTACAAACGTATAAACCGTAGATATGTATCAACTTTCAAGGTTACTCTAATATTTCTCGTTATTTATATTTGTTACATTTGTTAAAACAGATTCTGACAGTGAGAGCAAAGATGGATCCAATTCACAGGAAAAGAAACAAGCGCGTCTCACTCAACCGGATAATACAACTGCATACAGGGTGAGGAAATTTATTGGCCTTCAATAGAAAGATAATCACCAGTAAAATATATCCTACCTAATTTAACTCACTTTACGGGTAGTCCAGAATGGATGAGTAATTGATTGCTGGCAATATCACATTAACTTTGAAAGTAAATGTTGTTACTCGTGTGTATTCTCGTTGCAGACACGGTGAAAATGCCCCTATTACATTTTCCTCGCATTCTCCACAAAACATTATTGGAGCTCACTTCGTAATTTGTTTTAAATTAATTATTGGATATTGTCCGATGGAGTATAATCATATTACTCATAAATTTGCAACAATTATTTGGTACAGGTTAATCAAGAAATTCTCATTTATTAATGAAAGTGCTCTTTGGTGAATCCTGAATCCAATTCATTAGGAGAAGAATTTTTCAGTGTCAATAATTCATTTTTATTAACTACACTGTTTAATATTTTGACAATGTCAAACATTGCTGATGTAAATCTAGAAATATGAAGGACAAAATTTAATTTATAAATTCACAATGTTAGAAATTCTGCTGTCCGGCATTTCGTGTATCACATAGATGTCAACAATGTCAAACATGTTCAATACAAAATGTATTTGATATAAATCATGTCGCCCAGTAACATGTGTATGTGTCCTTGTATATCTGGGTCTCTCAGAATATTTGATAGATAACATACTCTGGGTATACGTGCACTTATAGATCTAATATATATTTCAAAAATATCGATAGCAATTTTTCTTACTGCATATCACTGCCATTCGTCATACATTTCTATATGTATCATCACGGTAATTTATATAATTTTTTCCACTTCTTCAGTATTAAATGGATCAAAATGTGTGTGTGAGTGTGTACGTGTATGTGGCAGAATTGGAAAATGCCAGCAATGTTTTATATCTCCTCTTTAACCTCCAGGGAAATTCCTTTAGGGCGTGACGTATATGTGTGCTACGAGTTTCTAGGATTTTAGTTGCGGGAAGGTTGAAGACACATAGTCAGTGGTGGTGAATCACTGTATATGGGACAAGAGAGAGAAATGGCAGAGGCATAGATACATGATAGGTGGTGGAATTGGGCCAAGCGGAAGGACACGACAACGAGGCAGTGAATGTAACGGAAGTTGTGTGTCCCACCTATATATATATATATGAACAAGTAGGCAAACGATGATCCTTCCGTGATAGCCATTTATACCTTGGTATTCTCGTTGGAGCCATCTCAATATGTGGAGCGAACACGATGCACTCAGTATATAATCGACTTGGTGTATTCTCAGTGGTAGGTCACCATGAATCGATTAATTGTCACTAATGGAACGTGACGTTATATGTATATCGGTTATGTAAAACTTAATCGCTTATCAACTGAGTAGTTGAGATGAGTTGGAGGCATTGGTGAATAGACCTTAACGTGTCCAGTAATCGTTTGATAATGTCTTGGGTTATACATAGTGGTTGAAAAGTGGAATAAGAAATTGCAAGCGAGGAAAGAGCGAAAGAGAAAAAGAAAAAAAGAGGACAGTAGGGGATTCCCTTGGTGGTCTTTTGTCCTGAGATGCTCTTGGTGAGCACGATACACTCTTTGAGGATGGTATAGGTAGATAGCAAGTCGGAAGAGTCTGTATCTCTCTCTTGTTTTTTTTTTCTGGTATAAAACATCTTGGTCTTTTCTCGTCATTTTTTTTTCTCTTCACTTTGCTCTTAAAGTTGGCTGTGAATTGGCTATACCCATTCTATTCTTTTCATTTTTTTTTCTTCTTTTCAAATATGCTTTTGCGAAGTTTTACATTAAACTTGCTCACTTCCTGCACCCTACTGTTAATGGCCGCTATTATTATTTCATTCGTTATTTTTGCAACTATTATATATGGAACAGTAACTCGTGTTATCGAATAATCTTCCTCGTCTTCGTGTAAATGTTCTTTCATTTTCTTTCCTTCGGTCTTATTCATTTATAATTCTATAGCTAATACTCCGTGTGAGTCCTCAGGCTGAATACAATTGAATTTGAAGAACGAAGTTGTATAGTAAGATATTAACTTCTCTCCTGACACTCAAGTTTTTTTCAAAGTTGTGACGTGGAACATCTGGCAGAGAAAATTGTAATGAGATTAAAAGTAATGGAACTGTCATCGCTATAAATTTTTTATATATGAGAAAGTAAAAGGAAAAACTAAAAAGTTTATTTAGTCTTTGTTGGAAAGTCTGATAATGTCTAGAAATTAATTTCAACTTGTAAATGTTTGAAGTATTTAATTTATAATGAATATGTAAATTAAAAATTAACGAATCAAGTTGTCGTTTTGCAACAAGACTATTTTCAGTAAAATTGATCGAATGTTCGGGTATAATGCAAACCAACGAGAATATGGTTGCGCTTGATCGTGTGCAATCCGTGAGGTTTATAATGTGTAATACATTAGCAGTGACCCGTGAAATTACGTTCCCCACGCGATATTTGCCATGTATTGAGCGGGCCCATAGCTAAATTGCTGGCGTCAACCCAGCGCAGTTATTGTAGCTAGTGTCGGTCGCTCGATAATCCACTTATCTGCACTCTTGTTTACTAAAGAGTAAAATATATACATATACAGCAAAGAATTACGTTACTCATCCAATTTGTTTAACAAATTCTTTTCTTTTTCACATCAAGTGTCGTCTCTCAGCTGATGAACTTGGCCTTTACTTGGCTCGTCGTCCAACTTGAACATTGACTTTGATTCAAACTTCTTACTTCACTTAAACTCAATGAATTAACAACTAGAAAGTTGTTAATTCTTTTCCCATCTGCGTCTCTCTTCAATTTGCATTATCTTCCATTCTACTTCAACGTCTTTTTATAATCATTATCTCTTTTATTTAGTTGGCAATCGTTACTGTTAAATATTCATTGAACATCCGATGAATTTACATTCAAAGCAAAACGATTGTAATTACAGGTGGGCGAAAGAGACACATTGCCATCGGTTGCAGCTAAATTCGATACAACACCATCTGAGTTGAGAAAACTCAATAGACTTGGTAGTACATTCATTTATCCAGGACAACAGCTTTGGGTACCAATAAAAGGTGAAGCACGTACTGGCAGTGATGGAACAAATTTGAATGCACCTAGTCCTGATCCTTGCCATGATCATGATTCACAGGACGATTTGCCACCGGAAGAGAAAGGTGAGTAAGAAGACATTTCGAGAGGCGTTTCAATTATGAGTAGAGGAAGAAATGTAATTCATAGATATTATTAAAATTTTTGCAGAATTATTGGATAATTTGCGGCCAGTGTCACCTAAACCAGGCCATATAGAGCGTGTGAAAACGCCAATGGACAGTAAAAATTCAGCAATGGACGAGGACGATCCTGTTTACAGAGAAAGATTTTTGAAAATTAATGTCCGTCATGTAACCGATGGACAGGTAAAGTACCTCATTAACAATCGATTGTAGTTTGTTGTATATAAATGTAAGTGGAGTAAATACATGCCAATGTTGATTGTCATTGATTGTACAGGGTGTTGTTGGAGGAGTGCTATTGGTTACACCTAACGCCGTGATGTTCGATCCGAATGTGTCTGATCCACTTGTAATTGAACATGGCGCTGAAGCATATGGTGTGATAGCTCCAATGGAATTCGTCATTAATGCTGCGATTTATTATGATATTGCACACATGCGTGTTAGTCATACAGATGTACTATCGAATACTGATAAAAAGCCGGAGATTTATTATATGAAAAAACCAATGAGGGCTGATGACAGGAAATGTTTATCACCGGGTAAAGATGAGAACTTCTCGGAATTAACTACAGATGACAATGAAAGTGTTTGTAGCTGTGCCGAAAGAGATGGAGATGCATTTCCGAAAGCTTTTGAACGTGACCTTGTTACACCAACAAATTTACAAACTGTAATGAGTAGTACAATAACTTATTTTGTGTTTCTCTTTTATTCGAATTGTGGCTTTTTTTCTTGGAATTAATACATTTATTGGATTTGGCAGGATGAAGGATCAGCTTCCACCAAAGATAAGGATAAAGATAAAGAGGAAGAACATAATGAAAAAGAAAATAGTAGTGGTCAAGCGATCAGGACGCTCGAGGAACGCAGGCGTTCCATGTTGGATCATCACTGGGCTGTTCCGAGCAAAGACAGATGCTCATTTTCTGTTGATGATGAACAACAAGACTCCATCAATTCCGACAAGGTATTTCAAATATTTCATGTAACAGAAAAGGTTTTTACTCTGAATGATAGAAATTCTTTGTACTTTTCTCTGTATTTATCGAATAAGTATAATCCGATGTTGATATTCAAATGACTGTCTTGGCTAGTCATTCAGCATGAAACATAGACCGACCTAGAATTGTTTCCAATCTTGGGGGATTAATAATGAATAACTTTTTGATACTTACCAAATGCGAAATTTAAATGACTATCGGTTTTTCTTATCGCTTATATATACATTCAATATCGTAAAGAACTTGAGGATATTCTCGAATATGTTCTTACGAATCTCAAAAGGCTTTGAAAGCTTTTTATTTGTGAAAGAAATGTGATTCAGAGAGAGTAACAGGTAGAAATATATTCAATCGATTTTCTTTCATATTAATATCAATTATATTATATATTTTATTGATTGTCGTAAATTTTTCAGAGCCAACCAGAATCATCGAAAGCGTCTGCTATTGCTGAAGGTGAAGAAGGATCTCTAGTCAAACTGTCGTGCTACGATTCTGGTATCGACATACGTGAACCTAATCCCCCTATTCCCGTAGTGCAACCCATTCCCGCGAAAAAAGTGTATTCGGACGCGGACATAGTTTTATCTTCAGATTGGGTGCCGCCAATAACCATCGCCCCGACAAACGTTTCTGGAAATACACTCGATGCAGTGGCAGCTGTCAATGGTAGGAAGAAAGCGAGTTCAGTGTCATTCAGTTTGGACAGCAATGCTGAGGAACCAGAGAAGGATGAGGAGCATAAAGAAGAGGATAAACAGGAGACGCGTAGGAATAAGGTGATTTAGATATCGACTTTTCACTGTGACGTATTAAACAATCAACATTTTTAATATATTCATGAATTGTTTTCATTCACTCAACACAGATGTTGAAGAGACTGTCATATCCTTTGTCATGGGTTGAAGGGCTCACTGGCGAAAAGGAAGATGAGAACAAATCAGTACCTGAAAAAGTAGCAAGTCTTCCAAATAGCGCTGACAGCCACCACTCGTCGGTATTCAGTAAAGTTTTTTCGAGGTAAGCTTTCATTATGTGAGACAAATGAAGAACCAATATCAAATTTCAAAAAGAAAATTTGCTTCAAATGCGTAACAAATTTTTTCTAAACGAGTTTGAATTTATCTTACTTTTTTTTTCGTCATCTCGTTTGGTTTATCAATGCTGCCGCTGTTTCACGATGATGACGATAGCAATAATGCCATTGAGTTTTTGCTTTCGGCCAATTTTATTCAATATTAAAAGCCGATGCCGTATATATACATATCATATGTATATTTATACAATAGTGAATGAAGTTTTTTTGTCTTATATCAATAGAATTTTATAGTCGACAAAATTTGAAATACATTCATGAATATATAGATTTCACAGCTTTCTGCATTCGATAAACCGATCGTGGAGAGTTTTCAATCACTCTTTCAATATCACTGACTTCCCATTTCCATCTAAAATAACTCACCTCTTGCAATATTAGCAAACGAAATATATCCCCCAATAATTTTTTATTAATCATAAAATAATGTAAAAAGACAAACTACGATCTAACAAACAAATATGTGAATGGTGGTGGTACTAATTAAAAGCTCGCCGATCAACCTGGTGAGTGACTTTAGCTCAGGCCTATTTGCTAAAACACCGAGTGAAGAGAGCGGCGGAGGCGGTAGGGCTGGGGGTACACCTCCACTCACCGCCTCTTCACTCTCCCAGGACTTCAGCAATTCACTATTTTCTCCGGGTACCGCAAGTCTCATTGGGTGAGTCTGGTCCTGATCATCATCACCATTCCTAAATCCACGACGTATATCCAATTACGAACCCACCTTCTGTCTGCTTTTCTCCTGAATCGAATATACGTATCATAACGTAAACAAATAAATAGATAAACATTTATTCTATCAATACACAAATGGAATTGTTTGATTACATTACATCATTATACAATATTGCTTCAATTGGTGGCCGTCCTCGATATGTGTTCGTGTGTGTATGTAAATATATACTTTTTATTAATTCATTTGACGACCCATTATTTTAATTCAACTTCACGTATTTTCATGTCTATCAATTTCCCTCTATCCACTGTCGCTTTTTTTTTGTTCATAGGTGGGAACCAACAAAATTTCGAGCAATACCAAGTGATTGTTTTCCCAGTGTTGAAGATACTCCCTCCGCTTACAAGCAACAAACACAATACAACAATTCTCAATAACACGAATTTGCTATTTGATATTTTTCCAATGTGGCTCATGCAACAAGCTCTGAATGTGACTGTTTTTTCCCTGCTCTAAATGTTATCTTCTTGTTATATATAGCGAATTTATTCTGCATTTGTAATGTTTCGAAATATTTCAATTTTCCTAATTAAATACTGATTAAATTATTGGGGAATTTCATTACAGGCGTACGTCTGTTGGTACATTCATCCGGCAACAACCATTAACATCATCTGGCAGCAGTAGTGTTGACAGTAGTCGAGGGAGTAAAACGTCAACAGCACCACCACGATTGGATTATCGTAGTATGGTTTCTGTCGACGATATGCCGGAGCTCTTCGTTAGTTTTGACAGTCAGTATATATATATATACATGCTCTTGAATATTCTGTCTCGTTTGCAATAAGCCATTTATATCAGAAAAATAATTCGAAAAAGAAAAAAAAAATGAATAATCAAAAGCTATTGCGGCAGTACACAAGAATGATTAGTCAATCACAATTGAATAGTTATAAATAAATTGCTGTCTACAACGCAGTGCACTGCATCTATAGAGTAGAAAGCTTTCTGTTATATACAAGACTATGTTTTTTCAAATTAATTTTCATTCATCATCACTCAATCGACAGATGTTTATCAGCTGATCCTATCACGCCCAATTATTTACTCTTACTTTGGAGAAAAATCTAGAGATATTGTCGCAGTGGCTCAAAATCTTTAATTATTATTTTTTTTTCTTATTGATACGAGTACAAAACATAACCATAATAGTAAACAAGTTTTATAACAAATCATACTAATCCGATGAATATTCATCTATTTCTTTCGTCCCTCTAGTCCAAGCACGTAATTTTCCCGAACTCGAAGACCTCGGTAGGTTCATACTGTATTAGCTCTTACACTTTTTCTTTTTTATATCTTCCTTCTCTCTATCTTCTCCTTTCCTCACTTTTCATTATGCTCCAATGAAACAATGATTCCATTATTCAAATAATCCATTCACTCTGCTTTTTATAGCTTCTCTACAATATTTGTTATCTGCTCCCGTATTCGTCGCGAGAAGAATAACAATTGTTCATACTCAATCTTTTGTTTCTGTTGCTCTTTACTCATTTATTCCAATCTGACACTCATGTTATCTTGCAAATTTATTTTTTTACATATACTTTTTATCCTTTTTTATATAATCATCCTACAACTCTGTTTCGCTCTGCTTCACCCTCATTGAACCCTGCCGCTTATATCAGTGGTGAACATGAAAAAAATTATTTTATCATTGTTCCTCCCCCCCCCGCGAGGAAAATTGTATGTGTTTGTCTTAAACATATAATTAACTTTATTGACTTAATTTATTCTAGAAAAGTATATTTGACTGTTTGACATTTGTACCCTCATCGTGCAACGCTTTCAAAACCACCATCGAACTGATAATAAATATCGCAGGCATGCTTATGTATTTACTTGATATGATTATAATTAAAACAACAGAAAACAATCAACTATTTGCTAATTATAAAACATTTCCGGATATAATCGATAATTAATTTTCCTTTCTCTTGATAATTACGACAGAATTAATCCCACGACCAGCACGCAGCTGTGAGGATCCACCATTGTACCTGAGATTACGAACTGGCCGACCCAAGGACAAGAAAATACCTCGTTCAACGCCAATAATGAGTTATGGAAAGAAAAAATTACGACCGGAGTATTGGTTTAGCGTTCCGCGCAACAGGTAACTCAATTTTTATTTCTCTATTGATTTTTTTTTATTCAACCGCGCAATTCCATTTATATCTATCGAAAAAATTACACAATCATTTAACTAACTCATGCATTATTCTGTTTTTATCGAACACGCATGCAACTATAAAATAAATCTTCTACTTATACCAGAAAAGCGAAGATTATATTCAATAAATATTATTTATGATCATACGTATCCTCCGCTTCCCTTTCAACGCTTCGTATATTATTCATACCAGAAATATGAATTTGTTTTTATATGATCGTGGCGACGGAAGAAGGTCACTATTATTTTCGTCAACATTTTTATACGGTATGGGAACGATGCTATAAATACCCACGCAATCCTCTACTTTTGTTTTGATATATCAAGACACGACAGATTGAAATCAGGCGCCGGCTTCACGATTAATTGTCACAGAATAGTCCAAATAAAAATGTTCAATATCGAATCGTTCACCCTGAATTTAATTTTATTGTTTGTAATTTGAATCTTTCCATTATCTCACATACTTAGAAATTTGTGATAATCATTAATGATACTTTTGATTTCCACTTGATAGCCGAATATATATTTTTTGAAATACCTATCACAATCTTATTTTTCCAATTATACTGAATCATAAAGTTATAAATAACCGAGATAATTCCTCAACGTGTCAACAAAGTGATATCTTTACTAAACTTACGCAAATTTTATTGCGCACTTCACTTCACTGCTTCGTAGGTGGTCTGGTATTCAACAATTCAACTGTAAAACAGTTTTCAAAACGGAGCACATCCACGCGCGCTTTTATCACATGATACAACGTAAATTGTAAATAATCACGTGATCAATGATGACACTGACGTACTATATATTAATGAAAGTGCGATAGTAATGTACGAGTCTATGTTCCACGACGTATTTTTATTTCTTGTCATTTATCTATCAAATAATTTTCACCATCAATTAACTTGAATTAACGTGAATGTGATCCAATTTTCATCAATTGTCATGGAGGCGATATTGAATATATACGATTTACCGTATCTAAGGGATATGGGTCGACGTGCAATACCATTTATTACCCACAAGTAATTCTACATTGATAAATAATACAATTCATGTATCGACATTAGGTAATCAAAAAAATACTTAACCTAAAATTATGCTTTTTATTTCAAATTTTACAGAGTTGATGATCTCTTCCGTTTCATTCATGCATGGACACCATCACTTTATGGCGAATTGGATGAAAATTATTGGCTTGAACGTGGATACATTTTATCCGAAACTGACACTGATTTATCACCAGAGGCATCGCCCCAGGAGACAAGTGATTCTGGTGATTTGACAGACGAAAGTAAAAATCGTCGTGAAGGCGATGAAATCACTGATCTAACACGTGAATCTTGGGAGGTAAGTTAATTCAATTCAAAATAAATCTAGGAATATAATTAAATTTAAATGAATATTTATTTGATGATTTAACTTAACGAACAATAAGTATATGTATGTAAATGAATATATATACAAGTATACATATAAATGAATGATGGTGATGATGACCGGTGTCTTATTGGCATATATATTCAGCTGATCAAGGCACCGTACGTAAAGCTCTACAGCATACTGAAGACCTCCAGCGCGTCAGCCGACTCTGAGCAGATACAGGATCCTGAGGTACCCCCCCTCATCCTTTTACTGCGGAATTTGAGATTCAATGTGATTGTCGTATACTTCTATAACACCCCTAAACAACACTGGGATACCTTGCGTTGTCTCATTTACTCTTTCGCTCTGATTTGTTTACACTCCAAGACATTACAAAAGAACAGAAAGCAATGAAAAATACGAAGAAAAACAACATTTATGTTTTTTTTTCTCACACTATTAATAATCAATTTAGAATTGATTATTTAGAATTTTCATGCACTGCATGGTCTTGATAAACGTACGGTCTCATTTCATCAATTTAAATTCAAAAATAATTTCTCTATACTAATTTATCTCTCTTCTGTTTTTGCTTGAATGAATTACAAATTCAGTATGAAGTCCTGTTCCAATTAAACAGCTACAGTGTGCTCTGTTCATTTCTTCCACGAATATTCTTGTTGGTAGTCAGGTGTGTCAATATAACTAGTTTGAGTTTTGGGTGAATAGCAAGTTTGAATTGGAAAGCATCTCCTGCCAAGTGTTGATAGGTGTCTTGGCCCATTCTGAACGGAATTTTCATGCCAATGCATTTGAGTTTGATGGAGACTGAAATAGTTCTGTTTGGATGAAGAAACTTTTCATCAGTTCTCCAACTATTTTTCTTTTACTTTTACGTCCTCTTTTATTATTTTTTCTATGTCTATTTCCCTCTGTCACTTGGATCATTTCCAAATCATTATATTCATACATTTTTGACATTGCTTCTTGAATATGTTCATGAGTATTTAGAAATATTGAATGGAAATTGATAAAAATAATTTTAATGGGAGAAGATGAATAATCGAGAATTTTCTTTCACTTATTAAATGCTTCTTGTTAGTTACTAAGTGAGTACGATGCACTCGCTGAACATCAACACCCACTCTGTTGAGTTAGGTCTTTCTTAATATTGCAAACACATTTCTGTTGGAGAGAAAATAATTCTTTATAAATGGAATTTGGAATTTTAATGTTTGTTCATTGGATGCTATTTGCTACTGTTACACGCAAATTGAAATATTATTCCATGTAGAATAATATCATTCGGTTTCTGGATAATGTACTCATTGAATATTAAATCGCGTAAACAAATCAATAATGAAACCAGTTTTCACATTACCACATTAGATTGTGGTTAATTCATATCAATTTTCTCAGAGTGCTCTCTCGCCCATTATTCTCATGAATAAATTCAAATTTCTGTGTATTACCGTTAACACGGACACCCGTATTACGTAATATCAATTGTGATATGGCGACGGAGCAGTATTTATCATTGCCATTATGTTCACTTCTCTCGTGCGTACGTGTCGCGAGACTTATGCACATGATTCTCACTTCATTGCGATAATAAACCTTTTTCTATTATTTCATATCTTTTTCTCGTTCATTTATATTCTAATGAAAAGCAATGTCTTCAATAATTATTCGTCAAGGTCAAAACTATTTCACATTTTGCTTCCTCGGTCAAAATGGTATATTGAAGTGGAAAATCCCAGTTATGAGAGGACACAAAGAGCTTTTAATTTTGCTGATTGACAAACTCTTTGAGAAACATGCAATTATCATGAATAGTAATTTTTTTTTCTCACTCTGATGAAGAGTTTGTGGTGAAAATATTTATACAGTTTTATTTGCATATTTCGTACTTCATTTCCAAGAACTAATTGAACATTTGGTGATTTCTTTATAATCACAGATGTTTTTTCGCTGTTTTTTTTTTTCTTTCTTCCATTTCTTTTTTTATTTATGCAACCCACCATATTGGAGATACAAAATATGATTGAGATTGAAAGCCGCACGTGTTGCGCAGCCAACGCTGCGCGACATAATTTGTCGTGCTAATCCGCGATACAAGACTATAACAGTCAACTCTTGCGTCAATAAAAGTTCAGTACGACTTTAGTCTTCGAGAAGTGAAGCTCGTTTGATTTCACATATAAACTCGAAACGACATTTGCAGATTGATTTTTTTTTCTATCATTGTATCGCGATTCCAATCCAAATTATTGTTGATAAAAAAATTATTTTTATACTTGAATTGATATTACATTTTGAGGAGCGAATTTCAACCAATCGCGTACGTTCAAATCGGATTTTCGTCTAGTGCTTTCTATATAATACCCACGTCATATACTAAAGAACATTCTCGAAACTGCAATTTGAGCACGCGCGCGATAGATAAATATATTCAACATGACGAGGGAGGAGCCAATGAATCAGAAGGGATCACCACGATTCTTAAAACATATAGTCAAAATGCCAAAAGCCAAACTACCAAATCCAATCAACAAAATTACGAAATTTCTAAAACAAAGAACGAAGGTAAATAGTACAGACATACAAGAAAAAAATATTTGTTTTAAACTGTTATTTTCTATTTTTACTAAAAAAAAAAGAATACAAAGTTATAAATTCTATACTTAAAAAAATTTGATAAGAATTTATGAGTTTAGTGCCGATAACATTGGGAGATTTGTTCTATGAATAAATAACACACTCGGATAAACACATATTTTTTCGTGTCAATTCGTATTGACCAAATGTGCACCGTGTGGTATATTTGTTTTTATACTCATTAATTTTTTTATTATTCCTTTCTTTCCACTGATTGCTATCGTAAAAACAACTAGAGTTTATGACCAAAGCCATTAATTGACTCCATACAAATTTTAACTTGAAAATAACAATAATATTTATGAAGCCAAATAGTAAAAGAGAAGGGGACTTTCTTGTCCTCATATTTTTACATTTTTCTTTTTATTCCAATTGGTTTATCCATTAGTTGCTCAATAATCGCTTCATCAATGCATTAACCATTGACTTTTTTCAATGATTATCTTCCTTGTGCTTATTTTTTTAATTTTTTATTTTCTCATCCACCTCGTACGTACATCTGTTGCTTCCTGATCTCCTTGAGTAACAACGCCAGGAAGTCCGTCCCTCACTCACTCTATCCAATTTTATTTTATTTCAACTTCAACCAACAATTGTTATTTTCAGTTGAAAATAAATTTCTCAATTGTAATGACATTATCGCAATAGGAAGAAAAATCATAACCAATCATCCACAAACATTTGCATATTCACTTTGTTGATGATTGAATTATCTGCAAAACGTGAACAATCATTATACATATTTGTTGAATGTTACAGTCTGGTACGATTATTCATTATTGCATTCTTCAATCGAATAAAAACTCCACATTATTACACTGTTTATTAATTCAACAAGAAAATTCATGGTATTATAATTTTCTTCCAGTTATTGAATTGATATCATTGCATCATAATTCACGCGATTAAATTTGACTTTGCCCAAATCACTTATTGTATATAAAAGTAATATTATCCAAATGATTATTTTCTGTCGCCTTCATTACAATTTAAAAATACTCCATGATCCAAGTTATGATACTAAACATCCATATCGCGGTGATTAAATATTTTTTTTCACAGTAGTCAATCACCCAAGATGATCATTATTGATCTTTGATTGTTGTATATGATATCGCATCATGGTATAATCGGCAAATAATTGTTCGAAGAACTTCCACTTTGAGAGAAGTCGTGAGACAACGGATACAACGACCGATTATTCAATCACGTGATTTGTTTCTTTTTTTTTCTGGAACTTTATCAGTTTGAATCAATGATCAACGATTCTTGCCATCTGTTACCTCGTTCTCATTTTTTTTTCTCATCATTCAACATTTATGGCATTTTAATAGTCATTGAATTGTCAGAAAGCATCAAAAGCACCATATATAACGCGGAAACACTTTGGAAGATAATGGAAAAATATTTTTAGTATATAAAAGAGTTCAATGGCCATCGGGAGACGTGGCGCCGTATTTGTATTCGAGGTCAACTACCATTTTCGAGGCATTCTGGATATCAAGGGAGAGTGCATAAATATATGTTCCACTTTGCCAATGGGCAATGGAGATTGTAGTGCGGGTTGGAGGAGCTTATATGTATTCTTCTTTTATTTATTTTCTTCCACCCAAACTCGTTATATTTATTGCGAGAACCCTGAAACGATCAAATAACACCACGGCATGAAGGAACAAACATCTCAGTTGTCTATAGACCCTCAAACAAACAGAATATCATTGAATTAAGTTTTCATAAATAATATTTGATAAATTCTGGTATTTGTTGTGTTCTTTTTGTATTCAATCATCAGTGTATTATTGGCTTTTGTTTTGAACTATCAAAATGACGGCCGATACATTTTCCACCCTTAATTACGTCTTCCAACATTCATCACGAATGCTCTCGGTAAGAGAATTCATATTATGATATCAATTTTTTATATCTTTAATCCATCTTACGTGAAGTATATAATTATACATGGAATAGAAATTCTTCATATATGAATCATCGACTGAAAATGTATAAAACTATGCTGATCATTACCATGTTCAGCAAGATTAAAGAATTATTTTTAGTTTTTCAAGCTTCTATCAAGTTTTATTTGTCAAACGCCCACACTGTTCAAGAATTTGAGAAGTCGCCAACAAATATCCATTAAGGCGTTGTCTTTGTTGAAGAAAGAAAACATAAACATTCAATTTTAATTCTTTTATTTGACAGAAATAAAAATAGAATAAAAAAAGACTGGGAACTTTTTTCATATGTTCGCATCTTCTCGAATGAATGTCTATTTAGACCTTGCGAAATTTAGTTCATTGCCAACTAGTATTAGTGCCAACTACATAGGAAATATTTTAGTATGTATTTCTAATCCAACTGAAATAGGAAGAAACCATGAACAAAAAAAAATGAAATATCAAAACTATTTATCTGATTTGTCATCATAATGAGAGTGCAAGCGTTATATATCAACGAAATTCAAGGTAATTTTGCCAATAACCCAAGGCAACATTCTCATAAATTTCTCCAGGGTCATCAGTGGAAAAAATCTTTTGAAATTGTCTGTAAAGCTATATGAAAAAAAAAATTATTTTCCATATTATCACTGAATTTAATCGCAATTCTATTTTATTGGCCATTTTTTTCTCCATTCAAAAGCAAACAAAATGTGATGGTCAGGTTTTTTTTTCCACTTTTTATATGACACTAGAAATTGTGAATATCCGAAAAACGAGGCCATGCAGAAAGGGAAAACTTGCTTGTGTATATAAAAGCGTCGAGGACCTTATGTGTGTGCAAAGAGAATGCACACAAACGGTGCAACACCAGTGTCAATTATAATTTCGTATTATATTTAGTATTGAGATAGAGAGAGTGAGAGAAATAAACAGGGACTGTATTTCTCGCAAGACAATTCTCAAAGCGAATATGCAGCTGGCTATTTGTACAATCGAGAAACGAGTCTTGACTTTCATGATTGCACTCATATACATACACACACAGGATGGAAATAATTTTCCTATTGCTTATATGATCAATAATAACCACATTCAATGCTACAAATAAATGAAGCTTACTTTTATCTCGTGCGAATAATTATTCATGTTCATTATTTATCATATAAAAATAAGAGCAATCAAGCGTCATGAGAAAAAAAAATGACGAAAGATGGAAAACAAGTGATATTCATGACAACGTTTCAATGATTTTACATCCCACGTGTCTAACGAAATACAAACTTGATCAACTTGTTTTTTACCAATGAGCAAATACACAATTAACAGTTTGTCCACTAATAAATGTTTCAAGTCTGTTTGCGAACGTGAAACACGATAGTTATGCAAATTTCATAAGTCAAACGTAAAACCAGACGCCGCCAATTGTGTCACACAATGAAAAAAGGACACGAAAAAAAAATGATAAAGAAATGGAAAATGGATTCATCAATGATATATAGCTATTTGCTGATGCGTTTGCCTTGCAATATATATATATATATATATATATATATATATATATATATATATATAATTTATTACTTTTGTTTCACATTAAATATGGTTCATTTGGTGGCGCATCGCCATGTCTCGAGTGGCAGTAAAATAATGAAGGAAATGAATAAATTCTACAAATTCTCATAAAATTAATTTCATCATATCAATTTTTAATTCTGTTATTATTACTGAAATGTCTATCAAAAATTATTATTTTTTATTCTTTAATCTGAAAGTCATTTGTAATTACTCTTTATTAATTCAAATTATTCAGTAGTGAAATTTTTAATCTGCAATTAATTCAGCGAAAAACATTGAGCACATGGTCAAAGAGAACTATTTATTTCTCGAATATTCCTATACATCTGACGGCTATTCACCCGATGGTTTCCAAGGCTGAATCAATTCTGCAACAATTTTAGTCTCGTTGACGTTACACATCCTCTTTATATTCTTCGTCCTCTATATACCATAAACGTAACCAACCTCGATATTCGAGAGCGGCAATTATTATCAAATGCGACTTTAATTATCTGTTATTTATTTTGGCATTACAATTACCTTTCTATTATTTTTAGATTTCAATTCATTTATGATATTCTAGCACTGCGATAAATAGATTTTGCACCATGCTGAAAACAAATGACAACACTCTTCAAATAAAAACAAAATGATATAAAATATAGTACACTACATGACACTGAATGTGCTCTTTAAATATAATATTTGTGTTAGATTAAATGTGTTTAGAATTTAGGCATAGAAATAGAATGTAAAAATTGTGTCTAGACAATTATTAGAGCAATTAACAATTCCTTGAATGAAACCACGGCCTTTTAATACACATACCCTGTCCATCAGTATAATCCAGTAGTGCGCAGGTCAGGATTGAAAAATGAAGAAAAAAAAATACATGAAGAATTCTTCCAACTCAATTATCATTTATAGAAACAAATAAGCATTTCTAGAATTACCTTGATCACTTGCACTAATCCCTGACTTTACATAAATTAATTTTCGATAATTTAAAATATAAATGTTTATTAATTTAATTCAATTGATGATAATTACAGGTTCTGTCTATGAGCGAGGAGCTCAGGCGAGCTCTTTATGCCAACAGCGCAATTTCACTGGACACTGAAATTATTGTTCCGGATTTGGTTGGAGTTACTGAAATTCTTAGTGATGATCACAGAGAACATCTTTGTCGTCATTTGCCTGCTCGGGCTGAGGGGTACCTATGGACACTGGTATTCAGCACAAGTCAACATGGATTTAGTTTGAATAGTATGTACAGAAAAATGGCAAAGGTTGAGAGTCCAATTCTTCTAGTCATTGAAGACACTGAGGGAAATGTAAGTGTTTGTTTATGATTTACTTTGCATATTCATCATTGCATAATTATAGATTAGATCTTGTTTGATGATATATTGTTGTTGTTGTTTTATAGGTCTTTGGTGCCCTCACATCGTGTTCTTTACACGTGAGCGATCATTTCTATGGCACTGGTGAATCTCTGCTCTTCAGGTTTACACCAAGGTTCCAAGCATACAATTGGACGGGTGATAATATGTATTTTATTAAGGGAAACAACGAGAGTTTATCCATCGGCGCTGGAGAGTAAGTTTATTTTTAATTCTATAACTGAATATGTTTTATGATAAAGTGAGGTAATCCGAGCATGTGGGTTGATGTGTCATCAGTATAATGAAACCCTCATGAATAATAATGGATGTCCATTAATTAATTGTTAAACATTCGTGAGATATATGTAGGTTTATCTTGATTGATAATGGCTCTTGAAAATTGTCGTTACGCAGCTTCCAGTTTTTATTTTCGAATAAAAATAACTTCGGGAAGCGTTAGCTGACATAATTAAAATAACCGGTCCGTCGTGATGTGTTTGACTTACCTTGAATTTGTTATGTAGGAAGAAAAGACTCACTAATTTTTAACTTAATTGTTCATTCTTTCTTTTTCCAGTGGGAAATTTGGTTTATGGTTGGATGGTGATCTCTATCAAGGTAGAACACAATCGTGCAGTACATATGGCAATGAACCGTTAGCGCCACATGAGGATTTCGTTGTTAAAACATTGGAATGTTGGGCGTTCATATAGGACACAGCCACATATATTTCATTGACGCCCTCGCCGCAGCCTAATTTAACCTGAGCTACGGATTTGTGGTGATGAAAAACAAATCCCAGTATCAGGAGAGATCAGACTAATTGCCGCTGTGCAATATTAAAATCCAAAAATCACACAACATATAATACGAAAACAAACAAAATTCGAAGTAACGAATTTCATTGAACACAAAAAAAAAAGAGTTTGAAGTGGGAAAAAACTTCGACATGATTGTTCAAAAGTTGATATCATAGATTTTTGATTGATGTCTTAGAGAAAACAGAGAAGAATAAATTACATAACTGGATAGAAAAAGAAACAGAGATTAGCCAATGAGCGCCAACGTAATGTTATAATTTTTGGAATAAAACGAAACCAGACATAGAACGTCAGAGAAAAGTGTGAAGCTGAAAAGAGAGGGGAAAGAAGAGTGGAGGGAAAAGAAGAAAAATGCTTAAATTGCCGAAATGATCGGTCGATAGACTTGATGATTATTTTATGTACGTGTTTTTTTATGATTGTATTTTTGCGTATTTATTATTTTACGTTAATTTAATTAAGTTATATATATTGCTTTATCCGGTCTCGCCGGTTTTGTAGTATCGGTGGAATGAAAACGAAAAGAAAATAATAATCATTGGTTTGCATTGAATTGCATCTCGAATGTTTATTCAGACAAAAAATTGTATAATATTTGTGAACAAAAAACGAAAAAGAAAAAAACAAAAATTTCATAGGCTGTAAGAATGAGATATCATTGTAAGGATGATTCAAATATTTTGGATGTGCATTTGTGAATGATTATATTATTCTAATAATTGTGAAAAATATCTATATATAGACGCTCCAATGGATTTGGACGCAAAATATTAGATACTAATAATAAGAGAATACAAAAAAAAAAATAATGAAATCAAGCAACATTGCACATACACGATGCTTATACCTCAAACAAATAAATAAAAAAATAAAAAAACCAATTGATAAAAAAAGATGAAAATTGAATACGATACCACCACAACGCTAAACTAAAACGTTTGTTGATGTGTAGATAATGTAGATAGTTCATGTACATATATACTACGATTGTGTTACAGTGATTAACTTTATTGCTAATATTGAGAAGAGAAAGAAAAAAGGCGAAAAAGTTGAATAATAGTAACAAAAAAATTCGCAGAGTATGAAAAATTTACACACTTACATTTATGTCATGGAGAGTGCATAAAAATATGTATGACCGTGTTCATAAATATAAATACACTTGAAAAGAAACAATATTCATTGAGGCGATATAAAGAAAGAATAACAAACATTGAGGATCTGATGATATTAGCATTAAGCTCACTTGCATAAAAACGAAGAAAAGAAGAATGTTAATGATAACAAACAAACAAGTAAATCGTACTGATTAATCAATGAAAATAATTGTGAAAAAGTGATATAAAATTTCCGTTATTCGAATATATTGAATACTAATACATAATAATACTGTGTTACGACGACGTCATTGAATACACCAATTCACACAACAACGAATACACGAGCCTGTGTCTGCCTCGATGTATTTTCTCAAGGCACTCTCTCTTCTATCATAAATATTTCTGTTTTATATGTTCATATACATATTCTCTATTTATCATTTATCTTTCTTCTACTTTTCTTCCCTAACGCTTCTGTACAATTTCATTCCTATTGTCTTCGAATTCATGTACACACACGGAATCAACCAAATCAAAATCAATCATATTGACGAGTTCATTGTTCAATAGTAAAAAAAGGGACAAAAACAATAACTACATGAACGTGTCACAATTACTTCAATGAAATAACACGACTACCATTATCATCACCACTGCGATCGACTGGATAACAAAACAAATACTGCAATGAGAACAAAAAACAATTTTTGGAATCAGTGCTGGATAAATAAAATAATCAGGTATACTATATATATAAAGCATAGTATCTAGATACAAAAAATGCACGACAATGTAAATGCAATATAGTATATATTGTTTGAAAACAAAAACATCTGCATAATCAAATATTAGACGTTTTCCATGCATATTATGGTAATTATTATTCTCTTACAGTTATTCATAATAATCTAACGCTTCATTTTTTACTTTATTTCGCAAGACAACATTAGACTGTTTCATTTTGCTATAAATATTATTAACCATCCCAATAAAAATGAACACATATCGCACTTTTGATCCAATTTATACATATATATTATACATTGTGTATCTAGATACTAAACCTGTTCAAGAAAAAAAAATATTAATTGAAGAAAACGAAAATAAAAGAGAAAAATCTGCAACCCTAAAAAACGGGCAAAATATACTGCATAGAATCATATAAAATATCAATTAGAACTGATATAGAAACAATAATTGAAAATGAAAAACTTTTCGTAGCTATTATCAGCTTGCATAGAGTGTAGGTTTCGATGAATATACTTATATATATATATATCTATATACATATACATATACATATATATATACGATGCGTGTAACAACGTTGAGAATTAGTTAGACTTGTCTAGTTTGTAATGTACTAGAAAATTTTTAGACGTATACTATTGTGATATTAATTAAACAAACATTGCTCCCAAATTCGCATCTTGCGTGTGGTTGATTGGAGATAATTGTTCCTTGGAAAAATTCTAAAACTTGGTGGGATAAAAAAAATGATATAAAGAAAAACTTTTAACACAGTATGAAACAAATTTTTGCAGAGAACACAACTGTAGAATTTGCGAGCCCATTTCCAGCATTGTAAAAGAATGAAAAAAAAAAAATTAATGAAAAAGAATAACAATGAAACACAAATGTGCTACTGCCTCTACATGACGTAGGAGTAGATGCAACTTTTTAAAGAATACAAATTAAATAACAATCCAAAATGATTCAATTAGTATATGATATATTAATTATTATCTATATCGCTTTGGATAAGTTCGATCTTGCATAAAATATCGGAGATTATTATGGGACTCAGGAAATTTTATTCTCCGTGGGGTGGATGAAAATGAACAAATACAGAACAATATCAATTGTTGTCAATGATATTGAACAATTTGTTCTTCCACAAAAAAAGAAATGCAAAAAAGTGTCTAAAAAAATTAATAAAAACGAAGTGGATCTTTCGTACATTGTCAATTAAGATTCAGACTGACTGCAGGGATTGAGTGTGCATCAAATTGTATGTTTCGGTGTTTTCTAGTTAATTAGGCGTGTCATCGTCTTCGTCGTCGTTGCCATGTGGTCGTTCACATAAAAAAGAAAAAAAAGGAAAATACGAAAATAATATACAATGGTAAAATGTAACAGCTTTTAGTGAAGCTACAAAGTGGTCTAGCAATGTAACAGCTATTACATATACAAATATAAATATACATCAGTGACAGAGGAAAATAAATTAACTGTTCATATTTGTAGCAATCAATATGCAAAGTCTAAATCGTTGTCAACGCGACAGCTTAATACAGTCTTCCTCGGGTGAGAAAAAAAATACAAACAAATTGAAAAGGAAAACATACACAATTGTATTACAATTTTTTTGTTTTTAATCAAAACAGGACCATTATAAACTGCCTGTTTGATCTATTACTACACTTGATCGGTCCACAGTGTGTGACATCCGCTATTTGTCATCTAAAATTGTTTTTCCCATCGATTCCATGGCAGAAAATAAATAATCGGGATACGAGAGCTCGATCTCAGCAAAATGATAAAACAAATAAAAAAAAAATTTCTATATCTCTGGACCAATCAATTTTACACTTCTATATACACTGGGTTATTCCAAAAGAAAATAATGAATAGCTAACTTCCTCGATATTTTAAACTATCTGTCTATCGAGCCAAACAAACACACATCATAATTCACATATTTGAAATGAAAAATTCATGAATAATTGCGGAAAATATAAATTCCGAAAAAAAGGTGAATGCAAATGACTGGAAAGCTAATTAATTAGCATACTTATCGTGTGTGATGTTATTCGAAGCGTCAAATCCATTGGAAATTGTAAGGACAATTGAGAATATAGCGAAGAAGAAAGAAAAAATTTGCAAAAAGTTGAGGAGCAAAAAAATTTTGAATAACATTTAGGCGTGAGTTTATCAATATATTATAGAGCATAGCTCAATTTATAGCTACAAAAAAAAACTTCAGTCAATATATCTTTGCAGCCGTTTGTTGACCATGCACAAAGAAAAAAAAAGAAAAAAAAGTCTATCATGATGCGAATATATTTGTTTAATTTTTTTTTTGCGGAATGTCTAAAAATATCCCATGAAATTATATGTGTGAACGACAATTTAATCAGTATGCTATGCCTAATAATCATCAGACGAATAAAGAACAAACAGAAATAAAAAATTATAAAAACTAAAGAGAAAAATAAAACAGCGTGCTATATCGTGGTGAAAAATAATGCGTACAAATTAGTTGTACGCAATTGTAATTTATGTAGACCAGTGTATGTAAATACTCGATATAATGCGCGTGGCCTCGCGCACACAAGCTGTCGAATCACACAACACATTTACACATATAACATATTACATACAACAGAAACACATGCGTTATATTATTCAATAAAACGCTAACAACATGTTATGCGAAAGAAAAAGCCTTTATCAATTTATTCATTATACCTTATGACACATCAGAAAATATATTATGAGACTCTGTGTGATGACGATTATCTTATTTACAAATGACTATAATATGATTCGTGAACAACCATATCTCTTGTCACATCTGCCACGCATCGGCATCCTGAATAAATCATAATTTATCTATTAGTATGATGCCCGTCTGCGAACATCGTCTATCCTCATAGATATTGTGATTAATGCTCTGTTTATTCACCTGCTAATGCCAATGCTTCATCTATTTCTTTTCTCATCAATTCTAATATGGTTGTAGCACCTTTCTCACCACCTTGTGCCAGACCCCATAACATAGGTCTCCCGAGAAATACCTGTCGCAGAGAGAAAATAATTTGTATTTAATTCAACAAATGTTCATTTACATACGATTCGTGATCATAAAGTTAGTTTGTATTGTTGTTAATCCAATATTTACCATTTTTGCTCCCAAAGCCAATGCTTTGAATACATCAGTGCCTTTTCTGACTCCACCATCCAGATATATTTCTACTTTGCCACCAACAGCTTTTACAATCTCTGGTAATACTTCAATCTGTAAAATAACAAATTTGAGAAATATTTTTCAGGAGTATTTTCAATTTGTTATTCACCGTGGCTGCTGTACCATCAATTTGTCTCGCACCATGATTAGAAACAATGATAGCTTTCACACCCTTATCAACAGCAACAATTGCATCCTCAGCTGTTAAAATACCTTTGACGATAATAGGTAAATGTGTTACACTAAAATGAACCAGGAAGCAATTCTGCAAATAAGTATTGTAAACAGTGCGATGATAATGTGTATATTGAATAATATACCTCATCAACCAGTCAATATCATTCCATGATAATGAATCATCAAAAAGATTAGTCACGTATTCATTTAGACTTGATCCAGTTGTAGCCTGATTTATTTTGCTCGATAGATACCCATGAAAATTCCCTAGTTTTAAATGACTAGGTAATGAAAATTTATTGCGCACATCGTTACGTCTTGTACCAAAGAATGGCGTATCAACAGTCAAGACAAGAGCTTTGAAACCTGCATTCTCTACTCGTTGGATTAAATTTCGTGTAACTTCTCGATCAGAATAAACATACAATTGGAACCATTTAATTGCTTTTGGTGCAGCACTCGCGACTTCTTCTATGCTGCTTGTTGATATTGTTGATTGAATGAAAATTGTCCCCATAGTTTCAGCTGCTGTACATCAGTGAAGCAAGATTCCAGAAAAATGGCAAAAGCAGAATTCATTTTGATATTTATCAATCTAATTATGTATGGAATTAATTGTAATGTAAATGAAGATGAATTGTCAATGAATATCTCACGGATGTAAAGATAATTTTTAATATTCTCTTATAAAGAAAGTAGTTGTTTTACTCATATCAAGTAACATAATTACCGTATTCATATATTGACCTTTAATGAGATGTTTATGAATGCCAATTTGAATACCCATCCATTCATATTATCATCAGAATATATAACTGTTTTCTCAGATAAATTCCAATGACTATTCATAATAATTTTCATCAATATTCAGCATTGCTATAATTCAATACCAACATGATTTACAATTTTTTCCATAACTTGAATGGTGTTATACAGGTGATTGTTAATTGACAAACCGTTGAAGAGGACAAATTGATGATTGAAGATTTGATTATCGTCCAAAAGCCATAAATGAATGTATTTTCTCTGATCTTCACAGAACAGTGATAGAGACCATATTAGTCGGATGCTAACAAGTTCATTACAAGGGATCCCTTAAGGACTGATTATTTGCATGATTGCACATCTTCATTGAATTTTATGAATATATGCGAGGTGGATTGTTATGTATGTATAATCATACATAGATCATTTAGCATCGTAATAACGGGAAGTACATTCAGTCGTACCGTGTGCACTTCCAGCTGATTGAACATATCATCGCATTAATTTGTTTCATGTCGGATGACTGCAATTACCCGAAAAATTGGTTGGAATGGCTTCAATATTGATGTGAAAATGATTTAGCGTGTGCATTTTAACGCATACCAGCGATGATTCTAATGTAGATATGAATATTTGTCGCATTTTTTTCATACTTTGTGCCATTCAGCCCTGTGCATGTAGATCATGAGTGTTTTTGTCGTTCTAACTAGGGTATTTATACGGTAAACTTCATGAAACTAATCAAATCCGATCAAATCAATTCTTTGTTATTGATATTACATACGCATTTTCATACAATTCATCGAGTCTTTAGTAAATTCCAATTTTCGCAGATTTAACAGACTGATAGCGCCATCTAACACAACTGTGTATGAACTAAGTCCTGAATTTTTTCACAATTTGTCATCCTTTCGCGACCGTGGCGCTGTCTTGCGGAATTCTTTGTGTACTACAACATAATTTTTCCTATTTTTTGAGACTGGTAGAGCCATCTAGCGGCACCCTCACGTGACTAAATTTTAGTCATAAAGAAAGTTTCTACATGTTCGCCACTAGATGCTGCTGCATGTTAAAAATCGAAATAAATTTAAAAAAGTTACATTTTAGTTTAAAATCAAATCCGTTAGATGGCAGTACAGTGAAATTTCCGAACCTTTTCAAAAAACAAAATTCATTTCATGAATAATTCTGACTGTATATTTTTCATAATAACGTCTATTCCGAATTATTTAAATAATTCATCATTCAAAGTATCTATTAATACCTCGTTCGTACGACAATATTTAAACATATCATCGGAATAATTTATTTAATCAATATATTCATCGAGCACACAATTATTACGATTCTACAAATACAATATACATGTGATATGAATCAGAATAAAGCTATTCATCAAATATTTCAATTGATTCCAATAAATTATGATTTATGGGTGCTCGTTTCGTAGAGTTTATTCAAACGTGACGCCATTATGGCGTCACTTTGCCGCTCACACTGCCCAGATCCTTTTAATCTCATAGTCGTGAAGGGGGTAAAGGGCTAATCATAATATTTTTCGAGAGGTCGATACCACGTCCGCCACTTGTCGCGGTCACTCGAGAACCCACGTAACACGACATATATATATACATTGATAAAAACCAATAAACAGTCGAGGTGAAAGTTGGTGCGGATTCGAATAGTTGATTGGTATGTACAAAAAATTTGACATTATTACAAAAATCGAAGGACCATTACTGCCGGCGTATCATTGGAACACAGTAAAATATTAAACAAATACAAGATAAATAACGCCATTGTTATTGTGTGGCATGAATGTTGATTATTTATTATCACGAGTCATGATAAAAACGAGATAATGAAGCGTAATGTAGTTAGCCTAATAAAATTCATCGTCCTCGCCACGTTTACAATAATCATCACAGTTGTGGTGTTCCGTTATATCAGAGGACCAAGAATTTTGCCCGGTCGTTGGCCGCACTCCGCATCTCTTCATAATGGTGTTGATGATGATGACCCCAAGGTAATTATCGCTATTCAATTGTTATTATTGTTTAATGATCGACGTCGTAATAAATTTGTTTTTGTGTTTCAGAAGCAGGATTCAGGTGAAAAAATTGATTGGCATGATTACAAAAAGATTAAAGAGGACGCGGAAAGAACTGGTATTGGTGAACAGGGAAAGCCAGCATTTTTATCAGCATCACAAGAGATTATTAAAGAAAAATTGTATGGTGTGAATGGATTTAATGCTGCTCTGAGTGATATCATTTCACTGAATCGTTCTGTTCCTGATATCAGGCATCCTGATTGTAAACATAAACAATACCTGAAGAAGTTAAATTCAGTCTCTGTGATAGTATCATTTCACAATGAACACTTTACTACATTGTTAAGGACATGTTGGAGTGTTGTTAATAGATCACCACCAGAATTATTGAAGGAAATATTGTTGGTGGATGATGCAAGTACAAAAATAGAATTGAAAGATAAATTGGATGATTATGTTAAAAAGTATCTACCAAAGGTGTCTATTATAAGACTTCCGAAAAGATCAGGTTTGATTAGAGGTAGATTAGCTGGAGCTAAAAAAGCTAAAGCAGATGTATTAGTGTTCCTTGATTCGCACACAGAAGCTAATGTCAATTGGTTGCCACCTTTATTGGAACCAATTGTACAGGATTACAAAACTTGTGTCTGTCCATTCATTGATGTTATTGCCTATGAAACATTTGAATACAGAGCACAAGATGAAGGTGCGCGTGGTGCATTTGATTGGGAACTGTATTACAAAAGATTGCCATTATTACCCGAAGATTTAAAAAATCCATCAGAGCCTTTCAAAAGCCCAGTGATGGCTGGCGGTTTATTTGCCATCCATGCCAAGTTCTTTTGGGAACTTGGTGGTTATGATCCAGGACTTGATATTTGGGGCGGTGAACAATATGAATTATCATTCAAAATATGGCAATGTGGTGGGCAAATGTTAGATGCACCATGTTCAAGAGTTGCACATATTTATCGTAAATTTCCGCCGTTTCCTAATCCAGGACGTGGTGATTTTTTGGGAAAGAATTATAAGCGAGTTGCTGAAGTATGGATGGACGAGTATGCAGAATTTATTTATCGTCGTCGACCACACTTGAGATCATTAGATGCTGGTGATTTAAAAGAGCAAAAAGCATTGCGTAAACAATTGAATTGTAAATCATTCAAATGGTTCATGGAAAATATTGCTTTTGATTTGGTGGAAGTTTATCCGCCAATAGAGCCAGAAGATTTTGCTTCAGGTGAAGTAAGGAATATTGGTGCTCCTGAATTGTGTCTCGACGCAAAAAAACAGAAGAAAGATGGAGAAATTTCAGTTGATTTCTGCATCAAAGATAATCCAAAGATTTCAGGTGAACAAGATTTTCGTTTCACTTGGCATAAAGACATACGTCCCAAAGGTCGTAGCGATTGTCTAGATGTATCAAGTGGAAATCCAAAAGCACCAATAACTATTTATCCATGTCATGGCAAGCAAGGAAATCAATTGTGGCGGTATGATGTGGAAAAACAATGGTTGATGCACGGATATACACAACGCTGCCTCGATTCTGATCCAGCGAGTAAAAAAGTCTATGTTGTTGCATGTGATGCATCATCATCAACTCAAAAATGGCGAATACAAGAAGTAAATATGAAGGCAATGAACAACTGGGAAAATATAGGGCCGAAAATTAATTAATTCCATCACAAAAGAAAATGAGTTAATAATTCCAATTATAACAAGAAAAAAAAAGACAAGAAAATCTATACAATTTTAAATTATTTGACTAGTCATTGGTTATCATTTACTACAAAACATTAATCTCTGTTTTCTCCGTCAATCGACCAAGAAAGTGAATGAAAAAGTGAACTCACAATGTTATTCCATATATTCAAGTAATATATATCGCCATATAATTGAATTATTCATTATTGTGCCTTACAATAATTGATATCAATTTTCAGTCTTGCCATATATAATATTGCATTAACAATATCGAGAATCAATAGATTTTTATTTCATTGCTCAACTTAATTTTAAATTATCAACGTTAATTATACAATGAAAACGAAAATGACGAAAATTCGTGAAGTATACGCACAGTAATTGGATAAAAATTTGGCGAATTAAAATGTTTATACATCTAAGGATATATTTTTTATATACCCTTATAAATGATTTAATAATACTGTATTGTATATAAGAAAAATGTTCCAATTAATTAGTTTATCTATTAATTTATTCAATCATGTTCCATTACTCACCTCTTGCATTGGCACATTCACCATCGGGATGGGCCATCCGTTGCATTGCCGTGGGCGCAATTCCCAAAGGCATAGAAATTTTTTCACCCATAATAATAGTACTGATATCACGTTTTGACACGTCTCGCAATACTCGCGGACGAATTTTGTATCTATAAATTTTTAAATAATAATATAAAAATAATTTTCAGTTACAATAGCCATTGCTCTACATACTTATTGAATGATTCTCTATTCCATTTCAATGTCAGTTCATCACCAGCACCACTTTTATAATAATCACTCGCCGATGGTGTAAGAATTTTTAATGCTAACTTTTCAAAATCATCTAGACAAATTAATTCTGTCATTTCCACAACGAATAATATTTTTTAAATATCAAAGAAATACAAGAGATTGAATATCACTTTTCTATTCAGACAACAACTAAGAAAACAGTTGGACCAATGACGAGAATAATTCTTCCAATGGAATATTATTGAGAAAATCGATCACAACTGTGTCTGAATAATATGAAAAAAATTTAACATGTGATAACCCCAGGGCAAACATTGAGGTCTCCAGATATAAATAAATAAAATTTCATTCACAACATTCTACAATATATACCGAGTTCAAGTACCACATTTTCTGCATCGCGTTATGTGATATCATAAACTTCGAGAAAAAACTATGACTCGAGACGATTCAACATTTTATTACATTCGTTAGAAATAATACACAAACTCTATATGATTTCCTTCTTCATTTTTTCAATCAATTAAATCCTGGTCTCATCACTGAAGAAATAAAAACTGAAGAAGAAATAGTATTGGCCTACAACGGCGCATTATTAAAGAAAACAAGTGCACTAGAGATCTATTTTGAGATCTCAAATTCAAAGAAGAATTTATGTGAAAATATCAATTTGTTTTCTGCTGTGAATTTGAACGATAATATCGATACAGATGTGTGGATGTATGTGAACGTGTATATGTTTTGTAAATAATCGCAAATTACGAAATTATCCAGGCAAATAAAAATGCTTACATTAAATGCTGTATTAACAGATATTATAAAATTAATTTGAATTGTTGTATCAATTTTTCAAAAACAATGAACGGATATCTCTATTATTAATTGAAAAGGGTCAAATCATTTTGTGTTTTTTTTCTATCACTAATTAACATTCGCTGATAGCCCTCCGCTCCTATGAATGTTCCATCAATTAATTGGTTCACTAATTGGTCAATATATTTCATCAATCGTCCCTGTCGCGTTAGATTTTTTTTTATTTGTTTTTCATCACTTTTTTTTCACGTTACAAAATTTTTTTTTTCCACAGTGGAACTATTACAATAAAGTCCATATCTATTTTCCGTTTATTTTCGTTCTTTCCCACTCTCATATACTTTTCCTCACTATTAATTGTTACAATTAATTCAAGTGATGAACAAAGTTTCGAGTCATCCGCTTGCCTCGTGAATGTTGTATTTTACATATAAACATTTCACGTGCGATTTAAAACAGGCAATTACAATTGTTTCTATTCCCTTTTTTCATTTTTATTCTCTTCTTTATAATCTCGATTTTTTTCTATAGTTCTTCGAGAGCACCGTTCAAATAATACCCGATAATGATAATGACGCGGATGCTTTAGTAAATATCCATTATTTACATTGCAATTGAGTTCATGTTATGGATTTTATTCTTTTTGTTTTCATTAGTAAGAAAAAATACGATAATGTATACATGTCCGAATTGTGTCATAATAACATAAAAAAAAAACAAGGACACAATTGATTTTCTGTGTGACACACAGTGATTAGTTTTCTTTTTTCTTTTTAGTTCTGTTTGTTATGCATTGAAGACATTTTTTTGGTGTAGACACTCAATTGTTGCCTTACAATTGGCAATGTGCAAAAAATCACAACAAAAAAAAGTTGTGTATTATATTGGTATTTTATTACTGTTTAGTCCTTTCGATATTGGTTTTCTTTTTTTTCTTTTCATATCATTTGTAATTTATGTACATGTATTTGATTTCTTACAGTAAATAGTGACACACTTTTCATTCTTAGTTCTTCATTGTGTTTCAATCATTTCATTTCATTATTTTCTCAGCTTCTTAGTGGTATTAATTTTGTTCAAAGACATTGCAAAATTTTATTTATGGATCACTATTCGGCTTCAAGATGATACTTGTACCAGTGTATTAATGTAAAACATGTATAAACACATTTATTCGTTCTCTTATTCATCATTCGTCTTGACAAATATCTACCTGTATTATTTTTCATTCCGTCGTATTTGCGATTGACGTAATTGAACAAAATTACCCAAACAATGTGCACCAAGTATCCCACTCTACCATTGATTTTTTGATATTAAAAAATTCTATACGTTAAGCAGAGCATACAGCATTATTTTTTTTTATATTTATTTATCGTTACTTCTTTTTCTTTCCATCTCCTATCTCGAAGCATGTTAGTAATAAAGTCGGTATAATCATTTTGGCTTTGGTAAGAATCGTTATATTTCTTTTTTTATTTTTCTCATTATTTCCTTTTTTTTTATCTTTTTCTTTTTTGATAGCAGTTTGTATTAATTTTTTTCACTCGTTTTTTTTTTCGTTTCATTAAAAACTAAAGTTAACATATTTTCGGGAAACATCTCAATGAAAAGTTTTCTCCAATGAAAATGTTGTTATTTTCATTGAGAATAAAACAGTAGCAAAAACAAGAACAATATTTTTGATAGTCTTCGTGCAAAATATCTGAGGGATCGAACATTAAAAAATTATTCAATTGACAAAGTAAGTTATTGGTTCCGAGGAAAAAAAACTTGATATTGAAAAGTATTTTGAATGGAATTAAGAATTATTTTCTCCATTTTTTGAACATTATATTGGCAGCTCACTTCTTCTCTTTCCTTTCTCTTTTTTCTATTTATTTCTGACTAGAATTCTAATTAAATCGAAACATAAATTTATATTTGTGTCCGAATGCTAGTTTGAAAAACAGGAAGAAGAAATGTGTTTAGAGAACAATGAAATGAAATTTAATTGTTTTCGCATTACATCTATGTAATAGTCTTTGTTAGATCGGATTTTATGAGACTCGCAATATTTTTCATATACAATTTTAGTTATTAGTCACAGACAAAAGATGAGTTCTTTCTTTCTCCTGTATAACAGACAATTGAAGAATTGAGCATCGAGACTATTGATATTATTCCCTCTTGTTCATTTCATTCACGTACACCATCAATATTTTTTATTCTCTTTTCCTTCACTCGTGCTGTATTTCGTTTAATTGAATAAATAATGATCATTGTCAGGATAAATTAGCAATGTAGATATTCATGGGCACATTTTGACATATCACTTGCAATACCACAAAGATTCCCTTTTCACCATCATAGTTTGTATGTATGTGTTTCTCGTATATTTGTTCGCGTTTTAGAGATAATTCACGTTGTCGATACGCTGCGCCGCGACAAATGTGGGCCGATTATATGTTTCCTATCTTTCATTTATATTTGTTTACCCAGTTGTTATTCGACTCCGAAACTTAGAAAGAAAAAAAAGAGAAAATAAAAAAGAAAGAAAAGAGAACGAGTTAATAATCGCTTTTAAAAGATGTTTACACTTAGCAGTGATACACAATTAAATATTAAATAATTATCAACTATATTGTCAATAACAAAAAAAAACTTAGCATACGAGTCTGTGTACAAAAAACCAGGATTTACAACAGCGCTGCACTCTCAATGTATAATAGAAATATAATTATTTTTATCACATATAAAAAGCAGTTATATATGTACATGTCTGAATATTATTAGGTATCAGCATTCATTATGAACCGATCTCTGTGTAAAAGATTTATTTTCCTTTTCATCTTTTCGTTCGAATTCTGGAGCACTGTTAAAGATACGATCAAATAAATTGTTACACACATAACAACGTTGGTATTACATTGTTATTTTTCCTGGCATTTTTTCGAGGGGGATGGAGATATAGTCGTTGATAAGTATTTTGTGTTCTAGTTTCGTTCACCAATCTTCCTCTTATACACACGCGGTTCGTTTTTCTGTTTTTATTTAGTTTTTTTCCTCCTCCTTATCTATATACGAGTGACTTTGTTTTTCATGTTGTTAATATTAATTCTATATAATATCTATATAACATACGTTATTTCTTATTGTTTAGAACTGTGATCAATTCGTATTACCGTTGGGTTATTCATTCGCTAATCATTCATTTGAAAGCGACGAGGCAAACAGATCACAGCTCCAATAACGATGGCTTGGTATCTCTGCAGCAGATACTCGTAGTTTAATTTCTCTCTTTTCTTTTTTTACCGCTTATTTCATTTTCCATGCATCGACATTGTGAATTTATTATGTTGCAGAATTGTTTTCCTCTATAAAATTTCCATTCTTCTAACAT
>JAPYZF010000049.1:0-440000 GCA_030523045.1 Meteorus cinctellus | reverse complement strand
ACGCGTATACTCTCAACCATATACAATTGTTGCAAGACCGAATTCATATAACATGTTGCACCTGCATTTTTCAAACCGACAAAACCCTTCAATGGTCGTGGCCCAACTGGTGGCAGATAGTCCCATTCAACAAGCGGCTCATCGCGCTCAGAATAAAACATATCAGTGAGCATTGTGACTAGAAGTTTCATGTTTTGAACGCATCCAACACACAAACCAACGAGTAAATCAAATGCAGCACTCGTTGATTGTGGCGTTGTACAAACCGGACTCGCTTGTGATGAACTGAGTTCACCAGTACTACGTAATTGTAACATCAAGCGTGACGCAGGAAATATAAAATCTTCAACTAGTTCTTTGATTAAGTTGCCACTACGTTTTTCATCACAACCCAATTCATACTTTTTTGATGCCGGCAAAAAAGCTAAGAGCTCTTTTGTTAAGCTGAGATGACCTTCAAGTAGTGCCTCTTCAACTTGAGTTTCGCCCGTTTCGATCACATTGTCACGAATTTTTTTCAGCCACGCTACTTCGACGTTCAGAGGGGTGTGAGCCGCTGTCAGAGGACACGCAGAAATATATGCATAGTTTAATAGTCGACAGATGAGTTGAAAATATTCGTGACTTTGTTTTGCATTTTCTACAACTGTTGTATTGAGAACATTGAAGAGTACCATGATATTGAATTGAAATGATTGATCGTTGCTGCTGCAGTACGTTGAAATGAGTAAAAATTGTTCAGCGGCAGCAATTCTTACAGCTCTAGATGAACTGACGAGCACAAGATCAGTCATGAATGTTTGCCACATTTTGTCTCGCGTTAAATTTGCTAAGGCAGATGGATTAAGAACAAGTGCTATTGTCAATACTTCAAGTGCTTCTTTACAAACCAAAACGTCATTAGCATCAAGTATACTTTGTTCTTTTTGATTTGCTTCATGCATTGTATGTAATACCTCGGTAGTTACGCCAGTATTACTTAAATTCCCAGTAGACGCAGCCCACGCAAGTTTTATTATGGCACGTATTGTTGCCATATCAGGCAACTCCCATGAAAGTGCTTGCATGAATAACTGTCGGCAACGATCTGATTCTGTACCACCCGATAACATTTGATTGGCCAAATGTTGCGCCAATTTGGTTGCCACACTACGTAACATGTATTCGGTATTTTGATTTGGTACATTTTGTAAGGCTTGCTTGAGAACAGCGACAAATGCGCGATTATTATAAAAGTGACTGTCATGATTATCAGTATGTTGAACTTCGTCCATTACGCATGCCATTACATTACCAATAACGGTCAATAATAATTTCGATAATTTTAAAACTGTTAAATATGCTGAACGTTTAGTTGTCTCATCAGCGTTCGGTAAGAAATTATTCTTCGTCAACATATCCAATATTACTCCGGCTTCGCCGCTTTTAATAAAATTGTACTGGAATTCAAAGGCTTTATCCGACGTTGGATCTAACGCCGGCATCAATAGCGTATGCAATACTTCTAGATTGTATAAAACGTGACTTGGACTCGCAGCAAAAAATAGCGTATCAACATTCGTAATCTGTTCATTGCAGTGTGGATTAACAGAAACGTCATCGTCCTTGTAATGACCGAACCACCATTGTAATCGTGTCACTGTTAATCCATCTGGTGGGACTAATTGTAATAAATTGCGAGCAGCATCGCGCAATTGTGAATGTTGCAGTGAACATCCAAGATCGGCTAATTGAAAGAAAAATGTTGCGTATTGCCATCGTTGTGACATTACTACACCCGGTAAACTATTTTCCGCTTCTAAATTTGGTCCATCGTATGGATGATGTGGCGAGCTTGTTGAACTGTCCGAGCTACTCTCCGGTGAACTCGCCATATTACTATTCATTTGACTCAACTTTGCCGATAATAACATTTTGTCCCTCAATGGAATTTTCGATAATAATTTTTTATCATCCGCCTGATCTAATACGTCACCATTGATATATAAATCTAATTTGACATTTGTACCATTAGCCTTAATCCTGCGTAATATTTGACGTCTTAATGATGCCAATGTATCATTGCTATGTGTATAAACGTCGATGTCATCGATATTTCTTCCGGGATTTATAAATCGTATTATTAAGGACATATGTTTGCCTCGTGCAGCACGATGTAATGGTAATATTTTACGTTCACCAGGAAATGCTGTGTCACATTCATTAATATATTCCTGTAATACTTTCATTACACGACACATTTTGAGCGCCTCCATAGTTATTTGATTGGTTTCTTGATCATCTTTGTTATCTTTTGCTTCAACACGAACACCCATTAATATTGAAACAGTGTCATAATGGGCTTTCAATCTATCCATACACTCAGCAATAAAAGTTTCGTGAAATTCTAAAACTGATGATTGCAATCGCGGTCCCAAATTCGTATTAACTTCTTTGAGTAATTCTATTCCACGACTAGCTATTTCCTCGGGGCTATTGGTCACAACACGCCACAAATAGTCTGTGCCAATTAAATCAACATCATCCATCAAATATGCACGACGTTTGGTTTTCAATTTTCCTTCTTTAGAGTTAACAGCTTTGAAAAAACGTTCATAACACTTTATGCCACTTTCAGTTAATAATGTTGGATCAAGCTGAAGAATATTCTTTTCGAAAAAGTCTTTATTGATTGCTGGATCAAGATCGGGCTCCTCGCCCATTAATTTCGAAAACCACTTGAAGCATGCCTCTCTATCAGAAACAAATACAGCTTGTTCAGCAAGACACTGCCAAATTTGCTTAGCTTGTTCAGCACATAGCCACAATTGGCCGTCTTTCAATAGAAACCTTAAAAAATTTAATCTCTCTTGAACTTGCAATACATGATTATAACGGCCATCTGGCATAAAAGTTGTTGCATCAATGTCCGGACTTTCATGTACAAGTTGACGCACTTTATCCATATAATTGGTTAAGCTGTTCGTCACAAGTATAACAACACTATGTTGACCCTGTAAACGATCAATAACCTCTTGTCTATAATAAACATGATGACTGCGTTGGCTATTGCTCATATTTGGATTCAGTTCATATAAACTGCATATTTCACGTATTTGTTTCAATGCTGGTAAAGCCCATTTATCGCCACTCTTCAATTCCTCCACACATTTATCCAACCACACCGTTTTTTGGGCATCGCGATCTTGGGAACATGAATAATCCAATATTTTAACATGTGCTGTTAATGCTTGATCCATTATTTCTGTTGGTACTTCATCTGAGTGTGCCAAATTCCAAAATAACGTCAATACTTTGTGTGCCATAACACCATCTTTATCGTCCTCAGCTAATCTACGAATTAATTCCAACAACTTCTCACGCTGTTTTTTGTTTGCAGTCTTCCAACTCATTTGAAAACACTCGAACAGATGATCCAATTGTTCTGGGCTAAAGTCCCATGCCAACTTTGCCAGCAAATCATGGACATTTTTCACAATCGCCTCGTGTTTACCAGCTTGCGCTGCCCATACTGCATCCAAATCACTCTGTGTCAATGCCCGTTCCTTAATGATAAAACGTAAAATTTTTTCCAACTTCTCAACATACTGAGGCTGATGTAACGAATCACGTAACACTATTTCCAAAACACCATTTTCCTTAATCCATTTTGCCATTCGTTCAGCGGTAAGCCATTCTTCATCTTCCAATGCCGGATTGCGATGTGGATAATAACTTACACTTGTTATTACTTTATTTACTTCATTAAGTGCATTCATTTTTCCATTAAATGATGATATTTGTAGAAGTCTCAGTATCATTTTCAGTCTCAATATTTCTAAATCCTTTATCATTTCATCTTGACGCGGAACACGCGATACTAGAAACTTCATAGATTTTATTATGGCCGATATGGCATCATTTTTCGATTCATTTTTGGCTTCTTTCTTGAGTTCCTCATCAGTTAAATAATCAAGTATTACTTGCACCGCTTCCTGTTCAGACACAAAAAGAGAAACAAAAGAATAATAAAATAATTTCCTACTTGATTCAGAAGTAATGAAAGAATCAAATGAATCTGGATTTAGCAGACATAAGACCTTTTTTGTTTATGAATAGACAACTGAATAATCAAGATAATGGAATTTCAAAAAAATGGTCGTACAGATGTTGAGATTCTGTATACGAACATTTTTTTATTTTTCTTTCATCTACAATTCATTTAGTTATTACAAAACTCTAAAAACTGCCAAATGTCTTCGACATTCATATTCATATAATCAGATTTTTACTCACAATTATGGGCATGAGATATTTGACTATCGTATAAACAGTCAAGAGCTCATAGCATAAACCGAAAGGGCGTAGTAATGCGTGAATAACAGGGATCGTGAGATTGCGACCAGTTTGAAATCTTGACAATAAAATGACGAATCCATCAAGGTTGCCAAATCTAAAAATAATTAATAGTGATATGCGTGCAATATTCAGAGTCATCATAAGTAATATTTCTTTGTATTAAGCTCACTTGTTAATGAGATCGACCAGCCAACCACGTGGGTTTCTTGGGTCAGGTGGCGGCCGTGCATAGAGCTCTTCATCAGGGATATTGCTCCCCGGTGGTACTGATTCCGAAATTCTAGCCGCATTAAATGTATGAAATTTATTATTTGGATTGAAAACCATTGCCAACAAATCGAGTAATGGAAACCAATCTTCATCCAATTTCCGTACACATAATTCCACTAATCTTTCACAATTAGCATTAATACAATTATGAATGTGTGGCTTCCAACTGTTCACGGCATCGTCAGTGAGGATTTTCGTGAAAGAAATGGTGAGGCCCTCTCGAAAAAAGCGCTGACATGCCTCACTATGTACATCAATTCCTTTTTTGCAGAGATCTATACTAGCCTCCAACAAACACTCCAATTCTTGCTCGGGTAATACTGGCACAACCCATCGTGAACTTGTGATTTTCTCATCCAACAATGCCAGTTTTTCATGCGGGAAATCTGGTTCCACTCTCTGCTGATTGTTCTCCTCAATTGAGGCTGCAGTCTCGTTAGTACACTCCGTTTGTACCACATTTTCAGTCAATTGAAGTCCTAAAATTGCGTTCTCCAATTGTTGTGGGCTTTGCATCTGCACAAACACAATATTAAAAATAAAATGATGAAATGAACACCAACCTAGCAATTAAAATTAATTACACAAATTAATTTATCAATTGAAATATTGTTCTAAACGCGCGAGCTAGGATGTTATGGCAGTGCTACCTGTACTCGACGTCTTCGGGCGTTGTCACGAAATCCCTGTGCGTCCTGTGCTACCTGGGTTGTAACCACTGTTGTCTGTTGGCTTTCAGTAGGATCAATGCCAGCCCCCTGACCTTTTGTAGCAATTGTCATTTTCCAACCCCGTCAAATAAAGCCCACTGTTCGCCTTCGTTATTTCTTCACCAAACAATGGTACACCACCAACAGCAATCATTCAGCTCATTCACTGACATTAAGTATGAGTAATAATAATATCCTAGAGGCCTTGTTTCAATAATCTAAACCTACATTATCTGCAACAAAAGAAAATCAAATTCTTTATATTCTCTTCCGCACTCCTTGTCTCATGTAAATAATTTACTCAAAAGTATTTCTATCCTCCAAATACTATGCATTATAGAAAAACTACATTCATTATAGCAAAATGGTCAACAGCAGAAAAAACGGGCAATTGGTCAAAAGAATTTATCGGAGCACATCGATGCAGCCATGTCAAGTTTTTTTCCCTGCTATCAACCTAATATCTAACGCCGTCCCAATACACCATAACATGAGTTTATGGCAAATAAAATTCTGAAATGGACGAAATCATTGGATAATTTTCACGACCAATAAAAACATATATAGTCTCTGTGAAAAGATACGATGTAGTACCGGAATTCGGTTACGCCAACGGCCAAATTAGATTAGATGATTGACTTCCCTTCTGGTCATCGCGATCAAGAGACAATGTCGGGCCCAACATATGAAAAAATATTCGAAGACGACGATGAGTAAAATAGAAGAGACTAACACATACACACACCGGTCATGTTATCAATGGCAGCAATACCAAGTGACAATTACAAAGCAACCGAGTTACACCACCCATTTTCAATGAACAATATCCTACCATCAAAAGAAAAAAAAACCTTACATACATATATACATATACACATATAGATACATATATATATACATATATATATTCGCACAAAGAAACTCCGCGACCAACTTATATACAAGGGATTATCATACAGGCGTGAGCATGCAGAAAGCTCATCCACATACGTCGCATGACAAAAAAAAATGAAGCGACGCATTGCCGCAGGATTTTTTTTATCATACACGCACTTTTATATAATAATAATAAATATGGGATTGTTGTGATGTTGATGTACAGATGTTAATATATTGCTGAAGAAATGATGGACAAAATAATAATAAAAAAGAGTAAAAAAAGACCGGCGACCCAATCGTACCCATGCGTCGTCAAGGATCTTTGGGTGAAGGTGCACCTATTTTTCGCCCCGTTCATCCACAACCGGGGGCCTCCTCACTGACAAAATGGCGACTATCCTAACGATTAGCACTGCCAATAGCAAATAGATGTGCTGAATTATTGTCACAATTAGTCGTGCGCAATTATATATTAATGCAATATCACTGTGCAAACCATTAACAATTTACGTGATTTAATTGCCATTATTAAACGCACCTTTACATAGTATATTGTAGTAGAATTCGCGTTGCAGTTTTGACGTGACGTTACGAACTCACTGCAATGTTGTAAACATGATTGGGAGGCGCTACGGTCGTGCCGATCCCTCTTCCGCCCTCCGGATCACATAAATACATGTTTGCTCGTTATAATAAGGGTTCATGCACAAACATGATGGAAGTTGGAATCGCGGAATGTGGATTAGAACTGTCTGGCCAATCATGTCACTGCTATGAGGGAAATTGTGGTATGTGATTGGTCGATTTACGGTTTTGTATTTCGGGTTTACTACTCTATTGAATGGAAACCCTAACCTAACTTAACCTTCTTAGATAACTCTTTTTTTTCTCATTTTATGCATTGTAATTGTTCAGAAAGCTGAGGAGTTTATTACAAAAAATTGTCTTCTCATTGGGTAATGGTTCGAGGAGTGTTAGTGTGTTCTTGCATGGAATATTTTGTAGGAATGTGGACAATGTTTTGTGGACCGTTCGGAACGCGGGTGAATTTGAATATTCGAAATAGTTATGCACGAGAGAGAGAGTTTTGGGTATTTATTTTTGGAACGGAATCCTGTTGACTATTCAAAAATTAGATATTTTGGGAATTACTGTATTCATATTCTTGGAGACGTGATGAATCTAATGATATAGCGAATCTATAATCAAGACACGATTGGCTATGAACGTGTGTGTACTAAGTTTGATCAATTCATTTTGGCTCCATCAATTGTGCGATCAAATAGGAACTCATATTTACACTAATAATGCCATAATTCGTACATGTTCATGAATATGCTGAACCCGTTGCAGTCACAATTGATTATTATTTGATAAAAAAATGAATTCGAAATATGCTGAGAATCATTAAGAAATAATTAATTCGATACTCACGATCTGTTCGAACATGCCAGGTAAGAAAAAATTGACGATGCGATAAAAATCTGAAAGTGACAAATCCAATCAACTCATCACCGTTCAATTATATTTCTTGTTCAATATCTATTATTTATAATATAGAGGTTGCGCCACGCAACGTTTATCCGAGTGAATAGACACTTTGTGAAAGTGAACGATCCTCGTGAAAAGTCTTTCATCACAATAATCAAAGGCAATAATATCATATTTCCATCTCTTTTTGTCTTACCCTTCTGCACCTTCTGTAGTCGCCAGAATACACAAAGAGACTGAGACGAGTGACGTGATGCAGAGATCTTGGAGGAATGGAGTAGCATGTGCCCGCCAACAATTCGAGTTTTTCCGTGCAGAGTATTTGAATATTACGCATGCGTTAAACGATGTAAATAATTGTTCATTATCGCCGCAGACGATTATTGTCTATAGCGTACTTGATATGAATCGTTATGAACAGATAATAATTATCGAGAGCTGTTGATTCATTTATTATTCTGATTGTGACATTTAGATAAGATCAATCATCCAGTTATGATTACGAATGTCACTGTGCCCGATCTTCAATACTTAATTCAATCATTCTCACTTTGTCATCGATATCAACGAATCGATATAGCAAATTTCAATTGTCAATCAGAGAACCCAATTGGATATTGTGACTGCGATGTAATATACATTGAAAATTGTCCGAATTGAGTTGAAAAAATATTAATTGTAACCAAGCAGGCGCACCTTGGAAGCTTCAATTACAAGTGTCAGGCGAAAAATTGACACCTAATTTCCATATTCATCACTTGACACCCTTCAAAGGAGATAGACTAGTGTCCACCAAAAAATATGCAACATGGAAATCAATATTTCCCAGCCATTAGTCTAGCCAATTTTACAATACCTTCATGAGTTGCGTTTTTAAGAACTCATCACAATATATAACAAATGATTGAATGTCCGTAGGAATACATTCAGATAGTTGATTGCCGGCGATCGATTATTCTGCTTTTTTTACAATAATGTTTTATTTCTCATGCGTCATTTCATTGTGAGCCGATCTTCGTTCTTCTATGTTTCAAATGGATCATAACTTTAATTCATGAAGTTCTTTCCGAAGTTCATCTTCCCTCTTGAGTTTCTCTACTTGATTCAATTCCAAAGTCTTTCCAGCTTCTTGGACTTTTTTCAGTTTGGATATATTGTCCAGTGTCTGTTGTGAAAAAAAGAAAAATGCGTAATAAAAGATATCAACAATCATTTTTTTGACGAATCAATAAGTTAGATGAAGCCGAACGCTTCATCTCAGTTTAAAACTCACTTTTACGATGTATTTGATTCTCTTAAGTTTTTCTTCATCACCCGAAACTTCAGTATTAGCAGATGCAGGATTTTTTTTAGGTTTTGGAGCTGCATTGGGACCTTGCCCATTAGTGCTAGCATCTGATGTTGCCGTGATAGATTCCGAATTGGCTTCGATCGCCCTCTTCGCTTTTTTCGCTTCTCGATTCTTCTTCAATTTCAATGCAGCTTTGGATGGATTTCGCGCTTTCTGAGTTGATGTATCAACTCCGTCATGAAGATTAAAGCTTATCGTATGACCACGAGCTGATGGTGGTCGATACACCTCTTTCGATGCCTGAGGTTGACTAGGTTCAATTCCTTCGACTGCTTTGTACGTAATCGGTTTTGCGACAAAACTATTTGGTGGAAAGATTTGCCATTTAACTTCCCACAATTCGTCTTGTGTGTTCCATGGTCGTTCATACAATAATGTACCCGTATAATGCCAAATTTTAAAACCATTAGACATCCGTAAACGTGGCGCAGTTGTTGCGGTCATGAAATGTTCACCATCTGGTGACCATTGAAGTAATGTTGTGTCTGGAGCCTCGGATGCCGCAATTAATTTTTTTTTATTATTATCCCACAGCTCTACGTTACCTCTGAGATTACCAAATCCACCCAGAAGTATAATATTTCCATGTGGATTGTAGTAAATGCTATTCCGGTGTTTTTTACCGAATTCAAATACGGGTTCACATTCAAGATTAAAAATCGTTGCTTTGGACGGCATAAATCCATACATAACACAAAATTCATTACCCTTCGGCGACCATTCTAACGCATGAATTGGTCCTTTCTCACTGAGTGTAACCAATAAGGTATCCCCCTTTATATTCACATAGTGCAACGACTGTTTGCCATAATAAGAAGCACCAGTTTTATCAACATCCATAGTGGTCATTATTAATGCACTCGTACCAGTATTATTCCAATAAATGTCCACTCTATCGGCTTGGAAGAAAGTCTTTTTGGCTAATGCTTGTGCAACATCAATTTTCGGATATTGAAACAGATAGCCGAGCGATGGCTGTCCAACTTTTCCCGGCATATAACAAACAATATGATGAGGTGCAACTCCCGGTGATATCCTGTATTTAGTTACTTTTGCCCAATTTATCCTTTGCGTTATTTGATCAAAATCTTGATTCTCATAGAAAACGATATCATTATTTATCAATATTCCACATAATTTTTCGTCGCTTGACCATTGCGGCTCCCTGAAAAAATTCAAACAATGAAAATTACTGTCTGTACAAGAATAAATAAGTAGGGTTGTTCTTGCTCGCTCGTTCATGAGTGGGGCACCCTCTCGGGTAGTTGAATAGATCATATTTTACAATGTAAGGGACTTAAGTAGCCGATTATTGAACTTTGTGATGTCAACTTCATAAAGTTCAATAGGTATATAAAACTGCGGTATAAAAGTACATTTGGGATATTTATTTATGAATTACTACTATCACAGGCTCCGAACCTGTACTTTTAAGGATTTGAAATGTTCTTCACAATATTTTCTCTTATTGTGACAATTTTTATTGGAATCTGAACGGTACTTTTTGAAAAGTACAATGAAAACTGTGATTTCTCATAAGACTCAATGTTCAATGCATGAAATTTCCAATGCCAATATCTACTTTCTGGTTTTCTGTAGCATCTTGAAAATTTAAATGGATCTTCTTCCTATCATAATCTACTACTGTGCCAAATTTTATGAAATTCTGAACGGTAATTCTTAAACCGACAGTACTACCTCAAGTCCCTTACATCGTGATATACTATTAACTATCTTATTCACGTACCAGTCAATTTGTCGCTTCTGCGTGAAACTTTTGACAAGCTCACCATTCTCCGACTTCCAAATGTGAAGCTGAGGGCTCCCTTGTGGATTTCCTTGTGACACTGCAATAAAATAATTGTTTGATTATAACCAATCATCGTGTTACGTACTGGCTTTCCCTTCATCTACATTTCCAACCCATTAGTCTATTCAACATGTGCCTTTTTAGTCAACTTTTGTACGGAGTCTCGAAAAAATATGAGCGAGGTGTCATTCGATTCGGAATGGAATGCAGATAGTTTTCGAGATATTTGCGAAAAACAAAACACCTTTTTTTTTTTAGTTTATTGTTTATAACTATTGCAACTTGTGTTTTCGCCGCTTGATTTTTCTCAAAAACTATCTACATTCCATTCCGAATCGAATGACACCTTCCTCATATTTTTTCGAGACTCCGCACAAAAGTTGACTAAAAAAGCACATGTTGACTAGACTACATATGCAATCACACTTATGAAATAATTAAATAATCTCTGATTCAAGCGTTTGATATAATAAATATTCTACACTAGTAGAAAAAATTAAGGGATCAAACAAAAAATCTAAATTGTCAGCGATTTTTTAATTGGCTGTGTCTCTCAAAAAAAGGATCGTATTAAAGTTAGAAGAAAAGCAGTTTGAAGCTTGAAGTCCCTAGTTTAATGATCTTGAGACGAAAAAATGTTCCAAGTGTTACGTACTGGTCACCCCTTTACTTTAATTCCCAACTCATACACAATTACACTATTAAAATAAATAAATAATCTTTGATTCAAGCGTTCAAACTCCACGCACAGAACCGAAAGAACATTTAAATACTCTACAAACAAAGATACGCCTAATCAACAATCGGAACCCCCATCAAGATGTAACAATCTTTTTTCAAATAATGACCTTCCATCTTCTCCAAGACTTCAACATACCAATAAATGGCTCCCAAGTCATTAAATATGTGCCTAGAGGTGAGAACTGAATTGCACATACTTTCGGCTTCTCAATACTGGCAACAACTTTCCATGTACTGCACAGTGCTATTTTAACAATTGGCGATGAAATCCATGCAAAGTATTTTCCATCTGGACTAAATACCATTGCTTTGCATGATTTACTGTCATCTTTAACAAATGCAGTGATATCCTCATATTTTGGGGGGCCATAGCTTAAAGTAATCCCGGTGGATCCTCTCACTAAAATCAAGAAAAATAAATATAAATACATATATATATCACATAGCCATTAAGATGCAACTATTTAATCTTATCACGGAAATTTTATTACACAAAACAAGAGTAAGTACAGTTATAGACACAATTATTGGACTTTGATTTTTAACACACTGTCACGGGAAAATAATTTTCATCTGAAATTATTTTTCCGATACTTCATAAATGCAATAGATGATATAATGAATATTTTCTAGTGTTCATTACATAATTCTCGAAATGATTATCGATGTATTTGAGTGAATAATTTACCTGCAACACAAGGAACATTCATCGCCATTTTACCACGTCGGCCCCTCACCATGCGGTGTCGCACACACACACATTTAATGTAAAGTATCCAATTGATACACAGTATATACACGATGATGCACCGATATCATGTTTCTTGCGCCCGTAATATGACCGTAAACAAGTTACAGCCGACTATCAAATTTTTTCAACATATTATATATCAAAAAATTGCTTCCGATTTGCTCCCTCAGAATATGCAATTACTCCAGTTATAAGATTAATATTTAATTAGTTATTTGCAATTAAATATGCAAAATTAAATTTTTGATTATTCCAGTAAATAGATATCTTTTTTATGGCTTTCGGTGTTACAAAATTGCTCTTGAAATGCTCTTTCAGAATCTACAATTGCTTTTGTTGAAACATTAATATTTTATTAATTATTTGCCTAATAAGAAACTCTACATGATGACGTCGCAACTGTGCATACCAACAGTTGCTACAGGTCAGTTTGAGGGAAAATTTTCGGTATAATTTCCAATAAGTTATGTATAAGAAAATTTCTCCTGGAATGCTCTTTCAGAATCTGCAATTGCTCCGTTTAAAACATTAATATTTTATTAATCATTCGCATAATTAGAAATCTAACATGATGACGCTACGACTGCGTATACTACATAATTAATCAGAAATTATACCAAAAAATTTTTCTCAAAATGCTCCAGAACAACCGTTGGTATACACATTTCTGACGTCATCATGTAGAATTTCTTATCATGCGAAGCTATATAAATAAAAATGAATCGCCAAATGTGTTGTTAAGCGCAAAACTCAAGAACGGCTCCATCCATTCAGCTAATTTTTTTTTTTTTCATATTATCCTGAAGGCACAAGGAAGGTTCTTGTCGGGAGATAGAAAAGTTGCTTGGAAAATAGTAAAAACAATACCTTTCCTATACAAATCACAAAGTAAATTAAAACAACTGTACCCAGCTGTCAAACATTTGACGTCAATCAAAACAAAACAAAGGCGCGTTAGGATTATGCTTGGTATGTATTCAAGTTGATTAGGCTGTATAGACATTAATCTATATATGCCTGCTCAAATTAAAGGTTTTGCGTGTTATCAAAGAAATAATTATATTACTGACGTACATCGTACGTGTCTTTCGCCATTAATTCTTCTGTGCGTGACATTTCCTTGATTGCTTTCTCCATTTTCACTTCATTCGAAAACCAATTAGAAAAGTATTTATTTGTTCAGTGAGATTACATTTAGGCCCATGCCGCTCATACGTGGACGCAGCAAATTTGGTCGAAGCATTCGAAATGCTACAAATGTTACAGCGTGTGAATGAAACACATCGCTCATATGACGTGTCACCAATATCCAATCTTATTTTGGAAAGGTGAAGATGGATATCATTTCTCAATCAAGACGATACATCCCAATACAGGTGTTTAGAAATTTGATTTGCTAATGAAGATTTTGTATCAGCTATGTATTATATGTGCCATTATATTGTACAAACTGTTTGTTTACAATTATCTGGTGACATGTGCATCTTCAATGGCTGTAATTGAAACATTATTTTATTTACAGGTGCTGAAACTGATAAAAAAGAACAATGAACTATTATCGCCTAATTGTTCGTGAAAATGAAGACAATCACATCTTGAAACGTCGGCGATTATTTCATCAATATGCTGTTGATATGTACGTTAAAGTAGAAACAGAGCGATTGACATTTATCAGGTTGAACCAGACCAAACTCTGTTCTGAAAAGTATATCGAACTTCGAGATGCGATTAATACTGATGGAAATGCAAACAATGTCGGCCAAATGACAATTCTTCCAGTAACATATATTGGGAGTCCTCGGCACATGCATGAATATGCTCAAGATGCCATGACATATGTTTGTCATTATGGCACCGCAGATTTATTTATCACATTCACATCCAATCCAAAGTGAATAGAAATCAAGCAGGAGTTATTCCCTGGCCAATCACCCATTGACCGCCATGATATTGCTGCAAGAGTCTTCCGACAAAAGTTGAAATCTTTAATGGATCTAATTATGAAACACAGTGTGTTTGGTGAGACGTGCTGCTGGATGTATTCTGTGGAGTGGCATAAACGTGGGTTGCCTCATACACATATCTTAATTGATTTGGTTGATTGAGAAAATAAGACCAATACAAGTAGATCCAGGCTTGCATGAAGTTATTATCAAAAATATGATTCATGGTCCATGTGGAACACTTAATCCAAATTCACCATGGATGGTGGATGATAAATGTTCGAAACGGTATCCACAGGTATTAGTAGCAGGAACAATTACCGGGAATGATGGTTATCCGCTGTATCGTCGCCGATCGAGTGCAGATAATGGAAGATTAACAGTTGTGGAAGTAATTCAACAAGATATCGAAATTGATAATCGTTGGATTGTTCCCTATTCACCAATCCTAGCAAAGACTTTCAAGGCGCGCATCAATGTTGAATCTTGCCATTCCGTAAAATCTATAGAATACATTTGCAAATATAACAAAAGGAAGTGATATGACTGTGATTGGAGTTGGTGCTGAGAATCCCATTGATGAAGTTACTGAATACCAAATGGGCTGCTATGTTAGCAATAATGAATCAATTTGGCGCATATTTTCTTTTCCTATCCATGAAAGATACCCTACTGTAGTTCACTTAGCAGTCCACTTAGAAAATGGTCAAAGAGTATATTTTACAGCACAGAATGTATTACAACGAGCTATTCAACCACCATCTACAACCACGACCAGTTTTTTTGACATGTGTCAGAATGATGATTTTGCCTGAACACTACTATACTCAGAAATGCCAAAATATTATACTGGGAATTAATCCTCAAAAAAGTTTCAACGACGGAAACAAGGAAAACCTGTTCCAGGTTGCCCCAATGTGTATTCCACGGATGCAATTGGTCGAATTTATTCAGTCCATCCAAGCAATGATGAATGTTTTTATTTGCGATTACTGCTAGTCAATTGATTCATGGATCAAATACAAAGATGATATATGTGACGATATCTTGCATCAAACGCGCAATAGAACAAGAAATCTACATTTACAATTCACAGAAGAAATTTACAACGAAGCATTGATAACAATTGGAGACATGTGCTTGGTGATGTCAAACAAAGTATTACCTCAATCAGGCATAGCCGCGCCTAATCGCCCAATGCACGACGTCTATGTACTGGAATAATCTAAAATTTAATTTTGCATTTTTAATTGCAAAAAACTAATTAAATATTAGCCTTACAACTGGAGCAATTGCATATCCTGAGGGAGCAAATCGGGAGCAACTTTTTGATACATAATTTGGTAATAATTATTAATAGTTGGCACTAACTTGTTTACGGTCGTTATATGTGTGTAACACCAATCGTCGACATTAATTTCGTAGATGGCGCTCTGTTGATTCAAAATGGACGACCTTGGAGCATCGAACTTTTGAATGAACATAATATATTAACCCTTGCACTATTCCGATGTAATAAATATGTACTCATCGTTAGTTATAATAATTATATGGCATTCATAATATTTTTTCTCTTTTTCTGTTGTAGTTGTCATCAGCCAGAACTTCTACCCCTGAAATAAAGAACCAACTTTGAAAACGGAGCACATCTGGATTTGATTAATGGGAGCAAAAAAAACGTAAACAAACAATGAAAAGTAAACTTGTCTGGATATTTATTTAATTCGATGTTTTCATTATTTGAATGTTGACTTTGAATTGCCCTCCTGATACAATTCAGAGTGTATTACTATAGATGAGATTAAAAGCCTCATCAGATTATGACCGTTCAAACCATAATATTTATGTTAGTCATTTCTTAGAATAGATAGCATGGTGCATACTCAGTCCCATTCTTACATCGACCATCCAGGTATATTGGGAAGGCTACCTGACTCATTGCTCTTTACATATCGTTATAATGATATTACTCAAAACATCAACTTAAATAAACGTAAATGATGTTATCATCCAATTTAAAATCTTCCAGGTATATATAAAATGATAAATTTATTTACGTTAACTGATTGCAGAATCATCTTGAGATTGAAACCCATTACACGAACTCTATATATACTTTCTCATACAGTAAATGATGAGAAATAAAAAATATCGCAATTTTTCCAACATGTCCTGAAATATGGAAAAATTTAAATGATTATTATTTCGATTCATATATATATATATATGTAAGTAATTCTATCTCCAACACAAACACTGCGAATATATTTATCGCACAAACAACTTCGACAAAAAAATCGTCCGATGGCGCTCAAACGCTTTCTAAAAAGCACCCAATCACAGAGCAAGTGTAACCTCAATCGCTACAGCGCCTGGTATGCATCCCGATGTGAATTTATCCACAATTCCCCTACAGTACAGCCCTTCATTCCTTTCATCAATCCAACGTTCTACGAAACGAATTGAAAAAAATATAACCTCAAAATCATAATATTGCAAATGAATCTACAAATATAAATAATGAATAACAAATAGAAATAAATTATCACGATTCAAATGAACGTGATGAAATCAGTAGAGCGCGTGCGCGTGAGTGCTTTGAAAAAGCCACTCTCGCGTTCTCGCTTCTCTTCATGGAATAAAGTGGCGGCATCGCAATGTCGAACGGGAAATGATGGCAACCGTGTCTGCAACAGGACAAAGCCCATGCCCTCCCTTGTATTATAATGCCGCAGGGCCGGTGGTGTCCCCGCTCGCGACACCTGGTTATTTTATCGTGCGCAATATTGAAAAAAACGTACGATTAGCGGGACAAAATGTGTGTGTTCCTGTGATATTGTGATAATAAGAGGAGATAGTGGGTGATGGTTGTTAAGATTTGGCATTTATAAAGCCAACATCACAATTTTTAGGACGAATAGAGAGAGGAGAAAGGTGGAGGAAACAGAGTAAGTGTGTGGGTCACACACATACACACGTAAATATCTATATACACAAATGCATTGGTTATGTATTGCTTGTGCCTGTGTACGCGTAGATGGAGGCAAAGAAAGGAATGAGAGAGTCACACAAGTGAAATGAAGAAAAAGATTAGACAGAAAGATTGATGAGCAAAACAAAAGAATGCACCGAAATAAAAATTCATATCATTTATGTTATTCATACTCAGATTTTCCGGTGTAAAACACGGAAGGAAAAATAATAAACGATATGTTTGGGGTTGGAACAGAAGATCCACAGAGAAGAATAGAAAAGGGACACGCAAACACATACACATTGATATACATGAAATCGAGTGAACCGCGAGAGGACGAAAAATAAAAAATAAAATAGGAAAAAAAAACGTGCCTGAGATGGACGCTACGAGGAGTACTTCCGTTCGCTAATTGAGCGTGACTTTTCGCTCTTTCGTTCCGCTGTCTCTCTGTCTCACTCATTTTTTTGTTTTATTTTATTTTATTTTATTTTATATATATACATACATACATACATATACATATATATATTCTTGTCGTTTCCTTTTTTCCCTTACCCGGTTACCCTTTCTCCCCCTCTCACTCTTTCTCTCTATCTCTCCCTCTCACACACTCTGTGTATATGTGTAAGTGTTCTGTTTCTCTCTCGCTCACACTACCGTTCGGTGTGTATTTCTCTTCTTCATCGAGTAGTGGCACTTCATTTCGCGAGCTAAATTGCGGCTGCAAGCCTACAACACAAAATCGTCGTTGGGTAGAGAGAGCCAAGAGAGGACGCGTGTGTGCTGACGCGAAAACGTGATAAATTCTCTCACATTTATTTTATATTTTGTATTTTTTTTTTTTTGCTCATTCTTCCACCCATTCATAATTATATACAATACTTATGATAAGTTTTTTTATTATTTATCAATTTTTTTACTGTCTTTATGCGATTTATGTGAATACTATTTGTATTATATGAATTTTAGCATTGGCATATATAAAATCGTGACGAGATTTTTCAATCCACGAGAGAGAGAAAAAAAAACTGTTGTGTGAGAGTTAGTGAGTTAGTCCCCGAGTCTTCCAACCTCAACTTTATAGTCGTCCAAAGTGAGACACACCTGCGGCGCTTCGTTGCATTGTCGGTGAGTTTTTTTTTTTCTCTCTACTCTTCACGTGTGCGGGCACGTAACACACATGCTCATTTCTGTATATACATATACCATTTTGGTTTTGGTACGTGCAACGTTATGTGTGTATATATAGTTGTGTTATTTGTATGTGTATGAGCGTGTGTATACATAAAATATGTATGTATTTTGCTCGCATGCCTCACACGATTCGCATGTGTGGATATATACTACACAGAGACTCTCCTCGTGCACCTTCTTGGCGAAAGAGTGGTCGTGGTCGTCGTCGTGCTCGGTCGGATGAGGAGAGCAACGTGTAAGCAAGATAGAAATATAAGAAACAACAGTGAGTACGAGTGAGCAACGCACAATCATAAGAATGGCGATTGCCCGAGTTGCCTGATTGTGTACGCGTGGATGCCTCTAAGCGTCTTTTCTCAAACTTTATTCTTGGTAAAGTAATCTTCAAGAGAGTATGTAATATAAAAGTATATACGTCGGGCTTGTCTGTTATTCCTCACCTTTTTTATCCTGTGTTTACCGCAACCAACAACAGACAATGCGCCTCGTGGAAGTGCCTCGTGAATATCACTGATCTGTGTACACGTGTATGTATATGTATAAGAGATGTATGGTTGTATGTGAGAAAAGAAGCGTGCGTGTGTCCATGCTGGATTTTCTTTGAAATAGAGAAGGAAAAAATGAATAATAATATATATTTCATCATTCTCTTTTTATATACAAAATTCATGACTGAGGAATTTGTTCTTGTATTTGTGTGGATGTGTGTGAGACGGTTGCCTTGTACTGATCGGGATTTCTCATATGATACGCATGTATGAATATTATTGGTATCAATAGGAATCGGAAATATTTAAATTTCTTAGTTATTTTCATAGTGAGATGTGTGTGTTGGTTTTATAGGTTTGTAACTGTGTACATAGAGTGGAATTCGGTTATGAGCGAACGTTGGGATCATAAAATTCCTACACAATTTCAAGGCGAATTGGTTATAGTAAAACATTTTTTACTGTATTTATTATATGCGATGAGAATAAATTGGTGAGATGCATGGCATCGCGGTTATCGTGGAAAAAAAAATGAAATAAAAAATAAAAAGTGGGAGTGTCGCGGTGCATGTCGCACGAAACCATGCTCTGAATTTCTCACTCACTTATTCTATCTGTATCTCAGTCTCTCGTGCTCTATCTCTGTTTTGCGACTGATAACTGGACGCTGTCTGAGAAATGTGTGATTGAAGGATGCTGATGATGTGAGAGAGGATATTATTAATATTTATATAATTTCAGATATTATCACAATTGTTATGTTTAATTGTAATCGCCAATTATTTTTGTTATTGTAGAATGTATACCAGTCCAATTGTGTGTTACATCAGGATCACCATGGATTCCGTCCGCACATAATTTGGTGTAAGAATACACAAAAAAATATAACAGTATTATTACAGTCTTGGGCAAAAGAAAAAAATTATAAAAAAATATAAGAAAAACGAAATGAAAGAACTCGTTAATAATAATTAATCTAAAGAAATGAAAATTTTTTTATTAATTGCTCAACATTTGTGTCAAGTAGCGTTATCAGTGATGATGATGATTGAGAAGTGAGTGCAAAAAAATATATATGATCAATTTAATCTTAGATTGAAGTTGTTAGCAAAAAAATTTAAGATGAAGAAAAATTAATAATATAATGAAATACCGAAAATTCCAGGGTATATGCTCCACGCATTGATGGGTATATGCTTTTCCTGTAGGAGACCCACTAGCAGCCGGTTGAATAGCAAAATTTCTGAGCACATATCGGCATCGGTAACCCCCCTCCATGATTGTCTGGAGATACAAGGAGGACCAGAACTGGGCTCATGTGACGCCGTGGCCAGCAGGGCACAGGTATATATCAATGACAATTTTTAAATTATTATTCTCATAATTTACAGAGACAAAAGAAAAATGATGGAACATTTTTTTTTTGTTTTTTTCACTAGGTTAAAGGCAGTAAGGAGCATTTGGGCGACACGAATAGTGTCAAATCGTGGGAAACTGAGGTAGGATCCAATAAAGTTGCTTTGGAAGATTGGAGTCAGCCAAGCATGGCTAATACAATTAGTAACATGAAAATGACAAACCCTATAAAGGGGCTAGTAAGTAAACGTCGCAAACGTTTTACCGAGGATGGCTTCGACCTTGATCTCACATGTAAGTAAATCGACATTATCTTATTTTGGTCTTATAATAGTTCAATATAATGAAATTTCCTTCCTCATCTGCTCTTTATTCAGATTTAATAATAAATTGTATGGTATAATGTTGCAGATATCCGAGACAACTTAATTGCCATGGGTTTCCCAGCGGAGAAGCTTGAGGGCGTGTATAGAAATCATATCGATGATGTGGTTAAATTTTTAGAATCTAAACACAAGGATCATTATAAAATATATAACTTGTGTTCAGAAAGATCGTATGATTGTAAAAAATTCAAGCAACGTGTTGCGACATACGCATTTGACGATCATAATCCACCAAAGGTGGAAATGATAAAGCCATTTTGCGATGATGTTGATGAGTGGTTGTCACAAGATCGTCGTAATGTTGCGGCGGTGCATTGTAAAGCGGGTAAAGGCAGAACAGGCGTAATGGTATGCTGTTATCTACTTCACATTAAGCAATTTGATACTGCCGCGGAGGCGTTAAATTTTTATGGTAGAAAAAGAACCACAGACACAAAAGGTGTTACGATACCGTCGCAGAGGCGATATGTTGGATATTATGCTACACTCGTGCAAGACGGACTCAATTATCAGCCAGTTACACTTATATTACGACAAATTCATTTGGATCCAGTTCCAATTTTCAACGGAGGTCAGAACTGTAAACAAAAAATCATAGGAGAAGAAACATTTGATTTATACATCATTGACATGGCATCATTTTAATTTTACTGATTTTTCATTGTTATTTTACAGATTTGCATTTTGTGATATCGGAGTCAAATAAGCGGATATTTACCTCTGATATTATAGAAGTGAAAAAGGGAATGACGTCCATCTGTATTCCATTAAAAAATAGTGTTCCATTGACGGGTGATATTCGTATAGATTTTTTTAATAAGAAACCGAAAATAAAGAGAAAAGTAAGTTGTTGTCATTGTATCTCGATGTGATCACATACAACGTTAGCAATATTGTTGAACATTTATTAATTGGCTGTCCTCCCTTTTTTTTTCACGTAGGATAAAATGTTCCATTTTTGGTTCAACACATTTTTCGTGCGTGACAGTAATTCGTCAATGGAATGTGACAACGGAGGATTACCTGTAGAACGTTCCACAAGAGCATTGAGCTGTGATGGCACAACAATGGATTTACCACTAGTTACGTCACACTCGAAACCACGAACAAGTTCTTTGGCAAGTCTTGGTCCAATGCCACCGACGCTCGTTCTCAGTATAGATAAATGGAATTTAGATGATGCACATAAAGACAAATCACACAAGCTTTATTCAGCAGATTTTAAGGTGAATAATATTGTTGTGAAATTATAATTTAATTCAAACGAATTGGCAAAATAAATCAGATATCAATTTTCAGGTTAAATTATTGCTGCATCGACAGTGGGATGGTGCCGGCAGTGAAATATTACAGACAGCACCAGCGATGGTGCCCAGAGCTGATGTACAAATAGGGATGAGCGATCACGGAACTCCATGTGAGTCAAGTGATGCTGAGAGTAGTGAATGCGACACGACAGGTGATGAGGATGAATGGGAATCAGGTAAGTCTTCAATATCTCTGACGGTTAACCGTCAATCAATTAAGCACAGCATTAGTCGCACCACACACGATCAAATCCTTCAACGTCATCACCATCATCATCATCACCATCGTCACAATCAACAAGATCAACGACACAATTCGAGACTCGGTGAACAGATTCAAACATCGATATCGCGCGTTGACAAAGAAATAAGTGGTCAAAGCGGTTCAATTTCTCAACGGTTATTCACATTTTCGCGTTCTGCCACTTTTGATATATAATAGTTTATTACATTTTTTTTCTCACGAGCAAAAAGAAATACACATGCATTTTTATGTATATGAATCCACATATTCACAGAAATATGCTTTTTTTTTTCATCAATAATTTCGTTTTAAAATCTTTAATAGTGATACTGCTTGCATTTTGCTCCCATTTTTTTTCTCTCCCTTTAACTCTGTTCTTCTTCGTGATTCATCTTCCCCAGTGTTTGACAATGCAAGATATCAATTTGAAGCATGAAACAAAAATTATATCCGATGAATATTGCACGTTCTTTGATCCTGTTCCGGGGTTAACGTCATCATCAATTCGTTCTCACATTCGCGAAATATAAACAATCATAAACATAATTTTCAATTCTATCGTTTTGTGACAAGACTGATTATTTAATTATTAAAAAAGTATGCATCGTGAGCTCGTGCACTTATTAATTGAATAATAATCGTGATGGAACAGAACTAAATGAAGAAACAACTGTGAAGACAATAGATCAACCATATTCTGTATTTCACATGTACATATTTGAACATCATCTTCATATTTTGTATTTTATTTATTTATTTTTTTTTTTTTTTTCATTGTATTTAGTTTTGGTAGTTTTGGTTCGATGTTGTATCGTAGAAAAAAATCTTTTGGGCTTTATTTTACACTTGCTATCTTCGAATGTCTCTATCATAGCGCCATGAAGACTGTGGAATATGGTGGACCAAGAAAGTGTGTTGAGAGAGTAAAAGAGAGAACACACCCCTGCGACCGATTGCGCTCAAAATGGAAAATATTGCAATTACTATTTTAATTTTTTTTTTGTCTAAACTCAATGCATCAAGTATTGCTCGAGCACACACGGAACACTGAATTTAGGTACGATGACGTCGATATGAATTTTATGATCGGAATATAGATGTAGATATGCATAGTTGAAAAAACCGACAATTGTGGTTTAGTACCCAACAACACCCCATTTATTTTTTTTTAAATTGTTAATACGGCATTATGCTTTATATACCATTTTTCATTTGTGTTTTTTTTTTTCAATTGCACTGGCGAAAAATTATTCACGCCATGTGTCTTAGTTCAGCACTATTATTTATTAATTAATAATAAAACGGAATAAAATATGAAAGACAATCCGCGAGCGATTGACGTGAAATTTAGACCGAATGAAAGAAAAAGAGATGAATTAAATAATGCAATTGTATTGTATAATTTTTATTACGTTGTGATATTAATAATGTTACGATTTATTACTGTATAACGGATTGAATTGCCAACGATTCGGCTATAAAGTTATTTAGCAAGGGATTTATTGACCTAAGATTATCATGATTATCATAAATATTTTCTTATTGTAATTTTGAGTTTTGTTTTTTTTTTTTTTTTTTTTATTGCACCAATTTGTATTTTCGACAGAAACAGACAACGCACGTAGGACTTGTGAATCTCTTTGAATGATTATTGCTGTTATCCCCTTGATATATGTGAATCACTTTTTTTTTTTCCGGCATGGGCGAATTTATATTTGCATGATAAATCGAGTGTATTTACACAAACACAGACTCACACATATTGCTACATTATTCAGTAAACTTCCGTATTTATGAAAGCTGTTCGAGCAAAATAGATATTTCACACGTACATAGAATAATACGCAATCACAAAACTTAACAGAATCTGCAATAACAATCAACATTGAACATACAACTGAAATAATTGTAAAGTTAAACTTACCATCATGTGTATATATATATCTGTTCTCATCCAGTGGACATGGATCAACGTGTTGGCCGGTACCGCCTTCTATCTGATGGAGGAATGATTGATGTTTTGTGAGCCCGCGTCGTCATTCATACCCTCCGCATCATCTATGTTCATCCCTCCGAGCTTTGAGTATCGTGAAAAAAAAAATGAAACATAAATTAGAACATTTGGTTTTCGTTGATATCATTGACAGCAATTGAAGAAGAGTTGAAAAAAGAAAAAAAGAACGAAAGCGAAAATTCTTCGACTCTATAAACTTACATTCGTCCCTTCAATGACGTTCTCTCGTTTTATTTTATTCTGTATCTCATGCATTGATTTATTTATTTATTATCATCATTTTTTTTTTCTTTTTGTTTTCTGTTCAATGAAAATAACCCCTCACAACTGTCAGACATAATTCACAAATGTTCTTAGAATAGTGAAATGAGGTGGTAGATTTTTTTCTTAGTTAAATGTTCACGATTCATTGTAACTTACTAAAATAGACGAACAACAGATTATTATATAATTTTTCTTCTTTTCTCTTTCTTGTTCTCACGCACATTTCAAATGGATTCAATATGTATATTATTAATAATTTATCATGGGGATAATTGCACTTTTATTGCTATAAAAACATTTGCGTACGATGATGAGAATATAAACTTTCAATTGTTCTAATTTGAAGAGCCATTTCGAATGATAAATCGCCACGAAGCAAGTGACATAAAGGAACAGAAATTTTCAACCCTTACAAGTTTTTTTGTTACTTTTGATTTTGTCAATTGTATAATTGTCAAGAGCATTTTTAAATAAGAAAATAATTATTCAATCACACATCCTCGACCGATGATGCTTTCAAATATGAAGCGTTATGTAATATTGTAAGTGAATGCAAGATGTAATAAAGCAAGGAAGAAGGGAGCAAGATTGGGAGAAAGAATGAGAGAGAGAGAGAGAGCGTCAGCAGATGAAACACGTTTATAATTATTAAATATTGATATACGACGAGAAAATTACGATATATAATAGGACTATTTTCATAAGTGATAAGTTATAAGTCAATAATTGTGCGTAGAAATTGCGTGGATGCGATAATGTGTGAATTTGTGCCTATTAACAATCGAAGAATGTAGCGAATATTAATAGTAGAAAATGGAATGCACGAGGAATGAAAAATTAAAGTCGCGTGGAAAATGAATAAATGTCTTCGTAGGAGTGTGTGTGAATCCGCGTGAAATATCGATAACACTTTACTTGAGAAAAATCTTCTCATAAGTCCCGTGAGACAGCAGTGTTTCGATAACCATTCAATGTTAATCGCTTTACACACAGATAATTTTCGAGAAGGGTGAATTCATGAAAAATATCAAAACAGATCAGTTGTTTTTTTCTTTTAGTTGATAAGATATGGTATGTGAAACATATAAAAAAAAATTGAAATGCGCGTTTGTCGATGCACTGCTCTCCTTGTGCGGAAATGATTCTGAAGAATATAATGACAAATTAAAAAACAAATACGAGTTTCTCAATAGCTGTTTTTAATCGGAAAATAATTGTATACATTTAGACGAGTGCCAGAAATTTTGTCAATCATTGAAATCCACTCTGTGAAAAAAAAGAAGTATCAGTTTTATTACAAATAATTTGAATCTGGTGGATATCATTGGCACAGCTTTCAATGAACATTTTTTATTGCAATAGAGCGGTCCTATTCAACAAAAAATGCAGTTGATAAAGCATCATTAATTAAATTAACGATGAAGGAAATGAGTAATAATGAATATGGCCAGTTGAGAAACTCGTTAATAAATAAAGTTTTCTATTAATAATGGTCATAATGAGTAATATTAGTTATCGATAGAAATAAATGTTACTATGTGCGAGGCTGTTTCATTGTACATTCGAGTACGTACCTTCCCGGCATTTCGTAATGACCAACGGATATGCAAGATAATCGTAGGAAAATATGTAAATGTTTAATCAAAATGAATAACACGACAAACGACACAAAATAAAAGTGAAAAGAAAATATTAATGATTTGAACAACTATAGGATGAGTTTATGCAAAATTTGCTTGATGAAATCTATTTGCGAATTCAATATCGTCCATGCAAATTAGTTCTGTAGTTGAAAGAAACGACGTTCAACATTTTTCATATTTGAATAAATTGAGAGAAAAATTTTTTTTATTATTTATTTATTTTTTACTCTCCAGCATTGTCGTAATGTGGGTAGTTTGTGTATGTGTGTGTCCAATTTACTTATTTTTTCATCTTCAATTGTAGGTTAATATATGGATGAATGAGAGAATAAATAGGTGAGAAGAAGATGGCAGAGAAAATTAATTATATACACAAAAAAAAATGATGAGCCCAATCTCCTTTTGCCTGAATGTTTATGTCACGATATTTCTTGTCATTCTATAAAATCATTCATGCAAATGCAACCACAATGTCCGTGTAATTTATCTATATATATATACATATATGTATATATGTGTGTAGTCGACATTCTAATTTTTATGAAAGTTGTGTGTAGAGTGAATGAGAGAATGACCACAGGATCTAACAAAGAAAAAATTTATCTAGAATTAAATAAAGTCGAGTGTGTTATCATAATGTTTTTTCTCATATTTTCACTTCCAAACATGCTTTTTATTTTCATCTTTTTCATCTTTCATTTTCGTTCTATGGGATTGCATGCATATTTTTGTATACATAATTTGAAGGTGAGATGTGGGAGAAAATTGGAAAAAAACAGCGAGATCGCTGTGAATTGAACGCTAAATTTTGTATATATGAGCAATCTAATTGTAAGATAATTTCTTCACTGCACTTTGTAACTCTTACCTAACACTGATACATTAACATGTTTCACCCATAACTAAAAGGAAAAAATTAATTGCAAACAAGTAAATAATACTGTGAAACACGAAGTTTTGATAATTAACAGTGAAAACGAAGAAAAAAACATTGGATGAATTGCTTGAAACAATTTCTTGACTGTAACTGGGTCTGCTTACAGGGGAGTCCACGTATTTGTGACTTTGTGACATGACTGATGGCGGGCCATTCAGAGCTAAACTCGTCACACAGACGATCAACTCCTGACCGCAACACACCTACTTCAACTGCTTTGAAACAATCAAAAAAAAAAAAAAAATGATATATTTACCGATCAATTACATCAACCATCGCATCTCCCGCCTGTCATCTGCTACGCATGAATTTATTTATTTAATTTTTTTTTTTTTTGGTTTGTTTTAGTTTTTTTTTCTCTTTATTTTGTTACCTCAATTATTATCAGCAGCAAAAACAACCAATTCGACTCACCCGTCCTAATATACCTGTGTTTTTTTTATATATAATTCAAAATGCATATTTTTTATTTAATTTATAATAACTGCGCGCTGTAGAATAATATGTGAAATTTAAATGTACTATTTAACAAAAGTTCCAAAATTAGATGTTAACAATCATGAAAAAAAGTGTGAGAGAAAACAGATAAGGAAAAGTTTCAACTTGAGACTTTGAATATGGGAAAAAAAATGGCAATCTTTTTCTTAATTTTTGGAATTAAATCAATTTGTAGGATTAGATATGGAAAAAAAAAAATAAAAGGAGATCTGTATTCGACATCAACAATGAATTTTATTTGTCTTTATCAATTTTTATTGAATATCATTTGTGGCGATTGATTTGAGAATCATGTTGAATATTGGTGCTACTGAAATAAAAGTTTTGTTTCCATCATTGAGTATTCCCTGTGAAAGGTTTTGCATGGGATGGAAATGTGCCTTGGCAGATTGGAGCAGACGGTTGATTTTCAGTAGTAAATATGAATTTTATGCTTGCAGTGATATTATTTTCTAGGAGTTGCTGGGACACTTGTATTTTTATTTCTTTTCATCACTCTTTTTTCGTTATCATTTGAAGATAGTAATGTAAAATAAGGAAGAAACTGTGATAAAAAAACATCAATATTGCTGTGAATTGCTGGAAGTGGTAATTCTAGTGCGAAAATTTTTTGAAGAAACAGATCTAGACGAATCTAGGTTACATGGGTCAAGGACATTGAGGTGGTCAGGATACAAAAGGATATGATCACAGTCGAAGAATAAATAACGCCGATAACACGCAGTTTGGATTTGATAATTACATAATTTAGAACATGAACATGATGTGTACATCGTTTTAAACAAAGATTTGGGACGATAAACGAAGAAAATCATACGGTGTGTATGCTTCAATAATATTTCTCAATATACTTCAATTTTATAATTTCCAAGATAATATTATTCACTTAGCTATTTCACATTTATGTAAAAAGACAAAAAAACAGGAACCATACACGATGAATCACATAAAAAATAACATCGAATCTTTAAAAAAATGTCTAGAAATTTTGTCTCATTGAGGTATGAATTGTTACATATGTTTGAATTATGTTTTTACCGTCCACGACCTCGCCCGCCACGATTGAATGCACCTCTACCTCTACCTGAGACCTTTCCCTTTGGTGGTGGTGATTTTGGTCGTAACGCCTCGATTCTTTCAGTACAACCTGTTGTTATTTGGCCGGTAGCGAAATAACTACTGTATAAATCGGCATTGAAATTTGTATTCGTCAATTGTGGACCAACTGTCAACCAGCCTGGACGAATGGTACTATCTCTACCAAACAAATGGAGCCTGAAAAAAATAATTTGTCATTTTCATTTGAAAACGTTACGAACTGCTTATCCACATGTGAGAAAAAAATAAAATCTTTTACCGTCTTCGTCCCAAACAGAAATGTTCGATAATGTGGAATATTTCCACCGGTTTTTCAATCGAACCGTACTCTGGCTCTTCAGAAATGATCAAATCAATATCGACGTTAGCGTGAATGAAATCACCATCGGTAGAGCGTCGTACGGTTCCTTTTATTCCCATTAAACAATGTTCCTTCGTGCGTTGAAGAACAGCTTTACTGTCGAGGTTCTTACTGTGTCCTGGATTATTGATATTAGTACGGATCCAGCAAATATCTTCACAACGACGAAATCCCCATTTTCGTAGGCAGAAACGTCCCATATCTAAACCATCGCTACTACCACACCACAAAAATACAAAACTACGATTTGCCGCAACTTCACCAATATCCAATTCCATTATTTGATTCCAGTTCCAGAGCTCAATATTCGTTGCACCACATGTACGTTGGTACTCTTCTAATGGTGGCTCAATTAAAATCACATCGAATTTACAATTAAGTTCTTTCAAATTGTAAGTTGAAAGATTTGTCTTGAGATACATGGGCGGGGTTGCAGTTTCTGATATCAAATCATCTTTCAGTTTAATTAACTCACGAAGTTTCGGATATTCCTCAAATCTGTCGGCCAAACCCACATCTCGGATGAAATTTTGCGGCCTCTGGCCAGTGTCAATAAAATGTTGACAATAATCATTGTGAGGATTCGATGATTGCGTACCCTGAAACATACAACGTATAACAATACGAATGCACTTTAATATTGTCTTTTGAATCTTACGCGCAAAATCTGATTAAACATACACAAATTGATTTAGCCAGGAAAGCTCGTAGCATACTTTTAAAAATGTCGATGAGTCTTTATATACTATCTCGTCAGCTGGAATAATATCATCTTTCTGATCTTTAGTTTTTTCGTCCTCACAATCTATGGTTCGTATTTTCCCTTTTTTTCTTTGAGTTTCGTCGACATCAGTGCCCAAGATTTGTCGCAATTCATCAACACTAGATACACCTAACTGGAAATAACAAAGTTGAAAATATACATTATATTATTTGCGATTCAAATTGAAATCACAGCTAAAAACAATTGTATGAACTTTACTGTCTGTGCAAGTAATTTCTTTCGCTTTTGTGATCGTTCACGAAGTGCTTGAAGCATCTTTCTTGGTTGTCGTACTATCGTGAGAAACTCTGAAGTCTGTTATCCTTAAGGACTAACAACAAGTAGATATATTATTGTGAGAGGTTAGAAAATCATTTTCTTATGTAGAAAACACTCTTCAACCATCACAAATCTTGTTGCCCAACTAAGATCAGTTGAGTTTAAAACACAAAAATTCTAATCGTCATTGTTAAAATAAAAATGATATTTCATTCTCAAGAATGTGGCCTAACATTGATGATATTTTATAAATTACCCCAGCCTCCACATCCTCTCAGTAAACATTATGATAGAGCTCAGGATGCGTATGCGCACCCACCGTAAATTAAATCCAAGATGGCGTCACTTGGTGCTGGTAAATTTAGCGGGCAATTCAACCCAGCGTTGCACACTCATGTTAAACTTTTAGCTCATGAAATATTTAAATGTCTCAACAAATTATGTAATTTGACCACCTTTTATGTAGTTTTTTTTTTCTATAATGTAAACATTAAAACAGAGGAATGAGTAGTTTATTGAGCCCATGTCCATATAGGAACATTCGAATTATTCATAAATACCATTTGTAGGATAACTGAAATATACTACAGTCAAACGAGAGTAAAGACTGAATTTTCTTTGCATTTGAAAATTTCTTTATTTGTCTCCGATATGATACATTTAAGATATATTTGTTTTGGTGACCTCCTTTCCACCAATCGATTTTGGACGACTTAACCTGTATATTTCTGATTTTTGTATATTTTATTGTTGTGCATTGTTACTTGTTAATTTCTGTATTTGTTTTGGGTGACAAATTCGAAAAATCTCATACAGCATTCAAATGAAAGACGGTTAACGTTGGTACCCTCATACCTACACCAATTTCAACTGTACATTTACTTGCGTTGATAAATTATTGAAGTAAATAGTCGCAAGCGACAGAATATTCCACGTAAAAATATTGAGAGTCACTTGTAATGTCAATCGGAAAGGTGGTTCATGCAAAACACGTTCAGGGCCGTAATTACACCGGCAATAGTTACCCTAACCTCTCAAAGAACTTTTGATCAAATAATATCCATTGATGAATATTAATGATATGAATATTCTTCATCAGGATTAACTAATTGTGCAGTTATTTATTTGTATATTCCGTTATCTTGCAGGTAAATTTTAGCAGAACCAAACGATGCGCCGGGAATTTGAGGTTATAGAGCCGTTGGTGTAAGACACGTGTGTAGAGAGGTGCCGCTCATTCCCAATGAAGTAAACAATTTTTTTTATATTTTGCTGAGGAAGAGTAAGGAGCATTGTTGTTAGGCGGTGGTAGTTGATGTTGATATATCTGATGTGGCATCAAGATTTCCCTCCTATTTGCGTTTCCCCACTTCCATTATTTACACGATGGAATGGAGAATAAAGTCTCATCGAATATATTCGATTCCACGGCCAATAGACCGCGGGACGACGTCCCGAATTGGCGGGACAACGTTCTTCATTCGCATATCAATATTACTACGAATTAGTCGACGTTTTCTTAGAAATTACTCATTTATCCTCACACTTCTTCCACTGTTGGCACTTCTTTTCCTTTCGTTTGCGGTGTGGGATTCTCAATCTTGAGCATAAATGAGAACATTGAGCATATTTATTTGGTTGACGACAATAGCTTGGTAGCTATTGAGTATAGTCGTCACCAAATTTTTGCTCAACGGATTTCACTGATATTATTGGTGACGATCAATCCGTAGATCGGAAAGCAAAACATTGCAATTACAAAACTCTTCTCTACGCTGTTCATCATCTTCAGGTAATTTTTTATTCTATTTGTAGAACTTTTGTTTGAATTTTTTTTTTCTTCATGGCAACTTGTCTACAGTTGAATCTCTTCCTTGAAAGTTTTTATTTATTGTTCTATTGTAACAAACAACCTCTGCTACATGGTATATGCATTATTCTTCTGCTTATGCTTGATTGTTATTATTTTCTTAACGTATTCATAGAAATTAATGATTAAACTAATAATCTTCTGTAACAATGATTATATATTTGTACAGTTGTATTCGTCAGGCTTAATATCTACACAAATTTATGTGATTTGTATAGCGACCGGAACGACTCCAGGGTAGAAATACAGAAGAAAAGATTTTCAATTTAATATTTACCTGAAATTATAGATGAATGGAACAGATTGCATGCTGATAGCAAGAAGAAATTAAAATTCAGCTTTCCCTAGTCATTTTCTTTCTTCACATAAATTATTAATTTGGCTCCAAGGTGAAGGCAATTACTTCAAATCAGAATTAATTGTATAGAAATAAAATGAATCGACAAAGCGAAATTTTAATTTCTGCATTATAACTATGGATTTGAAGTAGATGTTCCGGCATTAACGTTTATTTACTCCAGACAGCTTTTGTTCGGATTATTTTTTCCACACTTAAAATTCAATGGTTGAAACATCAGTTTATCAGAAGCTCCGATCTTGTGTGTTATAGGGCTATTATGATGCTTTGTACTCAATCTGTTAATATCTATACAAATCCATTCAACTAGATTACAAATCTTATCCATTCATTGGGAATTTAATTTAATGTATACTTATAGTTACAGGTTTAACGAAGCTCAAAGTAAAGATGAAACCGGATGATTTAATTGCAATTGAGCGGCGGGCCGCAGAGACAATGTCAGAGACATCAGAAGGCACCGCTGCAACGAGTGTTTCTGGTCAACATGGATTCGAAAATCGTGATGAATTGTTGGAATTGGCAGCACTCCTACATATTGAAAACGTTGATGATCTTCATCGTGAACGTTTTCGAGTTGATCGCAGAAAATTAGAGCTCATGCTTATAGGTAAATTTTTTTGAATGCATAAAATTTCATCAGATTTATTCATTTCACTCAAGCAAAAAAATTGTTATGCAATGAGAAACGGGTTCAGATTGATTCTTATTTGATGATGATGTTTCAGGCGACGATGATGGATCGGAGACGGCTGATGTATTCTTCCAAAAGGTCAGTATGATATATCATAAAAAAATTAATGAAAAATAATCAACCATATATGAAATTGTATTAATTCATAGAGCGAAAGCGCGAATTAAGTAGAAAAAATTGTATAAGACGTAAAATTTACTAGTGGAAAGTTATTATAAGTAAGAAAGTTATTGGCTCATGACGTCGCACAAGTGATTATTTGTTTCATATATCTCTCTATATATATATAAACATGTATTTTTTTCATTTTCAATCGACAAACAAGTTTGCCCAGTTCCGGGGCGACACGTGTGTATATAGCAATAATAAGCTATCAACTCATGTCCAATGCTTTCCCCTCGTTAACTAATTTAAATTCAACATTACTAAATTGAGTTTGCATACATATAATAATAAAGACATAAATTTTTTATTTCATTCATCTCTTCCCTGGTTGTTAAACTCACTGACGGAAAAGTCACAGCCTAAAGTCATCAACATAGACTGACACAATCCGGTAGCAAAACAAAATATTTGTTAATGTCTATATACAAGTTGAGTCACAGCTAAGAGATAGTAAAAACGTAATACATTCCAAAAGCCGTGAAGATATGTATGGAATTGGTGGGGACTGAAATAATGAGTGGGAGGTAATGGCCTAGCAAGCGATCAAGAGAGTGAGGGAGTAACAGAAAGAAAAAAGAAAGAGAGAGATAGTCCGTTACATTATCTCGAATTAGTCTGTCAGTCAGTCAGTCAGTCAGTAAGTCGTGAGTGTTGTCGCATCGAGCAATGCCGTGTCGAGAGCACAGGCACACGGCTATAATTGTCCACTGTTACCTCGATATAATCATAAGTAACCCAGAAAAATTATTATATTTTATTTTATTTTTTTTTTAAAACACTACCATCATCACCAGGTTTATCTTCCTGTTACAATTTCAAGTATATATCTGTTATAACTTTGCTCTACATTTGTTCGCGTGGGATAAAATAAATCTATTGAGTGAATGAAAGCGCATTGTGGAGTGCAGTGTGGAGCGCTATCAAATAAAAATACATTAAACCGGTAGAGTGAGAGAGGATAATAAACAGGATAAAATTAAAAGGTGATACCGAATTGTGGTGAAAGTGATAAATGGATTTGTAACAGTCATCAAGAGAAGGAGCGAATATTCGTGCATATGAAAATAGAAAAAGCACAATACATACTCATTAACGAAGTGTAATGCAATAACGGATTTGAAGAAAGAACATAAAAATAAATAACAGAAAAGTTCTTTTTAATTTTCTCGTATTTTGTAGTACGTGAAATATTTTTTAATTTTACAGAACACATCACACAAATCGTCACAAAGAAGTGAAGACAATTAAATACTTCAAACATGACTGTGGTAATGACCTTTTTTCGATAATATGTGATTGGAGCGTTTTTAATACCTGTTACAACTCATGTTTTTCTGCATTCGCTTGCTTTGCTTTGGCTATTGCTTCTTCTTACGTCAGCTTGATTTATATACACACCATTAGACGTGTAGTCTAGGTGTGTGTTGGCTTCATACGTTGATTGGTGCTTACAGGGATATTCATATTGCGTGCGAGAAATAATATTAATGCATCATCTTCTTATATATTTGAATTTATATAACTTTGATCGCATTTATGCTATGCATACCTCATTTTTCGTCTCTCATTTAACATTTTTCTCTTTGCTTTCGCTCTGTCACTTGATGTATTATGGTATCATTTATCATATCAAATATCAATTGCATTTCACAATATTGTTTAATATAGATAATTAATATGTTCACTCATTCATTTTATTCTGTCTTAGATTATGGACGATACTAATACTTATGTTACGTGGCCGTCCAGGTTGAAAGTTGGCGCTAAATCCAAAAAAGGTAAATCAACTAATTGAATAAATCGACTAGTTTATTAATCAAAACAAATAGAGAAGAATTGAAAACAGTAAAATAAACAAATTAGTATGATTGATTGTTGATGCAAATAAATCGAGCAAAGTCACGCGGGTTATTTATCACTTGTGTGCTATGAATTACGTCAATCAAATCTTACGTCAAACACGAATTGTGATTCTGCGTAATACAAACACAAATGAATATCATTTTTTCTTTGGTCATAATAATATTTCTCTATTATATGTAATCTATCATATATAATATTGTTTTTTTATCATATCTCTCTCTCTTTGTTTTCAAATTTCGTTAAGAATTGCTCAATGGACTGAGGTGGAAATTATTTGTATCACTTGACAATGTCCCAGTGTGCTTTGTATTGTGGAAACTTTTCGGTGATTCACTTGTTAGTGCGCTACAAGTGTTCTAAACATATATCTACAATGCGTGACAATCGTTTGACAATTTTATAAATATATCTTCTTCGGAAAGTTTTGAAACTTGCTCAATAATGATAACATACGTTAGGCGTTATCAATCACTTGCAATGAATCAATGAAAGAGAAACAATTACAATTACGATTGCTGAAATTTTGCAGTTTACCTCACTTGATATTAATTGTTCTTTCATTCACCTCCGTCGTTATATATAACACTAACACTGAGAAATCCAAAGTCATCACTGTCCTCGCTTGGCCACGACCTTCAGGCAATTTCCACGCGCTCCAACACCATTTCTATATATATACATATATATTGATACGATAACGATTAGTCTCAAGGACTCATAGATGGGAATTTTTTGGTGATTTGGTTTCAAGGCCATTCTTTGATTTATCCATATTGATAATAATATTTCGAATAAAAAAATGTTTTATAATAATTTCCGCCGACCTCTAAATTTCACTAATAAACCTTGTTAGATAGTTCGACAAATTTATTTATGTATATATGCATATGTTTTCTAGATCCCCATATAAAGGTCGTGGGTCGAGAGAATGACGTGCGAACTGCCAAAGAAAAGATTATGCAAATACTGGATACACGGGTAAGAAGAGGAAAATAAATTGATAATAAAATTGATTAAGATAAACATGGATCACCTATACAATTCAAGTTGGCATTTTACGGAAATAATTATTCTATTTATTATGTATTTATTTATTTATTTCTTTATTTATTGCAGCAAACTATGCGTGTGACCATGAAGTTGGACGTAAGCTACACTGATCATTCTCACATAATTGGCAAAGGTGGATTGACGATAAAACGTGTAATGGAGGATACCGGTTGTCACATTCACTTTCCTGACAGCAATCGCAGCAATCACCAAGAAAAAAGTAATCAAGTGTCGATTGCAGGCGAAATGGATGGTGTTGAGAAAGCACGTGCACGTGTACGCAATTTAACACCGCTAATATTTTCATTTGAATTGCCAATAATGGGATCAATGCAAGCAACACCAGATCCAACGTCACCGTATATAATCAAAATACAAGAGAAATTCAATGTCCAAGTGATGTTTCGTACACGACCAAAACTGCATGCGACGTTGGTTGTTGTCAAGGGTTGCGAATGGGAAGTAGAGCGCGTTAAGGAGGCAACACTATTTCTCATTCAACATATGTGCAAAAATTTGGCGGTGAGTTGAAATAACCGTATATAGATTAATCATTTTTCACGTTATTTTTTTTCCCAATCTCTATTTATTTTCATTTTGGTGTAAAGAGTAAGATAACGATTACGGTCGCGCAATTCTATATCTGCTCAAGCATAAAAATAAACTCTTGCGGTGGTATCGTATATCTGGTGTGTATGTATATATACATCATATATGAATGTATGAAAGAAAGAATTTGGAAAAAAACCAACGAATGGAAATGCCTTGCAACAAAAGGAAAAGGTGATTAATAATTTAATTATTCATGGCTCAATATTCACCTGTTTCAGAACCAAATTCAGGTGCAAATGTCGATGGAAATATCACCACAACATCATAGCATTGTACTTGGCAAACATAATAGCAACTTAAAATTAATTATGCAACGTACATCAACACAAATAATGTTTCCTGATGCAGGTGATCCAAATATACCGAGTTTAAAGAAGAGCAATGTTGTTATTACCGGTGGAATTAATGGTGTATATTATGCACGTCAGCATTTAATTGGTTCTTTGCCACTGGTATTGATGTTTGATTTACCAGAAAATTCAATGCCTTCCGTTGATACCGAAAGTATTTCACAATTGATGCAAACTCTTGATGTATTCATTAATGTGAGACATAAACCCAAACAAGGCAGCTTATCAGTGATTATCAAAGGTGTAGAGAGAAATGCAAATCAAGTTTATGAGGCGCGTCGTCAATTATTGAACAAAGATGAGCCAAGAATTAACGCAACGATACCGTCAACCTACCATGTTCCAAATGCAGGCAATATGTTTTTGGGCAATTCATCAAACAATTCATCAGGATGTTTAATAGGACTGCCTGACAATTTGACAAATATGTTAACGATAAACACTCACAATACATCTTCTTATGGATTATCACCGATGTCACATTCACCAAGTCCAATGAGCTTATCACCACATTGGAATGCATCAGTTCCATCATTGTTTTCTCCGATGCTACATCAATCTTATTTAATGAACCATCCAAATGCACATTTGTTAGCTGCAACACGTCAAGCGATGCAAGCAAATTCTCTTAATAAACCGCAACAAACTGCTCATGGCCACAACCTGGCACACAGTCTATTGGGCGATTATTTATCGCTTAGTAGTGCTTCGAGTACATTATCTAGTCCTGGTGATAGTCCAAGGAATTCTGTTTCACCTATTGGTGTGTCAGAGGCAACAACAAATTTAGATATATCGAGTATGTTTTCGGATTTATCAATGAATGATCATCGTGGTAATGAAAATAAATCAGTGACAAGTCAACAATTACAACCGTCATTCTCGGTATTTGATTATGAACAGAAAAAATTATTGGCGCTTAAAGCGATGCAGAATAAACCAAGGAATTCTGAATATCGCGTACCAACACCGACATGGTCTGGTTACGGTTTGAGTAATACAATGCCATCCAGTATTTTATTGACGGGATCATCAAATCCGCACGCCAGCTCATCTAGAACTGCCGTTGAACCGGCTGATCTTTGGGACGATCCGAAGACACCATTGGCCTACATACCATCGATGGACTTTGGTATGGATTCAAGTGACGATCATTCGGTGCCAATAGGCATGGCATCTACATATATGGATAGTACACCGAGTTCACGGCTAGAAAAAATTATTTCTGGACCACACAACGATCTCGTTACGATGTTGACCAATGTTGGTCTGGAAAAATATATACGTAAGTATTTTTTTTTATGCAAAACAGCAATTTTACCATCTGCGCTTTTTTTTTCTTTCTATTTTTCATTCCTAATACTTTTGAGCTACGCTTCTACTTTCTGTGTGCTTCTATTAACATCAGGTCTGCTAACATCACATGAAGTCGATATGACGACTTTCCGCTCGTTGAGTGACAAAGATTTAACTGAAATTGGTATTACTGCTTGGGGTGCTAGACGCAAATTTCTGCTTCTTATTGCCGGTATGTGAGCCACTATTTTTTTACAGTCATCCAATGATATATTATTCACTACTTCTTGGTAATACAATTGCTGGCGAATATTCATGAAGTAATATATAGAATTCGATTGAAAAAATTAACAATACCAATACTGTTTCAGAACTCAACAAACGCTCGAAGCCATTTTGCGGTAGCGCAGCACCTGGTGCCGAACGCAAAACGTCGTTAACTCATCCCACCGCTATTGGAACGTGTAATACAACAGTTGAGGGCAAGTGGTAGTATTGATTTCAAATAAGATAGGTAACGTTCAAAAAGAAACAACGAGCAGAAAATAAGAATCGAATTAACGTCACGTTATCTGCACGAGAATTGAATATGTACAAGTGCAAGCGCCGTTATTGACTGCGGGATATATATTTACAAAATTGCATGTTACTTTCTATATTTTTTCTTAAAAAGCCCGAAGGAAGAGTAGAGAAGAGAGGGCCCGTTCGATGAGTGTGTGATGGCGCACTGGAAGAACAGCTTGTCACAGAAAAAGTTTTTTTTTTATTTTCTTTTTTCCAGTATATCGAAAACTCCCGTGTTCAATCTCGTGCATTCGGAACAGTGTAGGATAAAATTCATTGTTAATTCTGCGATGAAAATATATATGAGCATATACATATATACAGGTTTTTGATATTTTTGTTTCTCGAAGGCCCGATGTTAAGACATTATTGTCGTTCTTCGTTATCGCGTTATTGCTGGCAATTACGCGAGTAAATGAATGAATTATTATGTATAGAAATATATTTTTGTTTTCGCCGGCATGGATTGATGGTATTATGTCGTGAAACATTATTATTCACAATAATAGCAGTATATATATATATATATATATGTACATGTATATTGATTGAATGGCGATTAACTGATCTTCATATCCGTGTTGCGTTTTTTTTTTCACGTCTGTGATCTCTATCAATATGAGACTAACAATATAATAATTCACGCGAAGTGGGTGTTGGAAAAAGGAAAAAAGAAGCAAGAACGTAAGTTCAATAGAAAAAAAAAACGCGAAAAGAATTTATGGATAATTATTGTAGACTTGTGTATTTATATTGATATCGGAATCACACGAATAGATTAATAATAGACAGACTATTCGTCATTAATATATATCCTATAGCAATGAATAATTATTTAATTCAAACTATACATGCTCAAAAACGACTCTTAAAATACTGCGAATTCAATATAAATGTCACAATTTCCATCTCTCGTGCGGAAAGAAAAAAAAAATCACACCCGATGTTTTCATCATTATAACTAGACACATTATTTATTATACTTTTTCACGGAGGACGTTAGATGAATGTTCCTGGCGAGTACAATATTTACATCTATTACAAAGAAAAGAAATGAAACTGATAAATGAATTTATATTGAGTCGTATTAGAGTAAAATTGTATGAAATTAATTGATTCTGTTGTTGTCAGTGATCGATTTACTGTTTATACACATGCACATGATGACAATTCATAAACAACAACAGAATTAACTCTTATCGCCATACATAAATCATATAGATTTTTAATCATCTTTTTTTTTCTCTTTTTCTTGGAATTTCACCTGAAAGCGTTAGGTAATGAGCTTTGCTCACGTACGCGATATTATAAATTCACTGTGTCTTCTAAATCGAATCACTCCCGTCTCACCTAGAAACTATTTATTGCTTTTTTTTTTCGAATTTTTTTTCTCGTTTTTTCACACGTACACGGACCAGAGTTGATTTGATTGAATTAGCAAAGCCCCGAATACCATTGAAATCCGACTACCTAGCGATTATTTTTTACTGCCAAGATTTTTTTGACTAGAATCACCGATACATATAAAGTTTTTAAGCGGAAGAATAAATTATGTCGATGTCCAATTAGTTAAATCAAATCGAAATTGATATGGGATTCATTGAATTATTCAACAAACTGTCGGGTGAATTACATAAAAGATTTGAATTATTGAACGATATACAGAAAATAAAAGAAGAAAAACAGAATTATCATAACATTGTGTTCGTGTAACGTCGTCCGTCGTCATTGTTTCTTTTTTTCAAATATATTTTCCGATTGATTAAAAATTCAATATGTCTTACACACACAAATTAATATTTGAAATTGAAATCCATTATTAAAAGTGTCATGAAGAAAAAAGGAAGCGAATGACATATTGTAAGTGTCTGCAGAAATATCACCGATATTCATAAATGTAATTATAAAACTAGTAATTAAATTCGTGAACTTTAGATATAAATAAGTTGTAAGTGAGAAAAAGATTTGAGAATGAATCACGACAATTGAAGTATCGTGATAAGTTGATCACGAATTATATTATAAAATTCCATGATCAACTGTTGGAATGTCGTGAAATATTATTTTTTTTTCAAATTTGTGGTGAAATAGAAATGGTCAAACGAGATAATCCAAAGAAAAACAAAGCAAATAGTACATGACGCCTCTCTATATTTTTTTTCTTTTCATTTTCAAGCCATGGAGAAATTTCAATTTTCTAACAGTAATCATAATTTCAAATCGTGTGAATGTTGAGAGATAATAAGGAGGAAATGAATTCAGTGATAGCAAACAAATCGATAAACTATTTGTATGCTTATGTATTAAAGACAACATTCCCTAGTGGATAATGTGCCGAAAGAACGGTAATATCTGAAATTATTAACGTTCCGTTAATAAACAATAACGTACTGTGTATATTTAGAACACATGTGTAACGGCCAGGAACTCTCGTCCGATTGAATTTCACCCAGATTTGGAAAAAAAAAATACAAACATTCAATAAATTAATTGAATAAAAAAATTATCGAATGATAGTTGAAAGGAGAAGGAAAAAAACGATTATAATAAGTGTTATTCATTAATTCAGCATGATATTGTTTTATATAGTATATATACAATCAACATTTTTGATATGCATGCTAAGTATTGCGCACGTTGTTAATGAAACGGAAAACGAAAAAAACAAGAATATTCATCATTATTGAAAATAAATAAATAAAACAATGTGCCTTAAATCCCTGTGGTAAAATGTTGATGCATCATGAAAACAAAATTGTCCATTGATACTTTTATAATAAAAAAAAAACTCATGGGTCCAAATAAGAACAGGACGATTGATAAATTACAATACATCATTTCCTTTTATTAATCCCGTCATTTAACATAAGAAAAAAATATATATTATGTATTTATATGCATATGAAATTTAATTGGAACGAGGCGGTGAGTAAATCTTCATTTTACGATTGTGCAATTCCACTCCACATATGATACAACTAAAGCTTTCGGTTGCAGTGAAATGCGCCATCATACAATAGTAACAGTAAATATGATCACAGCCTGCATGTCGCGGTAAGATTGGACTTTCATTACAATAAGGACATGTTGTATGCTTTGTCATCGTTGGAACATTCGATTTAGCAATTATTTTTTGGCTGGGCCAAAGATTAAACAAATATCGTTTTATACAATGGAGATTGACCATTGGTAAGCCAATAGTGAATAGCTCAAGTAAACCATGCCATAATAATTCTCTTGTTATATAAGAATACCCAATGGTTCTAGGTTTATGGGTTACCACACTGTGACTAGAAATATTCACAATTTTTTCTAATATAGTTGGTTGTCGCCCCCGATGGAGAAACATCAATAAATTTAAAAAACTCAACAGTTGTATAACGCCCACTATTTTTTCCAAATACTTTCGTATCATTCTTGCTCTATCGTTAATCACGAGTCTATTAGGATCCAAAAATTTATCACTGAGATATTTAGTTGTTACTGAGATAAATAGGTATAGGATTGCTTTTCTTCGTGTCAAATTGGCATAGTTGAGATCCAACAATTTCTGCCCAAATGTCGATTTGCCTATGCCTAATGAAAATATCCAGATGAGGGTTTTCAGAGCTGCATTCAACTCTGGACTCCATATTTCGATTATTCCTGGCTTGAATAATCTACCAATTTCTTGCACTCGGTTCTGCAATATCCGATAAACTTCCTCGTCTAATTGTAAAGCATCTAATTGATTAATCCGTGATACATAAACAGAATCCATTCTTCACGGATGGATGTACGCACCAGTGCACTAAGTAACCTGCAAGCAAATAAATTATATTAAACTCAGGAAATATCAAAATTTAAGATGGTTCATCTTCAAGTTTTCAACGATGCAGACAGAGGTGAGGCCTCAATTGATCCGATCAATTCAATGCTGGTGAATTTGGTTCCACGATAGATCAATTATGAAATAATACAGTTTGAGGTCAGAATAATCCATAAATTCGACCATCTCGAGTAAAACTTCGCAGTTATTGTGGACATAAGATTTTTGCTCAGTAATCAAATGAGAAATTGATGCTATTTTGATATTCACAATTTCGAAATATCCTGATCAACAGCCATCTCCACAAAAAGAAATCAATTCAATCGAAAAGAAAAAAAATCGTATGAAAATCAGTCTTAGAAAATTAGACCAGGCTAAAGCACATGATAGCCATCAAGGTAATTGACTAACCTGTAAGCAAGTAAATTTCATTAAATACCAACAAAAATTCAACAAACTTACTTTCTCTTCTAATACTAACCTATTAACTGAAATGATAACAACTGGTAGGAGAACCATCACCTCACATTCAATAAATGTTCATATTGAATACAAACTTCATATTTTACATATTTTCTGACTGGTATCATTATATTTACGGTTCATGAATATTAATTATTCAATACCATTTATGACATTGTTATTTTGTTCAAAGTTTCAAAGGTTTTATCAGCTGTTCTATTTTACCGACTGTCCTACTTTATCTATTGAGTAACAATGAGTCAGTATATACTATAGTTATGTGTATGATTTGCCAAATGTCTAAGCACTATTGAAAAATACATAAGTCAAACGCCGCTGGCTGGAATATACGAAAAAAAGGTCGAGTCATTTTGGTATTAAACCTCAAATACTTATCAAATAACAACAATGTCAGCGAGATACGATAGAGCGATTACCGTATTTTCACCTGATGGCCATTTACTTCAAGTTGAATACGCTCAAGAAGCTGTGAGAAAAGGATCAACGGCGGTGAGTTGACTTTATACATGAACAACATAACCTCAAAACTAAACAAAGTTTTGGGGAATAACTACAAAATTATCTCGTGAAATGATTGGTTTTTTTTCGTTGATGATTAGGTCGGTGTACGTGGGCATGATGTAGTGGTACTGGGAGTTGAGAAGAAATCGGTGGCGAAGCTTCAAGAAGAACGCACGGTGCGAAAAATTTGCCTCCTCGATGATCATGTCGTTATGGCCTTTGCTGGTAAGTTGATAACAAGATTAGGTTTGAGTTGCTTGTTTGTTTGTTTTATTCGTCGTTTATATTTCGTCAGGTCTTACGGCGGATGCTCGTGTGTTAATCAATCGTGCCCAAATTGAATGTCAAAGTCATAAATTGACTGTTGAAGATCCAGTGACTCTGGAATACATTACTCGTTATATTGCTAGTTTAAAGCAAAAGTATACGCAGAGTAATGGTAGGAGACCTTTTGGAATATCGTGTCTTTTAGCTGGTTTCGATTATGACGGCAGTCCGCATTTGTATCAAACTGAGCCGTCTGGTATTTATCACGAGTGGAAGGTGCGAATTGAATTTAATTTGGTTTATTGAATCCGATGAAAATTGTATGATATATTTGATTGTATCGTTGAATTGATGATTGAACTTTTTTCAGGCAAATGCAACTGGTCGTGCTGCAAAAACAGTAAAGGAATTCTTGGAAAAATATTACACACCCGAAGAAGTAGCGACTGAACGAGGCTCAATAAAGCTTGCGATTCGTGCACTTCTTGAAGTAGTTACATCAGGACCGAAAAATTTGGAAATAGCAATAATGCGCCGTGGACAACCAATGCAAATGTTGGATTCAGACACGATAGGCGAATATGTCACTGAAATTGAGAAGGAAAAAGAAGCAGAAGCCGAGAAGAAGAAACAGAAGAAGTGATTGAACATATTTTATGATTATTATTTTATATTTCTCATTGATAAATAATAATGTACTGCCGTCTATTGGTGGGAGAAAGAATTCTCGCAATTTTATTCTCCTTTCCATGTGATCATTTCCTGCTTCTAATTGATAATGTTCGAAATTTAATTATGAAACATCATTTAAAATAGAGTAAATAGTCAATTTATCACAATCCCATTCTCTAAAATTTATTATTCAATATAGTTTGCGTAGTCTTTAGAGAGGCACTTTCCACGATGGTGGAATATTTGGAATGATGGTAAATTTCTTGTACTTTCCCATGTTTTACATTCCAAATCAACCACAGCTCGTATTTCTTTGAAGTCGCCGGCGATATATAGCACGCCATACATCACAATAAATAGACTGATGATTCCCTGGATCAAAATCTGTAAAATAAAATTATGTTACCAATTTCGCAACAATTCAAGAAGAAAGCCTTTTCATCACTCACATCAACTGGCAATGTCGTGAATTCTCCTTCAACAATTCTCAGATATGAACGATCTATAAATAATAAATGAAATTCCATACAAATGTTCAATAGGCTCGATAAAAAATTAATTAGTAACTTACGTTGTACTGCCGAATATGCAGCGTGTAATAACGATACAAAGCCGAAGAATGTAACAATCTTATGAGACGTTGTTGCCGGCATTTTGTGTAATTTTAAATTTATTTATTCGATATTCACGAAAATTATCTTATTTATAATTGACAAACTAATTTGAGGTTAGTTCACATAAACATATGACCACACAACAAGTGATCACATCAATGAAGTGAATAAATTCGACCTAAATAAAAAAGGACAATTACAAACGATGAAAGCGCCACCTGGTGGCTAAATCAAGAACCTACATGAATTATTTGAAACGAGTAAACTTCTTGACATACATAAAAACTGCTATAATAATTATTTAAAACGGAAAAAACAATAAAATTCATCGTTGACTAGAGTATAAATATATTTCAGTTTTATTTAAGAGAAAAAATGACATTGTCCAAGTGTAATGACTGTTATGCTGCCTACTGTGAGAAGAAGACAAAGATATCGGCCCGTAACGGGTACTCTAAATAATCTTGCGCACATTTTTAATGACGAGGTGTACAACAAAATTGTATCTAAATCTTCACCAGGTGTGCCCTGATATACAAAAGGCCGTACACGCACTTCATGTCCAATGCTTTGGATCATTGAACATGCAGTTGTTAAACGTGCGGCTTGAATAAATGGTGCTAAAGCTATCAAAATCCATAAAATAACATTTACGATACTGACATAAGGCACTAAATTTATTTTCGAATCCACAATGTCGTATTGCAATAACCATGCGGTACCAGCAGCTGCCCAAGATAGATTAACAACTGTATAAATACATACTGCCGGTCCCAAATCATCGTTGAAGTATTTCAATAATTTTTTAAACTCCAGTATTTCTTTCATCCAATCACAAGCGGGAAGAGTGTGTTCCAACAATTTAGATTTCAGAAATGACAAATGAGCTATTAATAATTGCCCCTGCAAACAATAACTCGTAATTATTGTTCCTTGCACCATATCATGCCATAATGTGCAGATAATTAGAAATGCTTTTGATGCTTTTTTAATTTGTTCTGGATTATTATCCAGCCATTGAAACCGAATTATTCCTTGTGCCATCATAATGTTCACTGTTATCAATGCCATTGTCATCCAGACGACACTCAATACAACAAATAACCATAAGACTTTAACTAATTTTTTTTGATTCCCACGATTAACTGAATTGGATGACAATAAAAATGCTCGCTCCATTAAATTTTGCAATTGTTCATTTTCCTTGATACGAAATAAATAAACTGCGTATAAATAAGCTACTAAATGTAATACACTTGGTATTAAATAACTGAATATTGCATTGCCATAACATATTTGTTCATATGCTCGTGTTTGTGTAATGTTTTCTACCAATTCGTATTCGATTGGTAATAATTTGTAACAAAATCCACGATCTCTTCTAAAACACGCCATATATTGTAAGACATAACCGATGCACATGAAAATTGTTACTTGTAATGTGTGAATATTTGCTAAAACGCAACAACGTGAAAAACGTTCAGAATCTGTATTAGTTGGTTTTAGCCCCATCACTGCTAACAATCTCAGATAGGGTCTGAGAATTTTACATTTACAATAGTGTAAGACAGCAGATGTGCTAAGATTTTCATAATCTGGTGTTTCTGCTATTACACCAAGCTATAAAAAAAAAATATAAACAGTCAACAATTATAAATTTATTTGAATTTTATTTCTATTTCATACATCACCTCAGTGCTCCGTAATTGTAGATCTGATAGCACTGATGTGCGCGGATCGTTCGAATTATCTGTAACACTCTGAACATCTTTTCCATTTGTTGATATATTCGAGTCCAAATTGGTCTAAAAAAAAATATACTGATGTTAATGCGAGTAGATTTTCAAGCTAATTCGATGATTAATTATTTTATGTGATGATGGGCATTCATCGTTGACAACGGAATCATTACAAAATACGAAGAAATATTGAAGAGCACCTTTTTAAACTGATTTTGTTCGCGTCCCATGAAGAAAATAGTTGAATTTACTGTGAAAAAAATATGAAAAGCTACTCTGCAAGGCTTTTGGCGAATGAATTATCACGAATGGAAGTGAAATATTGATACAGCAGAATATGGGGGATTAATCATTAGGGATATATGTATGCAAATATCCTAGATCTGATTTATCTCTTTATATAAACTTACCATTGTTATGTGCGAGAGAAAGTCCCCGCGAACTTTGAAACAACTTATTCACATTCATAGGTTGGTGATCGCCACTGTATTGTACATTCATATATCGTAGCATTCAATTTTTATCATATTCATGCGATGACTTTTTCACCTTCAGCGCAGAGATATCCAATTCCATCCAAGATTTATTCTTCTACTCTTTTTTTTTTCTATATTCCACGCATGAAATCAGAATTTTCTTCTGTCTGATTACGGTCGCATTCGATCATCCGGACAGCTGCATTCAGTTTCAACATTGCATGAACATATGAATTGAAATTGCTATCAACAATTCATTCTTGCGGGAAAAACTAAAGTTATCATTGATAATGTGAATTTTTTTTTCCAGTCTTCAGCCTTTCATGAGGAAATTATTTACGTGTGATTATTTGATACGCTACCTGGTTCCGTCTTCTTAAATTTGATATCATCAGATATCGAAGTTTCTTGTAATGCTTGTGTTATCTCTCTCATCTTGTCGATCAACTTGTTGAAAAATTAGTCAACAAATTCTTTTCTATTCTAAACATATTACGAAGATAGACAATTGATGATGAATAATCCCGGTATATAAACTTAACTATTTCAGAAGGTCGAATGAAAATTGAAAAAACTCTTTCATAAATTGTGTGCATTAAAAAACTACTTTATTTAAAATTTTCTTTTTCCAATATTTCCGGCTGGTCGTAAAAGACCTTTATGATCAATTTTTCGATGATGTTGTGTACCAGTTCGAGATTTTCCTCCAAACTTTTTCTGGAATTATAAAAATCCCGCATTAGTTGACTCAACAATTCACCAGTTATCATACACTTGATGTACAAGTGACAACACTATAACTCTTCTTACCTTCCCAGTGGAAAAAGTAATTTCTCTGTTTCCACGCGATCCAGTTATCCTCACTGCATTCGATTCCTCGTTTTGCAATCGGTCACCCAAACTCTTACTACAATTTAAAAATGGTGAAATGAAATATTACAATCATGTTTTTTCCACCTATTAGAAAGTACTGTAAGAAAATGAATGAATGAATAACTGACTTGTCACGCTTTCTCATATATGTTTTTCCACCGCGATATTCAACATTATCTTTCATTTCAAAGAATCGTGGTTGTTTCTTCATAACAGTATCTTTGTTTTTCTCGCCGTCGACACCGTCATTATCATTCTCTCCTTCCTCTTCATCATTTGCTGCATCTTCTTCATCTCTTCTGATTCGCTTTAATTGCCTGTATTTCTTTTTCACTTCCTTAGACCATGTCTTCTCATCATCAGAGCTCGAGTCTCGAAGTAAGTCATCATCCGAGTTTTCATGATCTTGAAGAGAAAATAGAAAGGAGAATGGATATAAAAGGATCGTAAATAATCAGTAGATTATGTGTAGCTGGTAAGCAGTAAATTTAAATACTCACGTTCATCGTCCTCGTCGAGAGCTGTAGTCACAAGTTTTTTATTATCTTGTTTTTTCTCCAGTCCACGCAATTTTTTTGCTTTTGTCTTATCCAACTGCGAAATAACAGGATTAAGTAGTGAATATTCTTCAGAATTTTTATCAACTTGGAAATCAGGATTTGTAAAGAGCTCCTTGAAACGATCGTCCTTGAGTAGATTCATTGCAGCGGTTTGTTTCTTCTTATTCTTCGAAGTTGTATTTGTCTCATTATCCATCAGTTTGAAGGCGAGCTCCTTGTTTATTTCAGGAAGTTTTTGCAATTTAACTCCAGTATTCGCACTAGTCTCATCAAGTTTCTCGCGAATCTTTTTCTTCTTGTATTCTTCAAAGGTGAATGGTTTTGCGACATCTTTCGCCTTTCGCCACAGCCTCACGTCCATAAAATAACCGTGCATATATGCCCTGAGCAAGTTTGTTCCTTTCAAGTGTGACAATTCCAACTCATCCAATTCCTTTTCTGTTACAAATTTGTAATCATCATAAATTGTATCGTAATTCGTTTCTTCTAATTCTTCAGTAAGATTGTCGAGGAAACTGCTCCAACTTGGAGCTGGTCCAAGACTTGGAATGTAATAGGTCTGCATTTTTGGCGCTTCGTTTGTGAGGAATAGCATTCCCGTGCCCGGAATAACACAGAGATCATTAAAATCGGCTTGAGATTCAATTGATGTATACAATTTTCCCTGTAATGACGAAATGAAGGTAATGATAATTTTCAGATATACGCTGACAATGTGATTTATCACTTTACCGTTTGTTTTTCCCAGATTTTTACAATAGAACTGTCCATGGAATAAACGAGATCCATTTTTTCATGGAATTCGATATTTCTAATGGGTAATCCGTACATGTGGTCTTTCACTAAGTACGGCTTATTCGAACGAATATCATACAATAAAACTTGGCCTGTGACTGTTCCGACACCTAATGTAAGTGCGCCTTGGAATTTTAGAGCAGTGACTGATGGCACTACGTCTAGTCTGCAAAGCAGGATCATCATCAATAGTTTTATTTATTTTGCGAGTTATTGAAGATGGAATTATAATAGGAATTTTGTATGGATTTACTTCATGTTTTGAGTTGCACAATGGAAGCCGCAGTCTAGTGTCGACACTTTTTGTCCTATTCTTGGATCCCAGGCTTCGACCCTTCCCTCCTTTGTTCCGACAGTGAGAAGATGATGAACAGGATTTATACTACATTTATTTATCGCTGATGCTTCAGATACATACGATGGTACAAATTTACCTCTCTCCAGATTTATCCTATAGATTTCATTGCTAAAAGAGGATAATTAAGTATTTGAATAATCAAGAAAAAAACGGATGGTACAACTGTTGAATTACTGAAGATTGTTTTTACCTTACTCCCACAACAAACAAATCACAAGAAGGATAATGGTATTGAAGATCACGTCCGAATCGTGGTATCCTCAATCTGTAATATTTTCCATGCGCTACATGAAATTCTACACGTCTGTCGCAATGTAAAAACACCAACTAAAGAAAAGAATATTTGTTAATAACGCTGGACGGTGATGAAAGTAAAAGAGCAGATGTTAAAAAATACGCATACTTTACTATAATCATCCGACAACACTTCAAAGTTGACAACTTCAGAGTCAAAGCATCGCTCGAATTTTAACGATAAGTTATTAACATCAAAACATTTAACCCGTGGTTTATAAGTTCCAGTTGCTAATATATATTGTCCATCTTTTGATACTTTTATCGCCGTGCTGACACCGGGCATATCAAAATCCTGGATGAGTTCGATACGTCTACGAATATCTGTAACGGAACACACAAAAATTAACCATAATTCTTCATCGAGTATTTAGTCTAAGAATGTGTTTAGAACATGATTGCACTTACCGACATTTTTCTTCAATAAAGCACGACGCTTTCGCTCTGACAGCCACTAAATGAAATGAATAATATTTGTAGGTTAAATTAAAAATTTTACATGAACAATATTTACACAGATAAATTATAAAAGTTCATACCTCTGGAAGGGATTTCCCAGCACTTAGGTTATAAATCTTCACGTTATTCGGACAAGAGACCTGCATTTTTCTTGTCCAATATTTAAAATAGTTTAAAGTGGACCTCCAGCAGGATTTAGTTTATTTCAGTCCACTTGAACTCACGTGGGTTTATTTTCTCTTCTCCTTTGGAAGGATTAACATACACACATGCATATATATATATATATATATGCCCCTAATGATACCATTCGTTGAAAAAAAAGAGGTTATGTTTGTCTTCCTATTTCAATTGATTCATAAAAATGACACGGATGGCGCTCGTATCGGCGAATTTGAGGTTACGTGTGAGAAATGGAATTGAATTTCAAACATCAATAACCTCAATATAATTTCTGACCTGTAGAATCAGGATACTGAATAAAGTTTCATGATTTCCAGAAATTTCCAGAATAAAATTTCAATTCTTCTCGTCAAAATAACTCCAAATAGTCACAAAGTTCCTTCATTACCGAAATACCAAAATGTATCATTTGAAAATGGCGCTAATGCGCTTGCTATTGGCACACCTGTAAATTTGTCTATTGCCACGGCATAAAATCGGGGGCGGAAGAACATGGCGCCCGTTACAATAGCCAGGGAAGAAGGTGTAGGGCGGCGCGGTGTGTTGGTTGGAGACTCGACTAGTCGTACGAGTCGTGCGCCGCGGTAGTCTCGAGACGTGAGTCGACGTTAACGACTAGCGTCTCTCTACAACTGTCTTGTGTGCCGCTAAATAAAGAAAAAAAAACGTTTTTCTCAACGTGGTTAGGAAAAAACGCGTAAGCCAACGTAACAAAAAGGCCCGCAATAATTGAGAATAATCCGAGAAAACAGAGTTAAAGAGATAGGAAGAAATTTGAAGTAGTTTTGGCGTAGTAATTGTTTTATTTTGTGGTGAAGACGTTGATTTGAGGCGTAAACCCGGTAACCATGAGCTGGCAGGATTACGTTGACAAGCAGCTGCTCGCATCGAGGTGCGTGACGAAAGCCGCTATCGCCGGCCACGATGGGAACCTGTGGGCGAAATCGGAAGGCTTTGAAGTGAGTAGCATACTTAGCAATAAATACCAACCGATTAGTTCATAATCTGATGGAGAAAAAAAAACAGCCCAGGTTTCCATATACCTACATCATACGTAAATCCTCGAATCGCACATTTTTTCCTGCGATTGCCACTCGCGAATTTGCGTTTTAATCGTCCAATGTCGCCCGGGTCCGCATCGGGGAGAAAGACGGATAAACGAAAACGCAATGAAGAGAAAGAAGAGAAAGAAAAGTAAGAAGAGAGACAAAATCCTGAGTATGGGCAACGCGGCTCGGCTCCACGACATCTGCGCACGCCATAAAGCCGGCACCTCGCCTCGATTGCTCTCTCGTCGCGGTCGTCAAGGTCCCCGTGCCGGTTACACGGCATTTTCTAACGTTTGTGCGTTTGATGAAGACTCTATAAACGCGTAGAGATCTTTGAAACGCTCTTTTGGTCTCTCAATTTACAATCTGGAATGTGAGAGGAATAAAAATGAGATGATGAGCGCGCGCTTCTCTCCTGCCACGTAGGAAACACCATCACGGAATCCCGTATCTTCCAGAGATGTTTCAGCGGATGAATAAACAAAATATTCGATGCTGAATCTGAAACAGAGCGATATCATGAAGTACTTGCGTTTGTCATTTCTAGATTTCTGTTAGTCGTCGGTTGAATCGATTAAAGAGGTGGATTTTACTGGTGGTCAATACCACCATGTAGATAATTTTGTTCATGTTCTGCTGAAGTATATATACATATATATACTCACACACGACTCGTCTTTTCTCTCAGTCGGAGGGCGTGCGCGCATCGATCCGTTTAATACGGATTTTTTTTCACTGCTGCTGCTGCTGGTGGTTACGAACAACGAACGATCATCGTATGGCTATGAAATGAAATGGAACTTGAGAGAGAGAAGTGCGAAGAAATATAAAGTTGATTAAAGTCTAATTGAGTTGAGAAATTATCAATTTTTCCGTTGGCCAATTGAACATGTACTTAAGAATCTTGATAATATTGTCATTCTGTTCTCATTTTATTTGAATTCATGAAAAGGAGGTGGGATGTTTGCGACTCGCAATATGAGGAGGGTGTGGCAGAGAGCCGGGCATTCGAATTTTACCAAACATCACCGACTGCATTGCGTTGTGATCGATCCTACAGCAGTTTTAATTTTTTTCCTTGTTTGTATTACCCTAAATCTAAAATGGCCTCGGAAAATTTCGTTACAGTTGAATTTTGATATTTATAGATTTATATTTATATTAGTTATCAAAATTTTCGTTCTTCTGTTTCGAAAACAAGTTCTAGAAGAATTAATTGAAATGATATCGAGTACTGATAAGTTACGCTTTTATAACACGACAATAACATATAAGCTTGTGATAGAGAATTGGTGATTATCAGACGTCGTGTTTTTTTTTGTTTTCTTTTTATTTCTTCATTATAAATTTTTCTTTATTGTCGCTATAACATCAAATGACTCAGGCCAATGTCCGCGATGAGGTTGAGCATTATTACTCATGTTCAATCTTTATCTATAAGCAGAAAATATATTATGAATGATAATTATCCATTGTAATATCACAACGGTGGTGATGAGAATTTAGCAGGAATTTTCTGTCCTATCCAAATGAGGAAATTGATTTTTCTGGAAAGCGATATGAATAGAAACATAAACAGGGAATGTACTTTCCATCTTACTTTTCTCTATTATTATTTATGATCTATATATGCGCATGTGTGTAACCATCTCGCTCACTCACAATGCATTTGTGCGGAAAGATAAGAGTGAGTAGCTGCCACGCGCGGTGGAGAGTTTGCGTGCACACTTTCCGGTTGCGGACGCCAAAATGGCGACAGCCCAACACTGAGAACGGACGGCATCCTTTGCTTTCAGGAGCGTATCATCCATAACCTCACTGAATATTAAATTCCCACCCACATTAATATTTACTTGGAAGAATGGAGAATAGATAATATTCTAACCTCAAAATATAGTTTTCTTTTGTTATTTGAAATCGAATTTACAAGTCCTTGTTATTGACTCTATTCATGAAAATGTCGTCATTGTTGTGGTATATTTGTACGATTCATGTACAAAATTTCCCTCTCCCTCTTCTTTCTCTCATATGATTCATCATTCAGTTCAGTGACGTATGAACAATTTTACGTTGCCCGAGTGACTCACACACAATCCACATTGCTCTCTCTCTCATTGTAAGCGTCGTTTACTTTTCAACCATCATATTCTAGTCTTTCATGTGTCCTCACTGCGCCCCTCACTGCTTTCTCGAACATTCGTTCATTCTCATGACGCATCGTGCGTATATACATATGTTAAAGAGGAAGAAGGAAAAAGAAAAAATGTTTCTCTAATCTGTAAATGCTTCAGCGATAAATTCATAATTTCATGGTACATAGGTATATAAAAATGATGATGTATTCGCTCGTGTGGCCACGAATTATTTTTACACAACATAAAATATAACCTTGATAATTGCAAGCATTTCACTTTATACAATCAATTATATTTCCAAGCATGGAATCATATTTCGAATCGAGAATCAAATGAATTAATTGCATGGGAAAATTAATGAGTTGGACTGTGTGAGAAATTGAAAAACGGTATTTTTCATGAGATGAAGTTGCTGATACGAAATTGGAAAGAAAAAAAGGTAGAGAAGTTGATTATAAGTGTTGATGATAAGGTATAATGATGAGTATATTTGGCATGTTAAGTAGAGCGTGTATTTGAGAGTGAATTGAGGCAAATAGAATCAGCAGAGTACACTTCTATCGATCGTTTCTCTTTCACTTTCTGTTGACATTGACCATGAAGTGTGGAGGGCATTTCATTTGTATAAGAGGTCATGCAGATAATACTGAATTATGTGCTCCAAATATATTTGAATATTGGAACGTAACATTCATCCTAATTTATCTAAGAAAAATATTCTTTCTCCAATTTTTTCTCTAACTCATAATGTGAGACATGGATCGATGTCAAGAGCCACATGAACATATCGTATTCGTCGTTCTCACTACTGAATATATAACGATGATGTGGGAGTCGTCGGTGGGGTGATGAAGAGACAGAGGGTGGAAGAGGTAAGGTTCGAGTACCGATCGATTATTCAAGTAGTGTCAGCATCAAATAATGGAGTTGTGTCTCAAGTTTTCTATCATCTGTGGCGATAAAAAGCGGAATTAATTGAATTTAATTGTTGATATATTCACACTTTGTTATGATTTAATTGTTTTTATTCATTTGATTTATGAATTTATTTCTGTTTTCCAGGTGAGCAAAGATGAATTGACGAAATTGATCCAAGGCTTTGAGAACCAGGATATTCTTACCTCATCCGGCGTTACTCTGGCTAGCAACAGGTACATCTATCTGTCGGGTACAAACCGTGTGATAAGAGCAAAACTTGGCAAAGTTGGTGTCCACTGCATGAAAACGACACAAGCTGTTGTAGTATCACTTTATGAGGATCCAATTCAACCTCAGCAAGCCGCATCGGTCGTTGAAAAATTGGGCGACTACCTCGTGCAGTGCGGCTATTAGGTTGGTTTCATTCATCATCAATTAATGAGTTAATATATAAGTTATCAGTGATAAGTTGAGCGTAGAGATTTATTGTTAGCTGTACTATCATTACTTTTCGTTGGTAGGAATGTTCATATAAATTCTAATTTTTTTCTCTCGTTTATGAGTATAGTTATGTATTCATTGGCTTGGAGTAAAATTTGGAAACCCGAGACTCTCTCTCTTCTGAGCGCCTCCTCCCGCAGCATAGTGTGTGTCTCACTTTGAATCACACTTGGCCCTCGTACCAAAATCTATTTTAATCCGACGAGCTCAGCCTTTTCGTTGACGCCCAAAATGCACGCATGCCTTTTACCTCTCTTTCTCTGAATCTTGAGCTTTTTCCTTATTCACAGTCAGCCTAACTGCCTGCCTGTCTGTTTGTCTGTCACTTTCTCTCCACGTTGGAGACATTTAAATATGCATGTTTTGCTAGCTATGAGTTTCTTCGTCTTGGTCTTTTCGGTTGGCCCACGCATCCAAGATTAAACGCGATGAAGAAAAGAAAATGAAGAAAGAAAAATCGCTATACTAGTCATCAATAAATTATTTCTTCCTTTCACTTCTTATTATTTTTCTTTCATTCAAGGATGAAATTGTACAATTCACAAATTTTTTCCTTATACGTAATAATTGTTGCCTGAACTAACAACACAATAAAGCTCACCGTCGTTCCCTGTTGATTTTTCTGTTGCAGTAACATCTCTGGGACCCAATACACAAAAAAAACAAACAAAAAATATCTAATTTTAATTGACAATTGAATAAAACCAGCTGATTTATTTTAAAAAGTGACTTAGACAGCAAAAAAAAAGGGAATGAGAATATGAATAGAAAAAAAAAGTTTAAAAAACATCATGCTACACGATGAAAGAAGCGCCGGAACTGCCGCAAGCCCCCCACCGCCGCTTTGCGACTCTTCTGCCTCGTGTGTGTGGGAAAAAAAAATTCAAGGAGTAAATGTATGTGTATGTATGTGTGTATGGGTGTGCGCAAGAGAGGAAGAGAAGCGAGAAGAAGGATTGGTGGACAAACAGAAAAAAAATTTTGAAAAATCATGAAGTTAAGCTCTCTCATGCGCGAGTTCTCATCATTCACGTGTGAATCGAGATATATATATATTTTTTTCTCATTCTTCTTCATTCGGCAATTGTGTATTGTGACACATTTGATACATGAAAAAATAAAACAGTTGAAAAATGAATAAAATGGGCGAGCGATTGTACCAATATTCTACTACTTCTACAACTATTACCACTACTATTACTACTACTTCTACTTATTACTTACAAATACCAACAAAAACTAATTCAATATAACGTCACTATATACAACACAAAATGTAAGCTAATTATATCAATGATGATAGCAAGACAGTGTGGTATGATTAACTTTATCGTATTGGACATAACGGCCTTTTTTTATTTTTGGAAAAAAAAGGAAATTGAACCACCGCCAATGATATATGGGAAAAAAAAAACCGAAAAAAAAAGTAACAAAACAAAATAAAATATGTAACACTTGTATTTTGTATGTGTGACGAGTGATAGTGTATAAGAGATTACAGTGCATATGAGGAATGTTGGAAGAAATTTGAAATAGAGTTTGATAGTGTTAAAGGAGATGAATAGAGAAATGCGAAGATGTGATTGAGGATGGAAGAGGATGTACGCCAAAAGCAAACTCGATAAAATCGCGACAATGTTTTGTAATAGCATTTCATGAATAGGGCGTGATGAGAAATATCAAACGCGGCGCGTGTACACCACCAACACCACCCCGGTAATCGATCGGCTGAAACACTCAATTTACCTGTGGCCAGACATGAGGAATAATGATGAAATAACAAAAAAAGATGAAATGTACGCGAATAAATTCTCGTTCATTTTTTGTTTTTATTTTGTTCAATTTTAGCTACTTACAATCTTATACATATAATAATTGCTAATGTATAGGATAGAGAAACGAACAAGAAAAAAAACGTGCGATGTGTCATAACTGCTGAGATTTTTTATTGTCAATGAAATAGAATAATAATTGGAAAGGAAGTGGAAAAAAAATGAAAAAAAAAAAACAAAAAAATACACCAACAAAACATGTGAACGCAATGTTTTTTCTTTTGTTTATTTTATAATTGCAAAATTTTTGTGATCGTAAGGAATTTGATAATGGATTAAAGAAGAAAATAGCAAAAAATGATTAATTAATTAATAAAAATAAATAACGAGCAGCGATATTAATACTTACCTTTATACAATAACAACAGACAGTTGTGAGGGCGATTTTTTAATAATGGAAAATATGGAAAAACTTTTTTTTGATACACATTAACATATACATACGTACCATACGTTCTTTGATGAATCAACTTCAACAATGTTGATTGTAGCCAACATCAAAGTGTGAATGATGGACGAAATAAATACGTGTCGATTATAAAGCTCTGATGAAAGCTTTTTCAAATCGTACATTTTATTGATAGAAAAGTATGTCAACTGGATTATCTATGCGACGCTGCTGACAAGCTCCGTTTGATGCTAGTCTTTTTAAGGACTTCCTTGCCTTGAATGGACAACGATATACATTGCACTATATATATACATACACACACATATATATATATATATGCCTACCATCTGCAACACGACATGACGACTTGTCGATCCCGTCACTCCGCTTTTGAAGCAACAAACTTGATTGCAAAACTCGCGCATATAATATACTATACAGACAACAACACAAGAATGACACGCATTTATACATCATTGTAATACATCAACACCACATCGCTATTGTCCATTATTTGTGTATGTCAGTCGGAGGAAGAGGAAGAAGAAAATTTTGCAAATACACATTTACACGAATCAACTGCAAAAAAACAATAGACATACAGAAAAAAATCCTTTGTAGAATTTGTATTTCTGTGCCGTTCCTTGATGCTACAACTATTTACTATTTACTATTCCCCTTCTGCTAAATTTAATACTGCTATAGCAAAAGAAAAACCTATTACTATTAATATTAGTAAACAAACTAACTATTATTACCCGCAAAAAAACTTTCTCGGTGGCTGCTTGTCAGTTTGTTCAATGTGCCAAGCGCCAGCCCAGCATCTAAGTGTAAAAGAAAATTGAAAAATAATTATGGTGATAACATGATGATGCCAGAAACAAACCCTACCTAACTACCTAATTATGTAACGATTTTTATTGATAAACAAGGAAGGAATAAAAAAACAAATTGAAGTAATAATTGTGAAAGAATATGACGAGAAAAAAAAATTTAATGCAATGAAATCCAAAATTTTAAGGCAATTTATGTAATTAATAATTTTAGTGGTTTTTTTTTGTTTTTTTTATACACTTTTAACGTTTTTTGGTTCGACATATTATTCATTTTCCTGATTGAAAATTTTTACTTTATTACTTTTCTTTCTTGCTTGATTTTAGTCTTTCTGGATTGTCGCAGTTCCGTGTCTCATTTCATATCACGAGGTGCAAATGGTCTGTTGTACCCTGTCTTCTCACTTTAATAAGAGGCACATTTATTAAATTGCCATGTTCAGGAGCTGTGACAGAGAGGAGAATGAAAATCGTGATCGCTAAAGAAAAAAAAAGATGATAAATGTGGAAGGTATATTTGGTGGTGAATCAAGAAGGTGAAAAAGAAAATAAAGATAAACAAGCGGTTTTCTTTTTTTGGATTTTATGATACAGCAAGAAATGAGAGAGGACAACGATGGGAATTTGATCTAACAACAAAGAAAATCATAATAACGGATATTATATATCTTTAGCTTTGTAGAACATTACTTCTTCATAAGATTTTTTCTTTTCCCCCTTTTGTTTCATTTTTCCTCTCTTCTGTTTTGACCCTTTCGTTTAAAAAAAAAACAAAAAAAAGAATTGTTTTAAGCAAGTAATAAATTTGTATAAAGTGGTGTATAAAAAAAATATCTGTGTCTGTAAAATTTCTTTTTTTTTTCATGCTTTATCGATTATTTGTGATTTATACGATGTCTGAGTGAAAATTATATCTTCATAGGCTATATATTTTCCCAAGGAGCAGGTGAGTAATAAATTGTATGAAATAATATTGATATTTCTTCATTTTTTTTTTCTTTTTTGTTTTATCTTTTTCGATAATAAAAAACACAGTGGGATTATAAAATATCTATGCGTGTTATTCCCGAAATCTACGTACAAAAATCATTTTGCCATTTCCCTCTTTGTTTCTTTTCTTTTATTTCGTTAGGGAGGGCATGGGTGAGGGATAAAGGGCAAGTTAGTATAGCATAGTCTATTATTAATGTGGATTATACACGCGGCGAGAATTAAAATTGACTTTTACATTATTTATGTATAAATGTATGTATAGATTTCTGCTGCATACACATAAAAAACTACCAACGCGATGACACAATAAGTAATTCACAACGAGATGCCCGACATTATATATTTAGTCAAATTATTAATTCGAATTAATGATAAAACGCAAGTTTCATTAAGTTACTCTGATTCACTTTTTCTTTCTTTCTTCACTTCAATCTTAACTGTAAAAACATATACGTTAAATACTGTTTGCATATTCATGTCATATGAATACTATAAATATGTATATTGTTTTTATTTCACCTTCGTCATGCCATTCTTCTAAATGCTAGAAAGTTTAGTTTTATTATTTTCTATTTTAGTTTCGTTAATTACTTTGGTTCTAAAATATCGGGTGTTTTATGGCGCGTGCGAAATCTTGGGTGAAGTAATTAACAATACATTTTCACATTTTCTTTTTTATTTGAATTTTAAAGTTAAGATTAACAGTGGGCTACGCACGCTCAATCCTCCCGCACATTTTACTCTCAATTATGTCTTTCAATTTTGTTTCTTTTCTCTTTTTAATCTCTCTACAAAATTCATTTCGAATATTGTCAAACGAGTCAACAGAGTTCTCTCATGAGATCGTTAATTATTTTACTTTTTTCTTTGTCACCACAATTTTCAGTGGTGAAAATTCACTTGATTATTTGTACTCAAATTCTTTGGTGACAAATTATATCAGCAATATTGTAAGTATATAGAGATGTTTTTTAACGAGATGATATTTGAGAGATCGACATGGTATTTAATTACTGATGAGAAAAAATTCTCTGCTGATAAAGTTTAATGACACTGTTATCAAGGTGATAAGAAAAAGAGGAAGTAACGCACCGTGATAAAACAAAACATTATATATATATATATGTATATACAATCGCTGTTGACTCCATCACTGAAGACAATGGGCATAGTCATTTTAGAGGATACAAGAGAGAGAAAGTATGTTTCAACCAACATTCCTCATAGTTACGGTAGTTCTTGTACATAAATACATATATAGTTATGCTACATTGTTATTATTTATTTATTTCTTTCAACGTGAAATAGTGTTTATGTGTGTTACAAACTCTATCTTGTCAATAATGAAGTATGTGAGTGAAATGTGTGCACCAGGACTTCTTTATTCTACATATTCATATATATAAATGTGTAAATTTTTTCGTTTAATTTTGTATAGTTCTTATTTTTACGCTTCACTATTCCTTTTTTCTATTCGCATATTCTCTCTCGCTTTCTCTCTCTTTTTTCTCTCTACAGTTAAGGCATGTAGTTCGGTACGTGGGTTTTTTTTTGTTGGGTATCCACAGTTCGTATTTTAATGATTTTTATTCTCACATCAAAAAAACAGCGCTGACGTTTGAATATTATCAGTAATTTCATGATAAAAAATGATCTTATCGAGTAAATTTATGCCCGAATAAAACACGAGTATTTATGGATTCAACGAATGAAAGATTGCAATTTTTTTCTTTAATCTCAACTCATTACTGAACATTTTTTATTTTCCTGTCTTGTGTTATCTATCATGTTTTTTTTTTACAATCTCATCAACTATGTATTAATAATTATCGATAATTCGTGATGTATTAATGGATTAATATCAACTATAAGTCAACGACAAATGCTATATCTCGAGTGGAATTATCGCCCGAATATTTTACTTTTATATTTGAAGTTACTCCCCTTTATGGGCAATTTAAAGTTGCCTATTCGAGCATGACCGTTTCATCAGCTTGTATATTCATTTGATTTGTTCATTATTTATTTTTTGAAATGAATATACGCATTGGAATCTTATTCGATTTTTTTTTTTCGTCGCACAACAGACCTTGGCACACGTCGACCACAAGAACCACAATGGGGAGAGTGTCGAAATTGTCGAATTATTTTCCTCTTTCTCGTGTTATCTCTTCCTCTTGTTTCCTTCCATTCGTACACGTTTTACACTCTCATACATCTTCAATGTTCCCTGTTTCATGCGTGCCAATGACGTTCCGATAGGTTTCACTACTACATAAGAATATAATTTTAAGTGATGATTGTTATCGTACAGTCACTTTGCTGTTAATCAGCCTTCGTGGTCACCTCGCGCGAACGTTGTGTCGTGCAACGCAACAATAATTCACATCGTTCGCGGTTTTTCAATTGCCCTATTCTTCTCTTTATGAAACGTTATTTCCTTATCATATCCTGGCGATTCCGTTACTCTTCTTGTGTTCTCTCCTTTCATTTCAAGCGGTGCTCAAAGGCGCAATTAAATATATTGCATCTCGTTTCGACTAGCATTTGCGTTATGATAACACGTGCTTTAATGCGTCTTTCATACATATACATACACATGCTCACACTAATACATACATACACAAACCTATTCCTGTCACTCCATGTTATTTTCCTCTTATTTTCAATCTTCAAATTTATATTTGACGCGCGAACAGAGTAGTACGCGCGCGCGTATGAAAAAATATTATATTCCACCACATTTTTTTTTCCTGGGCATTTTATTTAATCATTAAAATTGATTCACTAATATTATTATTAATCATTTTTTAAATATATTAATATCGTTTGTTGTATTATTGTTAATTTATTTTTTGTTTTTCATCCAATACTTTGAACCACTAATTTTCAAATCACCAATATAGTCTTAATTATCGTCGCTGCTGTATATAATTATTATTAGTTGCACATTGGATTCTATTTTAGAATATGTCAAATCGAAGCATTTAATCTCACGCGGCAATTATTTTTCAAGTCGTTTCCTCTCTGATTTCTTTTATTATTTATTCTTCTGTATTTATTCATTCCGTTTTCAATTACATAGTCTATGAACACCCTCATTCACTGTATACTGTATCACTTTCCGGTATTGCTGGACTCGTCACACTGTAACATCATCATCATTGCTATATATATTTATTTCATTCTTTATCTCTCAGTTGGTTTTGTCCGTCCAATTTGTTTCATATTTATTATTATGCATATTCACAAGTCGTTTATTTTCTTCAGTGTCAAACAGCCACGCGTGTCACTGCAATAACAATTTATTTATATATTTACATTCATAATATAGACAATGAATCAAAATTCCTTCAATTTTTCCCCTTTTACGGTTGCACCATTCACTTACCATCAACATATTTGAAGATTTCAAGTCCGACTACAAAAAATATTTAGTTACAGATGAAATCTGTGAATTTTACGAAAAGGTACACAGAGACTTGAGGGAGGAAATGAAGTAGAAGAAGTGAGGGAGTGAATAAATGAGAAAGAAAAACGTACAACAATAAAAAGAAAAGTGAAAGAAGAAAAAAATATAAAATGAATGAAAAGTTGGAAAGAGAAAAAGAAAAGTATACAAGGAAGAAAGGAATGGAGGTAAACGTTCAATAGTGGCGTCGAGGCCAACTTCTTCTGGAGATTCCTCCCTCTCTTAGTCGCTTCTATCTGTAACTTTGTGCACTTTAATGAATTACACTTTGCGGTTGACCTGCTCTGTGTGGCTTCACTGCGCAATGCAACAGCATGGTGATTCAATGAGCCTCGCTGTGGTAATTTGCATTTGCTGCTGTTCCTGATGCTGTTGTTGCTGTTGTTGAAGATGCTGTTCTTGCTGATTCTGTTGTTGATTATGATGTTGATGATTATTATTATCTTGATAATGATCTTTGATGAAATGATTTTGTTGAGGTGACAGAAAATCTCCTCGACGTGGCTGTCGACACTTCACCGCGATATAACACCTGGGCTATTGATTCTCTAATGAATAATGCCGCGATCGCTTCCAGAAATTCTTGAAGAAACCCTTCTTTTTTGGAGCATCACTTGGCTCTCCAGCTGAAACAAAGAAACGAACATAAATCAATTTTTTATTTTCTCTCACATTAATAAAAAAAGAGTAACAGAATATTCAAATGTTATTCGGATATTTCGTTTATATTGAGTGAGACAGGCAAAATTGTCGTCGTATATGAACGAAACAAGCCACATAGTAGCCGGACGTGTCTCGAGGCGGTCGCGCATTCTAAGTAGCACGATATCCGGCCTGGAATTGTCCCATTCGAATTGCTTTTTAATGTTCTTTGTCTTTAATATCATTTATATTTATTTCTGGTCGTTTCCTTTCTCTCTCTTTCTCTCTTTCTTTCTTCTTTCTTTTTTAGTTAATCACATTTATAATAATTGTGATTGCTTATCGTCCATTCGTTTTATTATTATCAATTTGACCTTATCACTGAGCTATTAACTCAAACGATAGCTATATATATATATACATTCAGAGCATCCGGGGAAATTCCTCGAGCCAAAGGTAATTGAACACAAGTCGTTCAATACGATTGTGACTTCGTAGAAACGTCAGACTCTTTATATACACACACATACACATATACACATATGTATATATTTTTTTTCATTTTCCCTGGAACTTTGTGAGATGGGAATATATATATAGAGTGATGGACAATGAAGTGGTAACCAGTTAGCGTAGAGGAGGGAGTGCGTGGAACCAGGATCAATATACCCTACTGTGCTACCAATAGGATGTGTCTCACATAACTCTCTCTGTGTATCATACATGTAATATAGATACAATACAGAATGTTGTTATAACATATCAGGTGTAGGGCATCGTCTTCCGCTTTGAAAAATTCCAAGTTAGTCATTTCTACTTCACCGCCTCATAATCATTTTATTTTTCCTCTTTACTCTTCTCATTTCCTGACTCGTCGGTACGAGTAGTCCTTGTCGCCGTCAAGCGTCGATGTTTGAGGCGAATGATGGCACACAAAAAGTGTCATCGCGGTGGAAATAAGCTTCGTATAATAAAGCGTCAACGGCAAACAAGCCTCTTATTATACCCAATTTTTTTTCTCTGTTCTTTTCACATCTTTTTTTTTCATTTCTTTTTCCAGTTTATATATTCGTTCGTGTTGATGTCTCATCTTTATCTAACCCCATTGCACTCGGGTCTCTTTTATTCTTGTTCGTGTCGTGCATATCTTGGTTGAAAATAACGAAAGCTACGACAAAATTAACGCGCGAGATACGTTCAAGATATTCTTGTGCTATATTCCAATCTCTTCCACCATCTCATCTTTCTTACGATTTTTCTTCACATTTTTATTTTCTTTTTTTATTTCTTCTGCCTCCTTCAACATCTTCAGCTTGGAGGTGGTTTTTTTATTATATATGAAATATGTGGATGTAATATATATATAAAATCTGTAAGAGGAAAAGCTTGGGCAATGTCGTGGAAAATTTTCATTGCCCTGAGAGACATTTTTGCCCTCTGGGATATTGATACGAATATAGTTCGATGGTAACATTTCATATCGATGAATTGAGGACATTTTTTCCAATTTCCCAGGTGTCATTATATTCATCCAACATTGAATCTCTCGTTGAGTGCATGAGATTCACGAATTTATTTTTGTCCTGATGATCGTTAAGAAGATTTAAACATAGCGAGGGAATATTTCAGTTGCGTTATACCCTCCTCTACCACATCCACTGCATCTATCTCTTCTTCTCCCATTACTTCTCCTTCTTTCGCTGTGGGTGACGTAAAGAGATCAAGCGGTCGATCTTTAAAAATAACTCCAAGGAGCAGTGTAACATTATCGTACGAATAATTCTATGTGAAACGTATCTACGTACACAAATGAACATTATCTGTGAAAAATAGCCAAGAAAAATAACAACCACAAATTAAAAAATACAATGAATATTCTCACCTGAATAAGGACCACCAGGAAAAACATCTTTTGCTGAACCTTTAGTCTCTTTTCCACCACCTCCTGAAACATTGGAATAAACCAAAAAAAAAATAATGAGATGAAATTATTCCGCCCATTCCAATTTTACATTTCAAGTAACTGACAAATAGAATTATTTATATAAAATAATTTCAAAGTGGGAATTGAACGAAAACCACGAGGGTAAATTTTAATGAGAAACTCGGAAGCCCCACGAAAATTGGCATATTAAAAGCATCTTGGAATTTCGTAAGATCCCTCTTCAAGATAAACGATTATTGCACCATATTAAATAAACTCACATATATATATCTTCATGAAGATATACCTATGGGATTAATGTCAGTATCAAGTTGAATCATGGAGCAATGTTTCCTTATTTTTTTTTTTTTTTTTGAGTATTACACAGCTGACAGAAGCACACATAATACACACATCACAACCTGAGTAAACATATTTATAATACCATTACTATTTTTTTTCTTTATAATTTTCTTTCCTTTTTCAGCTCATCCATCCATCCAATGATTCACACACGCATTCGATCATCTCTATTTTCTCTAATAAATTATATAAAATGGAAAAATGATATATATTTAAGTACATACCAGGTATGTACGCTGATGGAGCGGCGAATAGCACCTCTATATGCGCACAAGCATGTATTAAATATGCTAAACTTAACATCTATACACATAATATAGATAGAAAAAAATAATATATATGTACATATATATTATAGAAAACTAATTATAAAGTCCGTACCACTATAGGAGTGCACTTCCTGAAGCCTTCTCGTGCCCAATCTTTTCTTTTTCATTTTATTTTTTCCTTATTGGCTCTGAACATCTCTAAACTCTACCATATCTCAATTTCATCATTCAATATTGATACAAGTGATTGAAAATGCACGATATTGTCATATTAAATTCATATAACGATGAAGAAATGAATGTTTGAATAGCAATGACTGAAGATGAGATAGTGGAGGAAATTGAACAGATACAGTAATAGAAATGAGAAGGGAGATGAGGAGAAAAAAATATGTCCTGATTATCAATGTATCCATTAGCTTGCGAACGCGCTTGCACTCTTTATCTTTTCATTTTTTTCTTTTTTTCCAATCTCTTTTCATTTTGTTTTCTCATTGCAGATGAATGAAGGGAATGAATGCGCGTGCAGATTATTAGACAAAGTGACCGGCATGCGCAAAAATAAAAAAGGGGAAGCGTGAATATATAAGAGAACATAAGAGTAAAGGGTGATGGAAGAGAAAAAAAGCGGCGAAATGTCGGCGAGAGGGTGTTGGGTGCTTTGCTGCTGCTGGCTGCGTGTCGAGTAGGTGGGGTTGGTTGCTTGTTCGCCCTTGGAATAAATCAATAAGTTGCCAGGAGTCGCGAGAGGCACACAACCACTATCCAGACTGTCAGTTAGTCTGGCATAGGATGAGAGGAGAAGAGAGAAATGTACAGAAATATACTGAGAGAGAGTGAGACACTGAAATTCTTTCTCACCAGTCATCTGTCTCTTCTTGATGGCTTTTCAGTATTGTTCGGCAGCGTAGATTGTCTCTCGTGGATGTCAGAGCGTAGATTATATATTGCTTATTCATCACTGATCCACAGTTGGGTTCTTGTCATTATCTTACGTAAAAATGAAGAAGTGGAACCCACCAGATTACTTCTCACTTTAACTCTGACATCATTTTTATCTTTCATCTTCATTGCTTTTTTTTTAATTTCTTAATCATCTTCATCATCATCATCATCATTATATATTGTGAAGATCATCATCAACTCATTGGATAGAACTGGCATTCAATTTATTTGTCGTTTCTGTTTCAGAAGAGGAAGAAGACGAGTAAAATGAAAGTGAATTCAAAGTAACATCAATGTATGCCTTGTACTTGCTGTCGTGTCAGTGTGGCTATATCATATTTCCTGTGATTTCGCTCTCGTTGCACTTCTCTCTAAGAGTATATATGTATACATATTCCTTTTATTCTCCATTCGCATTCTATTCTTCTTGATGTTTTTAAGACTGCATTTCTTTGACGTTGTCTACAATGCATATAGAGTTTGTAAAAATGAAAAAGAGTCTGCGTTTCTGGGTATATACACTGATATATAATATAAATGGAGAAAAGAAAAAAAGAGATCTCTGTTGTGTGATCTCTTCGCTAGACGAGTTAGCAGACTCGTATAACGATTCTTGCCGCTAGCTAAGCGTCCATTTCCTCCATCGCCCTCTCTCATTGTCGCTCTCTTGCATTCTCTCTACCTCAATGAACTTGTGTTTAATCTCTCTCAGTCTCTCTCACTATATGTCCCAGCCCCTTTCGCCATCGTATAGAGGCCCTATCTCACGTCTAACAGCCGCCCTCTGGTCCAATAATCAGCAACAAACTTGTGTTGCTTATATATACTGAGCTTTCGAAAAACATTTATCTCCCATGCGCTCTCAAAGTTTTATTCTCTCCCGCCACGATGTTTCCAACACTTTTAGCGTCGCTCCGTTGGTCAAAAATAATTAGTTCAAAACATAGACATTTTTTTCATGTTTCACTTATTTCAATTTCCTCTTTTTTATTTCAATTTTTCTTTTCTTCACTCTACAAATTCACTTTCTGTGAATTTTGCATTTCTATAGTCAGTTGTGTGTTCTATTTTACTTCATTTCATCCTATCGTTTTCCAATGTTTATTTATCGTTGTGAATATATAAAAAGGTATTTAATTTTTCGACATGTGAAACAACGTTTGATAACATGTTCCATAAATAAAGCACCGATAACTCGGATGTGTAAATGTGTTTGTAGCAGCCGCGGAAGGGAATGCCATTGTTATACCCGCAAACTTCCTCAATCGACGTTCAAACATTGATAACGTATAGTTTTACTTGTGTATTTATGGAATTGGGGACACACGGGTTTTATATATGTCTACCATAACAAAAAGCGTGACACTGGCAGTCTAACAGGATTCACCATAAGTAGTAAAGACTACAGAAGAGACCTCAATATAATCACATTGGAAAAATCAAGTTTTTACATTTTTCCTTCTTTCAATTTTTTCCATCATTTCTTCCTCGTCCAATTGCTACCATCTCTTTCTATAGAACTTGAAACTGTATCAATTGATCTATTTCATCAGCATTTTCCCAGCGCAGCTTTTCGCCGAGTTTTAAATTGCGATCTTAATCTTCTTCTCTGTCGTCCTTATCAAATCAATCTTTTTGTCCGATTCGTTCATACTTGGTAAGTTTTCATCAACTCTCAGTGCGATAATTCTATAATATAATCATATTTTTTTACTCTTCTCGTTATTTTTTTCTTCATTGTCAATGAGCGGTTGGCGACGTAAGCTGGTTCAATCAAATCACGTACTCAAGGCTGCGAAAACTGATTCTATCTGGAACGAGGTTTTTAAAACCAAATGCAGCGAAAGTTGCTGATACATGTCCAAGAAATAAGGAAGAAGAAGAAGATAGAATATACTATAAATGAGAGTATTAAATACGCAGTTGAAGTGAGATGACCATATGTATGCTACCAACGCACGATGATAAACGTGCAATTCGCCGCAAGCAAGCTTTACTATACGTAGTTGGGAAGCTAAAAGGCCTTGTCCTCTCCTCCATCAAAGCCATTCAAGGTCGTAGCGTCTCGTGTGCGTAATACAAATCAGCACGAGGAGCCTTGTAAATGTCTCGCGAGAAAGCCAACATGTGTGCGGGTACGTAAATGTGAAAATCATCTATATAATGTATAGCAGACATACATAAGTACATATGTGGTTTAGAACGACAGATAAATATCTTAAGACCTTCCAGTAGATGGAGCCAGTTTACGGGCAATAGTCAGACACGTGGGTTCTTTAGTTTAGTCCCCAGTGAGCATTTTTATTGGGCGAAAGTGTCTACAAATGTGTCAAAGACCTCATGCTGAGACATCGATCCGTATGTGGTGAACGTGTTTACGTCATGCTGGTAAAGCGGTTGGAATAAATCCAGCATACACACAATCACTACTGGACACAATTAGGATGCAGAGAAAAGAAATACATTCATATATTTATGACGAATAAATCTATGACAATAATAATGCCTGAGCTTTTCATCTTCTTACATATATTCATTATAAAGAGCGCATATGAGCTTCTATTCTGTGCGACTACAGAGTGCTTTCTACTTTGCGAAAAATATGAGTTGGAATTATTTGGGATATTGTGACAGGAAAATAATTGGATGAGGTGGTTTTTTTCCTTTCTTTTTTTGGAAGGATGGTTCTCGCTAATGGTTCGGTGGCGCAAAGCCCGGCACTTACCTTTCTTGATGAGCAAGCTAGTGACCCGTCGCAATGCCTCGCGTGTGCCTGAAGCTGCGGAGCTGTGCTTACTTTGACCGAAGTATTTGTTGGGCGTGATGTTTGTCGGTAGAGTCAATGGCTTTCTTTGTTCCCCCGATGTTGGCAATCGCGATTCATACGCATTGTTCAAACGCTCCAAATGTTCAATCGATGCTGGACGCGGTTGATTTGTTGCTCTGCGCGTTGGATACCATCCACGATTTGGTCCACCAGCCAGACGTAGTAATTCTGTACCGATTATTGCTTGCTCAAGGCCTGGATTATTGCGTCGATACCTGGGGCAATGGAAATTAAATAAAGCATATGAATAATTTAATTTTAATCATCGTATCGATAGAATGAAAAGTCAAATTTGCAATAAATAAATACCCTCCAGTTGTTGCAGTAGTCGGTGCATACCATCCTGGTTGTCGCCGTGGCTGTGTTGCAGCTGCTGACATTGTCGATGTTGTTGTTGACAATGTATTGCCCGAGGTGTGCTGAGGTGTTCGTGGTATATCACTACCGCGTGCAAAAACTGGTGTTTCTGGCAATGAACATGATGTTTGCATTCCCGAATTTCCTGGCATTGCTATCGTGCCCATTATCGGTGTACCCATTGAATTATCTGCTGATGGTGATTGTCGACTTGGTGTACGTCTTTTGGACGGACCTGGTAAGTCTGTCGGTAGCGTACGTCGTTCAACGGGCACCTGGAAATAACGTTCATTCATATTTATGGATATTCCAAAACCTCCATGTGAGAAATGATGCATTTTTTTTGTGAATAAAATTTACTGACATCTCGTCGCGAGTTTGTTGTTACCGCTGGTGTTCTTCTACCTCGAGAATATCCTGCATCCATTGATCTAGTGGTATCTAATGAAGTGCGATGATCTTTTACGTCGATTGTTGGTATACGATGAGGGGGAACACGTGGTCTGTATTCTATCGTTCTTGTTGGTTGACGTGTTGTCGCACGATGTGATCCATAATGTGTTGATACACTTACAGGAGGTACATTGCCGACATCAGAACACTCTTCGTCAGCCTCTTCCACGGGTGATGGTGGAAGAGGTGGAAATTCAAGTACCTCTACGCTCACCTATAACACGATGATGAATAATAAATTATGCTGTAATAAACTTCGAGCACTCTGTATGGTGGTGTGAAAGGATGAATATAATATGTACCTGGAAGTCTGGATTCTTTGAGTCTTCTAATATAGCATCAATGACATTCTCGATCTGTCTTTGATCATTCTTAGACGAGCTTTCAATGTCATTTTGTCCCATTCTTCTTGTTGAAGAATACACGAGCTCGTTGATAGCGTCATTAGGCTTTTTTCGAGGGTCATAGTCTGAACTACAACTCGGATCGCAGTCTTCACCATCATCCTTCGATACTTCACTAGGATTTTCTGTATCAGAATCGACCTCATTGCGCATACTTCGCGAACACCTCGAGATCTCTTTTATCTTTCGTTTCCCTTCAATGAATGATTCACTGTTTCGAACACTTTCAAGTTCTTTTATTGCATCGCTCACTTTTTCCAATTGCCTACGATTTTCGTTCAATGCCTTCTTTACGATTTGATCTTCAATAAGTAGATTAACAGGAATTTTCGATGGTTCACCGCGATTATTATCGGATTTCTTTGAAGTTGATGTCTTTTTCACAGCCGACGGTAATTTATCACTATCATGGCAACGACTAGTGACATTGATATCTAAACTTTTGGACATGGGCATCGAGCCGCGTGCATTGACACCATTGCATTTAGTTTTTGAAGTTCGTTGATTCTTTTCAATGTGAGGTGGCGATGGTGCGGGTGGTGGTGGTGATGATGCTTCTGAAGATGATGAAGAATGCGATATGTAGCGATCGTTGTTACGATGTCTCGATGACTTTGTTTCATTCGTTTCACATAAATTCGATGAATTATTCGGTGTATCCACTTCATCAAAAGCTGGTAGAGATAGAACACGAACAAGATCTGGTGGTACGGGAGGTACAAAGTCTGGCGGTGGTTCATTCAATCCTTCTAACTTTCCCTCACGAAGTAGACTCTTTATATCATCGAATGTGTTTGAGTAGCGCTTGGAAACGTTTGTGGTTTCCAATGAATCCGCTTTGGTTTTCGTTGCTATTACATTGGACGTGATCAAAGGCTTGCGTTCTCGTTTTCGCGTACGTCCACGTATAACATACGTGCCATTTTTCGTTGGATAATCTCGCTTCGCCAGTATTGGTTGATCGAGTTCGTTGGTCGACGAGTCCAATGAATACGGCGAAATGAGATCGTCGTCAGTTGTTGAACGACGATGAGGTTCTTGCCAATCGTAATCAAGGTCTCGCAACTTTGATGCTGAGCCAACACCTGAAATAATTCAGTCAAGTTTATTTACTGAAGCCATATTCTGTTAATCAATTTGTTTTTCTAAACAAAAATACTTACTGGACACGTCGCTACTTCGCCGTCGTCTTCGGCCCACAACTTTTGTGCTACCCGGAGCATAAAGAGGATCTTCCTCCATTGAAACTTCCCATGCAATCGAATGTCGTTTGCAAACAATTTGTTCTGGCGCAGGTGACGGTGGCATTGGCGGTGGTTGTGGCACAGCCGACATCAACATCTCTTCCAATGAATCATCCGAGAATCGTTCTTCCTCTTCAGACTGTGTCCTAAAGTCCGTGGAATTTCTCGTTGAGAAATCGGAATTTCTCGTAGAATAAACATCGGAAAAACGTTCACTACAAGAGTCAGCGCGACCAAGCGAAAAAGCTGACACGGCAAAGTCAAGATTTCGTACGGAAAATGGATCTGATGTCGGAATTGATACTCGATCATTGGAACTGGCGCTCGCCACTGCCAATGAAAAATCCGAATGAAATCGTTCGTTCGACGTTGAATTGGCCCTTGAAAAATCGGACGAGTCGCAGTTGGCGCGCATAGAGAAACGTTCGACACTCACTGAACTTGAACGTGGGATGGAATAACGTTCAGATTCAGATTCAGATGCCCCACGACCAAGTGCACCCTTTCTTTTTCTCCGTCTACGACGTGAAAATCTACCGTCACAACTTGAATCTGAATGATTACGATCAGCACGTGAATCATTGTCACAATCGTCGGCACGATGATCATCATCATCATCATCATCGTCATCATCTTCATCATCATCGGGCTCATCATCATCAATTTCATCCTCTGGCACTTCTTCTTCGTACCGTAATAACTGCTCATTGTCCATTTTATTGATTTTCAGCGCCCCAGCACCGTTATCACGCAAATGTTCTTCATTCAGACTAGATTGATCTATCACGAGATCACCATTTGCATCAGCAATATGCAAAATTTGTTGTATATTCTGTTCTGTCTCGACATTCGTTGATCGAATTCGTCTATGTCTCGTCGAACTTTCACGATGCTTCTCCTGTGAGACATTGCTACACTTTGACTTGTGACTTTTCGCTTCCAGTATCCAGTCACAAGACACTTGGACATCGTATGGAAGACTTGCAAATTTGCTCGATGTCGAATTTCGCCGTGTCTCCAAGGACGCATAGAGTTTTCTGCGTCGTGTTTTTGGCTGCAAATTGAGTAATGGAAATTTGTTAAAGATGAAACGAGAAAGAAAAAAAAAATGATCATTACAACATAGAATAAAATTGAATTTAGAAATGAAAGATAAATTATCCAAGAAGGTATGAGAAAGATGTTTTTTATTTTTTTTTTATTTTTGTAATTATGAAAACGAAGCGTGGCAAATGTTTCTTTCATTAATCGTCTTCCGTCGCATTGAGACACTTACAAGAGTAGTCTGGCTCGTCACGACTTGTCCCCGATGACGTGACCTCGTCGACTCCTCTGACTGCTTGTCGCCACGTCTCCCGGGTTTGCTGCCGTTGTTTTTTCTTTTGGATGAGTTGCTAGGTGAAACTCTGCATCAAAGAAAAGATATGAAACATAAATCGACTTTTTTGCACCTCATAAAATAATAAAAATGGAAAGAATAGAAATGAATAGAAAATGATGTGACATTATCCAGTGCTCAATTATTATCCGCGCAATTTAAACTTCAATGTCTAGAACATACTTTATAACTGTCAGATTGTTTGAAATTCATAAAATTCCGCTAAAAATATACGAAAAGTCTGTTAACAATAAGAGATGCTAACATGATCCATCCTACCCCATAATTTTTCAATGTATCCATCAATCTAAAAGTTATACAAGAAGACTTGTATAAGCGCAACGTAAACAATAACAGACATTTATACTCACGAGTTTAGCGAACCCTCCCAACATAAATATTATATTACGTATGTATTCGCTCTAGTTACGTAATACCCAACACACCAGCTTTAGACTGTGACGCGTTAACTGCAGCACAGTACACTTACATGGGCAACAGAGTGGAGATGATGCGTTCTGCCTCCTCTGGTGGCGGTGGGAACTCGTGGGGTGGTGCATTAGCAAGCTCCTGTGGTTCTGGACAATCCGGTACAGGACGCAATGCGACTAATGCCATCTTTGCTTTCCGCCCATTCATACTCATGTATCCGTCGTCCTCGGACTGGTGTCCTATAAATAATATTACCCATAAATTAAACTGGGACCAACAAAAAATGAAAGGGAAACCAAACGTGGTAGATTACTCTCATCATTTCGTTTATCTTCAACTATTCTCAGAACAAATAAATTTATATGTTTGCATTCTTTTTGTGAAATATCAATTTCAATATTTATGAAATGATTAATTATTCATTTGTCTGATCACGTTTCTCGGAGGAACGAAACGTTTGATCCAAGAATAGGAGTTTATTAAATAAATAGATTGAAGTTCGTTGAAGCGAACCTAATGAAGGGCTCTCGTCGTCTGGTGTGAGGCCAATACTTGGCTCAGTACTGCTATCACGACGTTGTTCTCCATCGGCGTCGGCATCGCCCTCGTCGCAGGCACCACCAACGCCCGAGGCGCTGCTGCTACCTTCCTCAACCTCGACGCCAGCTTCAATATCCTCGTCGCATTCACCACTTGTACCACCACCACCACCACCACTACCACCATCAACAACACCACTACTGCTGCCACTGCCCTCACCACTAATCCCTTCGATTCCGTGCTCGTCGTATTCGGAGAGCACTTTGTCCAACAGCTCAATTGATCGTTGAACATCGTCACCTCTGAAACACAAAATATCATCGGGGCGCATTTTCTATAGTTATTTAATATGAATCAATCCAAAGACATTCAATAAAACAGTAAACACACATTTAACATTAATTACATGAATTATTTATGCAATTTTTAAATTTCATCTAGCACATTATTACATTTCATCGTTCACTAAACAGTATTCATCATGTAATCGCTATAAATAAAAATGGTGTAGGACGTTATGGAAGTGGGTAACCAGAAGGAAGGCCGAGGTCGTGTTATTGCATCGTTTACGATGTAGCTTTTATTATCGAGGTCGTTCAATGATGTGAAACATTGAGAAAGAGGAAGAGAAGAACACAAGCACACGAGAAAAAAATAGAATGAGTACGCGCGTGCAAGGTGGGGTAAAGAGGAACGAAATTGTACGAGAGCGCTGCTTCACCCTTGTTAGATATTCTCAGTGACCCAATATGTAGGTGAGCAAAACTAGGATGATGTGGTGTCAGGACCGACTATATTTTCCAGGACGAATAAAAGCTTCGTGTAGAAAGTATAAAAAAATAATGGAAGAAGAGTGAAGTGAGTATAGATATAGAGAGAAGTGGATGCGAATAGGATAGAAGCTGGAATATACCACGGTGCCTGGCCTGGGTTAGTTAATCGAATCGGACGCGCGTACATGGCCCCTCTGGGCTCCACGTGAGAGTGAGTGATAAAGAGAGCTAGAGAGATAGGATGCGCAACGTTACCAACTTTCTGGGTCACTTCATTAACGTTGTAGGTATGCCGACTCTAATGATCGAAGCCTCTCTCGGTTAGTTGGGTCAATCGGTTTAGCAAACTTCGTTATTCGCTCTCACGGTGTCTGCATTTTAACATTTTCATTTTATTCCTTCTCCTCTCGTTGATTAAATGTTTGGGTATATGTATCTACATACATACTACATGTGTGTTATATCCTCGTTATATAGTTGATGTCCATGTTATTCATCCATGCAATATAGGACATGTTTGATGAAGAGACATTGGGTATATACGAATATCGGCACAGGTGAAACGAACCAATCATCCTTTTGCTTATTGAGGTGATATTCCATCCTCTATATACCCAGATTCAATATAGCAACGTTCATTACAGTTCTATATATATTTTACGTTCGTTAACGTTGAGGCCCACCAAGCAATCGCTCAATCCTCTTGTGTAGTTTCATCTCTCTCGCTCACTTCATCTCTAGCACTCGAATTCGCTTGATGGATTTACGTATATATAGTAATTCACGTGTGAGACGCGCGCATCATCCAATCTTAGTGATTCCTACAGGTATATAAACTGATATCGGAAGCCATCATTGATCTCATTCTACGAATAATAATCTGCAATTGACGGTCGAATAGTTCAAAAAGGTTTATACACAGAGAAACGGAGATGAGTATTGGCATAAGTCTAGTCCTTGGCAGTAGATGGGAACGTAACCGTCTTTGTCGAGCCCTCTCTCAACGATTTTCTTTGATAGAAAAAATATATGCGGCATAAATCCTCTTCGGACTTTATATCTTTTTCCTTTTATTATTTTTTCTTCTCGTCTTTTCTCTCTTTTTCACTTATATCCTTTAACTTCATTTTTCTCATTGCTCTCTAGTATATGCTCAAAGATATAAAAATATGTATTTCATTCTTTAACTCGTCGTGCAGATGAAGAAGTATAAAAAAAAAAAATTTCTTATGTATATAAAATAAATGAAAACGAAAGATTTCCTTTGGAGTGTTCTTGAGCGAAGAGGACGAATAGATTAAGCTGTTGAGATATATAAATGAATGGGACTACATGAATACTGTTTTTCCTTCTTTTTTAGCATTATGAAGATGTAAGTTTCATAAAAATTTTTGCCGTAAATGCGACGTTAGAGCAAATCTAAATATTAAGAGAAGCGAATAGAGAAGGGATAGGAAAAATCCAATTCTCGCCTAATATTCTTTCACCGTTCTCTTCCTTCTCCCGGGAGACAGAAAAAAAAAACACCAAGCGCAAACATTTTTTTTCATCCGGCTTTTTCCTCTTATTTCCTCGAAATATTTATCGTTGGTTACTGGAAACGGTTCAAGGGGCGCGCGCGAAAAAAATAAAAGCATGAGCTAAACGTGTAGAACACCAACAAAAAAACATAAAGAAATAAAATAAAATAAAAATAGCAAGAATACATTCCGATGGGTAACCAAGTGACGTCGACGAGCGCATAGCATGAAGCAATCCGCCCGGCTCCCGGGGGTAATCTCTTCGGTGAAGGAACGCGTTTGACGTACAAGAGGCTCTTTCCAAGCCCCTGAAGCAACTGACGTGTAATCGATAAAAAAAGAAAAGTTTCACTCTTCTTCTTTTCGTATTCTCAAAAATTCTTATTTTTTCCTTTGCTTGACATCATCAATCCTTCTCATGCATATGTATATATACATTTGCACTCACGTTGCCTCTGTGCTAGTACCAAAACTGTGTCACTACGTTTCTATATTCATCATGAAGTATCGACACATTGTCTCTTCAACTGTACAACGCTTGAGATATCTTCAACCCATACTCTCTTCATTGCACATCATTGTCTTAAATCTTTTGCACATATAAATCGATACTACCCCAATGTCCCATTGTAAACTTGGCTACAAGGCGTCAGGCTTCATCAATGGCTCTAGGGACATTCCTGATGTAAATTCAGTCTGGTGATTGTACAGGACATCAGACGAACACATACCTTGGGACACAGTGATTCTCACAGCAAGGGAATGGAGAAGATGCGACTAGACAACATCAATGTATAGCAACCGTATCCAAAGACCTTCGCTAGCATAATTTCCTTGCCTTTAGTTATGTAGCATAGCGAGAAAAGAGGCCTTGAGGAGAACTGTGAGCTGCGATGCGACCCCGACGCGCGTCGTTACGTTCGTATCGATCGCTTTGCCGGCTCCGTGCGTCTGGCAACATCCTTTCTCTCTTGCTTTCCACTCTTTGGCCATCCGCACCCTCGTCGAGACATTTCTCTCTTTCCCTTGCCCACTATTGCATTGGCCCATTCTGTCTCTCCTCATTCACGTTGCGAGCACGCTTTGCTGCATCTCTTTGCGTATATATCTCTATATACGTTTGCGTATATGATGAAATTGTAGAGTTCATGTGACGTCCATCAGGTCGATCGTACTCGGTCACTCGGTCGGGCGACACCTACGCATCATGTGGACACGGTTAACCCATTCTTCATGTCTCTTCTACTGTCCCTCATCGTTACCACTTCAGTCCCTCTCTATATTCTCTCAATCGATTCCAATGTCTATTGGAGTTGTCGGATTGCTACAGTCAATGAGACCATTCAAACCAAGGACAAATCTTGTTGCCCTAATGCCCTGCAATAAATTGCAATCAATCACCAGTTGATATATGTTTGGATATATAAGTTGGTATACCAAAAGTCTTGGCGTTTCTTTGTACGACAAAGTTTTCATTTCTCTTTCTACCGTCTCGTTGAATTCGAGGAGGTTCGCATACACACTCGATTGCGGAAAAGATATTGGCATGAAAGAAGTGCTGGAGAAAACATTTCCGTGAGGTCTGTTGACATAAAGTTTTAGAAATATGTATATAGAAGGTATATTCTATGGTGAAGTGTGTGTTTCTGATCGGTGTCAGAATATATAGGTAGTTACAGATACCTAAATATGTGTTTGCAGAATATTTAGGACGAAGTTATTGGATTGAAAGTGTCGTCTTCTCAATCAGGAACATTGAACAGGATGAGATGAGCTCGCAGAAGAGGTTTATTGCTTTTTTTTCCATTCTTTGCGCTTGTTCTCACATTTTATCATTCATTTTCCTCTCTCTATCACTTCACCTTCTCATTTACGTTTGCTTGGAGTATGGAGATATGGATGGATGCTATATGCATGTGGGTGTTGAAGATATTAAAAGAAACCTATAAGCGATGCTTGTGGCAAAATTAAAATGAAACGAGAAGAAAAAAATATAGATATGAGACATTATCATTATTTCTTTTGCATTTTTTTCTTATTTTTTTCATTCATGTTTAGATAAATATGACGAGATGGATAACTAAAAGCGAGTGCACATACAATGATACAATGACGATTCTCATATGTAGGATTATGAATGCAACATTTATAGCAAATGCACACAGATATGCTAGACACATTTAAGATTTATCGTGAGTGGGTGGATATTTTGTACATACGTATACTTACTCCGGGGCGGGATTTCTCCAGCGCTGTGTGCCAGCGCGCGCCATCGAGCATCAACAGAGGCCTCGTTGGCAGCCTGAAACAAAAAAAGGAAAAATAAAATGAAACATTATACACTTATTGAGCAGATTTAAATGCCAATGAAAATTATGAAAAGTATTTCAGTGAGATTTTAATTATGCTGAGGGGAATTTTAGTCTGAGAGTTTTAATTTTTTTTATTTTCTGTAAAGTATTCAACTTTGGAATCTTGAAGAATAATGATTATGAAAATTGATGGGAACTCAAGAGATTTGTTTTTTTTTAGTTGAAGAACTCTTGAAAGAAAATTTATTCTGAAGTATTTTAAATCATTAAAGTTCTGATGATATTGAATCGATAAAATTATATCTTTGTAAATTGAGAATTGACGAAATTTGATTGATTATAAAATTTAAGTCTACGTCTACTGATAAAAATAGTGATTGTGAATAATTTTATATAATGAATCTTCTTGATTGGATAATTGGTTTTTAAATCACAATTCGCACAGCATTGAGAAATTCATCATAAATATGCTAATAGGGGTGATCAAAATTTCGCTATCACACCGACGACTTCACCACCAGAACAAATCAATTTCCCTTCCTCAATATTTAAACCTCAAATATAATATTCTAACCCCATATTTCCCAACGTACAAACCCTCCAAGAATATGCGGAGGAAGTAAAATAAATAACTTCCCACAAAATTCCACCTCAATATTCCTCTTTTTAAAATATTAAAATTATTTATTTCCATGAAGAAAATTTCCGTACGAATATATCCCTACACCATACTTGACTTGTTCAACTTTTATATAATGCACTTGTGAGTTAAAGTTGTATATATTTGTAAGAGAATAAGTTTCAAATATGCAAATGCATAGCAAAAATAGCATGTATATCATGAGTTCTCTCATTTTATAATGTCTATATAAATTCGTGGACATTTTTTGAAACACTCAAGATCCTTGGGATATTCCCATGTGGACCTTTACACACAACGAGGATTTACTCATTCCAAAACTGTATATTTATAAATTCTCTAGTACACTTGAAAACATTTTCAATTGCTCTTGACAATTCAATCCTCCTTTTCATTCTACTTTTAACCTTCACTCTATCTCTCCTTACTGACATAAATATTAAATTACAGCTGACCTGTTGTCAAAGTACCAATTCTAACCTCTTTTCATTTGTACCAAATTGTACATGGACATGCTCAAGCCAAATTTAACGCATTCGTCTCAATTCAAAGTAGGAAGAGTAGAACGAATAAGAGACGGCGAGTAATGTGTGGACGGAAGGAAAGGTCCTCAAGGTTTGTATCGCGCCCTCCATCCATTCACGTACGTGATTACACCTTGAATTTTTAATGAAACTGCAGGGTGTAATGGCGACGAAGGGGACCATACCAGTCTGGTCCGCTGATGTTGAGAGGTGATGCTGGTTGTACATGGTCGCATACATACATATATACGTGTAAAATATAAGAACTATGAATTCTGCTGAGGGTGCACACACAACCCTATTTCCAACGACAGCCCTCGAAAAAAACCCTTGAAAATGTTGAGGTCCAACCCTCATCCTATTCTATATTTTTCTCTTACTTTTCTCTGTTTTTGTTCTCTCTATTTCGCTCCCACACAGCATAATCTACATTGCTTGTATCCCTGCATGAGCCACTAGGGAAGAACTATGAAAGACAATGATAGGGATGAAGTTAGAGAGAAATAAAAGTATAGAAAGAGAATACAATATATATATATATACTTCATGGACATATATGGAAACAAACGAAGCAAAAGTCTCTTTGTATGTATATATACATGCTTTTATTGTTCTTGAGGGATGAGAGGAATGGGAATTATTATACGAAAATATTCGTATGTTTCATAGAGAGTTGGTTTAGTGGGTAATTTATAAAATGTTATAGTAGTGTAGGTTGAAGGGTCAACTTTTGTGATTTTATATTGGGTGATATGATGGAGAAGTAAATAAAAATTGTAACGATTCAACAAAGAGCAATAACTGATGACTTTTTTTTCGTTTGTTTCCATTTTTATGAATTTGATTTTATTCACATGGACGAACTTTTACACGAACTTTCAATTATTAAATTGCACTAATTTTTTTTGTATGCACTCCAATGGAATGTTATACTTTATGAAATGTTACCATGAATTTTTACTTCATTTATAATGAAAAATATAATTCCTTTGTACTGCAGAAAAAGTACGATAATACATTTCATTTAGACTTGCAGGGATTTCAATTCTGGTTAATATTAAAATTCTTGAAAAGTCTCAATGAAAAGTCATTACTAAAATCCATTACTCATAATGATAAAATGTTTCATAGTACATTTTAATATCACATTCATCACAGTATCAAGAAGCAATTTACGTAAAATATGAATATATTTCACTATGTCTTTTCTCAAGAGAAATTTCATGCTTAAAAAGTTGTATCCAACACTTTGAAATTGCGAAATATGTAAAGCATATTTTTCTTCCAATAGCAATATCAATGAAATCACTTCTACACCTCTACCATGTTATATTCATTCTTTCCCTAACTGTCGTATCAATTTCCGTCACAACGATATAGATCACCATGAATAAATAAACAGAATAGTTTCACATAAAAATAATTCCTTCACATAGACATTTCCAATCACAAGTTACAAACTCTATTGCATTATAAATGAAACATAAATTATAAATCATTGCAACAAGAGTCGATTCACTGATATATGATCAGTAATCCACACTACAATAAAAAAAGATTGAATAACAACCAAACAACAATTCATAAAATGAAAAAAAACAAACTTCATAACAATTCCCTTTTATAATTAATATTAATAAACATTTTTCACACATTTCCAAATTAAAGTGTCAAACTTAATGGGTAATTCATGGAAAATAATGCACCCTTCAGCTCAATATCTTCCTCGAAACAAAAAAAAATGTATATACATATAGTAAAGACACTATTCAATGTCTGGAAGGGCTATAAAAGTCGGATAAAATGCTTGCGGATATATATTTTTGTATGTATATAGGCGCCGCTGAGGCGCTTGAAACAACTTTGATACTTTTGGTTCAGTCGTATTGCTCTGCAGTGCACTGTGAGATGCTGGGTTATATAGTGGGGCTTGGATTGCACAACGAAGAGCTGAGGCATCGACTGGAGAAAGTATATATAACCAGCGAACGATGCCTTCACTGTATATATTACAAATATATAGATACATGGATATATCTGGAGGTGTATATAAATGTTTTATAACTATATATATAATGTCATGAACACTGAATTTTCATATATGTATACACATATATATATATTTACCTATGTATATATTCTTCAGGGCAAACAAGAGCAAACTCTCAGTGAGGCGTGATTGGATATATTGCACTAGATGAAGGAGATAGACAGTGAAAACAGAAGTGCAGATGAAGTGCTTGCGTTGACTGTTCTCTGTTCTCTGAGTTTTATCATACTCACGACAGACAACTTTGGATTAATGATAAAAATCCACGCTAGTACATATATATAGTGGCTGTCATTATTTTCAACACTCACTGAAAAATTTTTATCATAACCATTTTCTTTTGTCATGATAGAACAAGTATTGAAGTTGTTGCAAACCTGACAGTGTTATAATTAAGACAAATTTTTATGGACCTCTTCATATTATTTTTGAATCAAATCAAGAACGAAAATAAAAATTATGTAAAAAAATATTATTGATATTGCGAATAAAAATATTGAGAGTGATATGAAGTTATGTTTTTTTCCTCATGAATGTAATGCGAATTGCAAGTTAGAATTAATTATGGTAAATTCGTAATTATGCAAAGCAATATATTTTTAATGAAAGAACTTCATGTATGTAGTTCAACTTTTTTAAAATCATATACGAGGTCGAATTAATTATTTCTATTAATTCTCCCACGGTTTTTTACATGTTATAATTAAAATTTTAATGATTTCAATAATTTCAATATGGTAATTGAATTCTAAAATCGACTGAATGTATACAGTCGAATAAGATGATAATTATCAGGCACATCATCAACCTGCAAAAATTTGTGCGTATGTTGATTAATAATAATTTTCTTTACACTGTGTGCAAAATATACCAACAAAAATGTATACATAATAATTGCTGAGTTGCGTGTGTGGTTACATTCAAAAATTGCGCAACATGTTTCTCATCGAAACGATGTACTCAACAGAATCTTTCAATGCTTTCTATATATATTTCGCTACTTCCATCCAGACTTAAACGTTCTCATATTTGGTTGTATACTAAATGTATATATACTTTGTTTGTATGTATAGCAGAAGCGAGGGCAAGCTTGAATCCACCCACGCACACGTTACTACAACGGCCCACGTTGAACTTTCATAGTCTTCATATATACAAATGTATTTGTATGTACATATACAACAGAGATATCGCAAACATATGCCAAATTCGAAACACACACTTCTCCTTTTCCTCTTTCTTCTCTCATTTCCCTTTTACTATCAGCTGCATACGATGAGATTGCAACAACAATTCTAATCGTACACGATAGCACATTGTAGAATGCTATAGAATGTAACGTACAAAATTCAGAGATAGAAAACATAAAAATTGACAGAGCGTAAGAATAAAATTATATTCTCGTTGACAATGTATTTTTTGTCTTCCTTTTCTATTTTATCATTCTTTTGTGTTTGTCCTTCTTCCACTTCCATATTCCCTTTTTTTTTCTTCTCTTTTTTTAAGTAATGAACAAGATCCGGAGTTTTCTCCTCGTTATACATTAATTCATCACGTTTCTCTTTTTGTTTCACTACCACACAATCACGAAATTATTTACAGTTAAGTGACGTTCCAGTTCATATCTATATATGCACATTAACAATAACAATGAGCTGAATGAACTGTATATGCCCGGACACATATAAAGTAGAAGAAGGCATTCATCCATAAATATACAAAACTCAAGACTCAACACATCCTTAAACGTAGAGTACCGAAACAACGACAATTCTTTTTTTTTCTTTCGCTCCTTTTCTTTTTATTTCACTTGTATTGAGACAGACACAGGAAGTAATAGTGAAGACACGTGTGTGCATTATATACACTCCAGTGAAAATATCTATTCCCATACGAGTTTACCAGGAGTTTCCGGCATTGTCACTCAGCTGAAGAAAGCATAGGAATGAAAAGAAAACAAAGGAGAAAAAAAATTGAATGAATCAAAGGAAGAAAGCGGATGAGCGGTTTGTAATGACGTAGATTTATAGTGAAAATAGTGAGTACCAACTCACAATCACTGAGCAACTAACAAGCCAGCCCACACATTTTTATAACTCCACATATATATAAATTCTATAATAGAGATCTGAAGAAAGGTAAGTGGATGATTATGCAAAATGGGGTCGTGTTGTTTCTCACGGGATCCTCGATTTGCGGCAATTCGCCGTTTTGACTCTGAATGTACAGTTGTAGGCTACGTATGCATGCCAAGATGAGGCCTGAGCCAGAAAAGGTGGTAGATTTGCCCCTTGCCCTCTACCACCACCACCACCACTGGCACATCAACATCACCATCAGCATTATGCGCCTCGCCTAGTCACTAGTGTGATTACTGCGAAAAGGCCTACGCCACAGAGTTTATGAGACTCTACTTCATATATACTCTCCTCTTCCGTACATACACCGCGTCGCTCTATAAGTACACTTCAACCTCTGCTTACTCAGCTTTTATTTTTTCATGCTCCTCTCTTCATTCATTCATTCATTGCTCTGCTCCTCACTCTCTCACTCTCTCCTCGTGTTCTCCATTCTTTTTTCTGTCTGTATTTTTTCGCTTTCTCTCAATTTTGCTCCATCGTTGTTCAAAAAAACCTCACTGTAGATATATCAACGATGTCATCGACGTAGTTGGTTATTATCTACCATCATACAACCATATGCATCAGGGATATGATGACGAGACCCACTAATTAATCAGGGGACATGTGAAATGCATATTTGATACACCCAAGCATACATTATGTGCGCATGTGCATTCATGAGAAACTGTAGAACAGAAAGAAAAAAAAGGAAACTAAATTGAATGGAAAATTTTTCACATAATGACTGATTTTGAAGTACAGGAGATATGGACCAATGCTCTATTTCAATATCTCTTCTGTTTCTCATCATTCACTTGATCAACAGACAAATGAAAATTGTTTCATAAAAAATATTGGCAAATATCTACCAACTATATTTATTTTATGATGCAATATCCCGTAGACAATTCTATCCAAGCAATATAATCGAGTTTATCCTCCAGAACATAAGCTATTAATTTTCTCCCTCTGAAGAGGGAAAGAGGGAGAATTCGCGGAAACGAAAACACAACGCGAAACCCGGAAATTCACGAAATCCACGAAAGTTTGTGAGGGTTGAATTGGTATATATTGGTGAAGAGACAGGGGGTGGTATAGAGGAGGCATAAAGTGGGGTCGCACAATTGCGAGTAGGAAAAGGGACGTGAAATGGTGGTAGGGGAATTGGTCCAAGTGAAGTCATGGCAGGATCGATCGTGTATACGCGTAGTGAAGCGCAAATGGTTCCGAAGTGAAACGAAAATGTTGTGTGGATGTTGGGATTGCGTTATATATATATATATATATATCAATAGTACTATGTATTCTGTATACTGGTCATTTCCTCTTGTCTACACAATTGCCAGAGTAATTTTGCTATTTCTATCTCTGTCACGTAAATGTCAACGTAGCGTTGAGGATTCTGGTGCGTGCATGTGCATGAAATGCGTTCTGATTTTTTTTTCTTTTTCACTGCACCATTTTATCCATAGATGGATATTATTGTCAACAATCCATGAGCATTCCAATTCACTGTGGCTGACAATGAATAGCAACTTTTATTGTGAAATGATACACATAAGGGAATTGGCTGACTAGATATTTTGATTATCATCGGGCGAGTTGGTTACGGTGAAAAAAAGAAAAAATAAAATAGAATAAAGCAAAATAAACATATAAAATAAAAAAAATAGATTATTAGAACAAATTGAGCATATATACATACAGAAATGTATATAGAAATGAAATCGATCTGGTTCACCGACAACTGGACAGTTCTGTGGCCACAGTGTAGTAAAAAAAGATGGGGAAAAAAATGACGAGGGAGATAGAAGGGGGGAGGGGGGGGGGGGGGGGGGGGGGGGGGGGGGGGGGGCTGAGAGTACTGAGAGAAGAGAAATAAAAGGAAATATATAGTAAAACAACCAGAGAAATAAAAAATGAGAATGAGAGAGGTAAACGACCCCACGCAATCCTCACAGTATTTTCTCTCTCTTTTTTTTTTATTATTATTTTATTTATTTTTTTTACTTTGCTCTCCTCAGCTTTTTCAACTCTCTCCCTATCTCACTTATTCTCATTGTACATTATATACTCTACGTTTTTGTATTTCCGCTTATTTTTTTTTCTTCTCTTTTTTCATTCTCGCCAAACCGGCAAAGTATAAAGTTGACGACGCGAAATCTTTTCTTCAGAGTTTTCCAGCCTGCCTGCGAAAGACTGTATAATACAGGGGGACGCAAGAGAGAAAGAGTGAGTGAGCGCAAGAAAAGGGGAGTAAAAAAAGAAGAAAAGGTGTAAGATGTTCTTTGGAATTGTATCACGCCAAAGGAGTTTGCATTGTACCCTAAAAGTAAGCGAAAATTTAAAGATTTAACCAACAACAAGGAGAAAACCAAGATAAATTTCTCAAAAAAAGAAAGAACAAAAAAATACAACGGAGAAGAATGTTCTTTTTTTCTTTTTTTTTCACTCTCTTGTTGATGTTAGCATCTACCCCAATGCTTTTATAAACTAAAATATTTAATGACTTCAGCATATATGCTCAACTACGACGTATTATAATAAAACCATATCTATAATTATATGCTCACGTCTACATGTATGCATAGTTAATGCTGATGAAAGTGTCTGAAAATTCAAGGCACACCTGAGACACACTCCAAAGAAGGCAAGTTGAATCCGCCTACCGGTCAAGCCATGTTTTTGCCCTCGACATCGCACACCACTCTCAATGGCACAATCCTTTACCACCAAATAATAATAACCACGTGAAAGACTACAATAATAAAAATAATATTAATTAACAATTCATACCAAAGTCAATTGCAAAAACAATTTGTCCAACTAAAGGTTTCCATGTCCATCAGAAAGTTTCAAATTAATTTCGTCACTCAACTAAAATTGTTACAAAAAAAAAAAGAAAAACAACAAAAACGTATAAAAAATAAAATTTAATCTCATGAATCACTTGTGCATTGACACATAGACAAAACATTGACAGTTACATGACGTTACGGTTGAGGGATAAACGACGATATATAGGGTAGTGCATGCAGTATCGCGCCATGAGCTCGATAAAACCGCGCTCGAGCGTGCCATAGTGGTGACTGCTTCATGTTAGCTTTTCCAACCAAGTATCAAGCCTTGATGGTAGTCTGGAGCTCGCGTTATACTACTACTGCCTTTCTCTCTGTCTCATTCTGCCTTTTAGGCGCCATGTCCCAACAGTTATATACGTCTGTGTGTATGTGTTGTATATATAAAAGTGTATTCGAGTATACATTTTGTATATAGATGGATATAGAGGGAGTAAAGTGGAGAAAGATGAGGATAGACAGGAAGAGAGTAACGGGTGCCAGCGGCCATGGAGTCTCGTCGAGTCATCGCGAGATTGTACATCAGTAGCGAAACTAACGATGAATTGTAAATGACGTCGACGACTACAACCAGAGCAGAGTGAAATAGAAATTGTCTGTTTATATATGTGATAATTCATTAGTGAATGTTGAATGTAACATTTTTAATGAAAGTATAACATATGAAGACCAGTTTTCAATGGATTATAATTTTCTATTGTCAAAATAGACGAGAAATTCGAGTCTAGTTGAAAGTAATTTTTTGATATTTCACTTTCACGTTGTATTTGAAATTGTTCTCGTTTTTTCGTTCTTTGATGTCGTGACATTCTTTTAGATTCTCTGCTGAAATGAATTTGTAATGTGGCATAACATCCCTGTTACAAAAATCTCACTGATCCAATGGTTGCGACATTGAAGAAGGGATTTGTTCACTCGTGAAATCACTGGATTATCTTGTCGTAAAATCGAAATGAGATCACATTGTAATCGTGGAATTATCTGGAACCAGCATGAAAGCATTTTTTTTTTTCATTGTATATCTATCTACAAATCAGTTTTGAATCGATCATCCAATCAGAATTCTATGCCTGTGAGTTGCAGCTATTATGGAATTTAGATTAATTAGTGATGATATTGATTGTATCAATATTGGACAATAGCAGTGGATTATATTTGGTCTTCTTGTTTCATACCATGACCTGAAATTGGTCGATGACAATTGTGTTTTAATAATTCACTGGATTTTATTAAATGAACTGGAAAACGATACGACTTTAATTAAAAATTATTTCAATAAATTACTAATTTTCATTATCTTATTTTATTCCATAAAAATTTCTATTGGAAATGTTATCACAACGCGAATAAATTCAATTTATTTCTGGTACAATCATAGATTATTGGTGGCAATAGATTATCAACAGTTTCTCATTCTCATACATTCATAAATAATTTATATTTAAAAATTTTATAAATGATGATTCACAATGCTAATTCAACCAGTTGAATCATCTCAAAATCCTTAAAAGTCATCACTTGACGTCATCAAAAAGTGTACTGACTTTATTTCTCATGAGAAATCATGAAATTTCATGACATCATTGAACAATCAAAATAAAATGAATTGAAATTATACATTCAACTGAGCACTCAAAATGCTCATGATGAACTTCTTAAACAGGCTCTCGTGTATGAGTGAATTCGATAAAAGGAAAAAAAAAACGAAAGATCTCAACATCGAGCAATGAGATTTCCTGAGAGCAAGAACTCAACAATTTTAACGAGCGAAATAAATAAAGAAAAAAAGAAAAGAAATGAAAAAAAAAAAAAAACAATTATTAATTTGATGCCAATTAATCTCAGCCTTTTTCTTTTCCATCTATTTTCGTTGTTTTATACAACAAATGTCTTGCAGTTTTAATTGCAATGCACAGCATTGAAAAGCCAATAGCATTTATAGAAAATCCATAGAATTCAAACTCTCAATCACTCGCACGCCTAACAATTATATCCAATGTCTAACCACAAACGTCATCTTAAATCCCATAATACAAATTAACGATTGTCACATATTTGCACAAAGTATAAAACTGTTTGATTGAAACGTGATTTTATTTTCCTATAATATCCAATGTATCTACTACCTCTTTGTCCCCTTCTATCCTCCTATCAGTATGTACACACAGCATTAAATCACGAGGCTTTCACCAAAAGTGCCCCATAAAAGTGACACACACAACGACATAGCACACATAGCAACGAAAATCCTCCCAATAAGAAAGCATTGTCGACATTGCAGGGGTTGAAAAGACGCAGCGGGTGGGTGATGTTGGTTGAGACGTTGGGGTATACGATCGATTTTGGAATTGATACCCAAGCCAACATGGGAAAATGTCTCTCCCACACTTTCACTTTTTTCCTGGACTCTCTTCAATTCCCAAGACCATTTTTTTTCCCTCCATATTTTTTTTTTATCATGCAACGAACTCTCATAGCCCTGCCATATTCCACGGATTTTCCATGGTTTATCCGAAATTGATACGAATTGATTGATTTGCTACCTACACATACATTTTCATGTATGTGTATAATATATATTGAAGGGAAATGGGAGAGTACAAGCAATGTATATGCGATGACTTGGTAGGTTTATATCTCCATGAGTAAAATGGGTTTTGCATATGCATCGCATGTCGTGTGGAAATGAATCGAAGGGGTCATATACATATATATATATTTAGGTTTATCTGCATATGTTGATGCCAACAGTGTGAGGATGAAACTCAGAGACAGAGAATAGAAGTGGAATGACGATCGATGAGAATTTACAAGGATGTATGCATATATATGAAAAGCTGTTGAAGCGTAAACGAGAAATTTCAGATAGACGATGGATAGATATATACATATTTCCAATGAGTGTGAAGCAAGGAGGCATCAAAAGTGAGGATGGTAGATGGATATATATAGGAAGGTTATATAAGAGATCAGGTTGGAGAAAAAGGAAGGATTTAGACATTGGATTTACTTGTGGGATGAATGAGGACAGGATGTAAAAAGGAGAAGAAGAGCTCGTTAGCCTTGTCCTTCTGCTTCACTAAATGCACTCTTCGATACATATATATATATATATACATACTCTCTCTTACTCTCTTTCTATTCGTTATATGCACTCATACTGTCGTTGGTTTCTATTGTATCGTTGGATGGATAGATTGAGGCTACCAATTATACAACATCATCTCTCTTCACTTTTTTCATTATTTCCTTTCTTCTCCTTTTTTTTTCCACCATTTTTAACTCTTTATCAATTTTTTGTTGTCATTCTTTTTTTTTTCCACTCTTCAGGTTTCGTTTTTTCTTCTGTTAAAATCATTTTATAGTGACATCCATTGACAAAGAGTACGCCAGATTAAGTCTATTAATGGCATTATCTTTTTTTATTGCCCTTCATATATAATATGACGCGGAGGTATTGTCACAACAGCGAATTATGTTTATCTTTATTCTTATGCGAGACGGCTTATTAAAACGTATTCATTTGTCTCAACGCTGATGCATTGAGCCAACCACCTCTCTCCCTAGTTGATTAGGTGGCTTTTCGTTTGCTTGTCCTGTTTTCATTGATTAATAACGTTGTGTATGTATGCACCATTTGCTTATATTCATTTCTCTCTCTTATTTCTATTAAAGTTCAAGTCAAAATGGGTGCACATACCACCCTCACTGTATTGATCCAATATATTAATCGTGATTTAACACTAAGTGAAGCGTATATACGAGCGAGTGGAGAGAAATGAGGGAGAGAGCGTATTCAAAGTCGTTGGGGGGACATCACCATATATATATATATTGGCCCAATTTCTCAGCCCATTATTGGAAGCTATAAAAAGCGTCAGCTTTAACAGCTGTGAAATATGATTTATTAACTGAGCTAAATAAATCTGCCTGCGGTGGCATTTGGTAATAAGACTTTAGGATATTTATCGCCATATACTGCATTTAGTTAATGCTAAAACCCTTGGCCATGATTCTACATATAAAAGCTTTATATGTATTATATATATTTCTTCATTTCAAATTTAAAACAATAGCTCTCATGAGGAAAATAAGAATGAATATAAATAAAAGTATGAATAAAATACAATTTAATTCATGAATAAATGATCAATATTCGACTTTCATTTATATCCATTATTTTTCCTTTTGGTCACTCATTGCAACAGAATTCTTCCTGATTGCGGATAAATTATATTATCCAATGACTGATTTTGATCCTCGGGAAAGTGCGATGGCAGGAAGCAAGTAAATTGCCGTCAAATTTCCCATTACACCGTTCGATAAACCATTTGATTATTCAGGGGAAATATACATATATATATATATATATATTCTGTTGGGGGCTACGAGTTATGTGACGCTTAATCGTACTGAACGCAATTTCGTTCGTGCATATTTATCGAGTCTGAACTGCAAGACCAAGTATCATGGACCACCAACACCTTAAATGCCGTTTATATGCAAGAGTCAAAAGAATGAAATTGAGAGAAATAAATATATATATATATATACATATATATATATATATATGTATCTGTATATAAGAAGAATAGGGAACGATGAAAATACGAAGAATAAGAGCAAAGTGCGAAAAATAAATAATAGAATGAAAACGAAGCCGGAGTTGATGTATATAGGTAATAATTGTGGATACCAGTATTACGATCAATGAACAAGTTCAATAACCTTAAATCCACTTGACGGGCACAAGAGAATGACTTGTACGCGGTACTAGCTTACCCAAACCAAAATAGATATTGACGTTTTTTCTTCCTTTTTTTTCGTATACGCTATACTAGAGCGATATTAAAGTTTCAAAAGGCTCCATTTTACCTGATGCTGCCGAGTGGAAGCCTCTTCACCCACTCCTCTTTTTCGCTCTCTCGCTCTGTCTGTATTTTACTTTATTTCCTTTTTTTCTTTTTCACTCTATTCTATTCCACTCTTTGCTTTATCCAGTATACTCTTTTACTTCTCTCCCTCTCATTCTCATTCAACCGCGTGATCCTTTCCGTTCTTTTTTTCCCTTTCTCTCTATAGTATATACAAATGTTTATTCATATATGATTATTTCTATTCTGCTTCAACAGTTTGCAGAAAATACACACATATGAATAAAAATTATTATGGAATATTTTCGAATTTATAAAGCGTCATTACATTTACGTACTCTATTCGAATAATTAAAAATGCGAATTGAATTGGAATAACTGACACAGTTGGTAGTGAATCATTGATCGCAAATAATTGTCTTTTGCATTTTGATTTTGCTGCATTTGTCTCATATTGTGATCTTCATGTTGAAGATTTATGGCAGGTGGAGCATGACAATTGGTTGCAGGTGACGTGTGTCTAGACGTTGCGTTCCGTTATAGATAATAACACGAGGATTACGTGACTTATGCAGGCCAAAAGGGAAGTATAATTTGTGGCGAATAGTATAGAGAGAAAGGAGAAATTGAGCAGAAATACACAAACACACGGAGAGCACTTTTGTTATGGTGTTTTTAGTCCGAGTTATATCGGTACTTTTGCCAATGTGGTAAGTATATATTTATATCTGAATATGTATGGGTATCGATGTGTTGCCGTTGGCTGTCGTGCAAAGACTATGTTAGTCGCGTCGACGATGGAGTCGTCGTCGCGGCGTGGCCGTGGGGCAAAAAGGCCAAGAGATGTGGGTGAAAGTGGTGGCGTCGGCGCGAGGCATCGACCAAAAGGTGCGCCATATACACCAAAGTTAAGGCAATATACATAGATGTATATCTATCTGTATGTGTGACCAGACAGACAGAATAGACAAAAGCAGACAAAGTTAAACTAGTTTGATAGTTCGTGTGGCTTGTCCTGAATTTTTGGATCGAATTTTGTGAAAGGGATTTCTCGCACCCTTTTGGCATTCGTATTGATGGTTCCACACCAACACAACACACAAACTCGTTGAATTGTAATCCATGAATTCGTTTCTTAGGTATAAAGGAACCTTCGTAGTAGGGACAAAAACTGGAAGAAAAAAATAACGTTGTAAACATAAAACAGAAGGGCAAAAAAAAAGGTAAAATTATTGGGATACTGATGAAATAAATGAGTGCAAACAAAACGTGAGTCTGAAGAATAAGAATGGCAGATGAAATAAAATGAAAGTGAAACAAATAAATAAATAGAAAAAGTAAAGATTAATGAAGAGATGAAGAAAAAGTTTAGTTGCAAACCTATTTCCATTCCACACTGTTTCTCAATGAGTTACTCATTGTTTTATCCGTGATTTCAGTTGAATATAAATATCCAGACACTTTTCCTCTCTCTGAGTCTTATTATTTTGTTTTTATTTTATTTATGTTTCCTCTTTCCACCGTCGTATTTATATCTTTTTTTTTCTCTTTTCACTCTTGGTTCACTCCTACTCTTTCTCAATATTGTAGGACGCTAAAGTGGAAAGAAAAAATGAAGAAAAAAAAAGAGGGTAGCATGTAACTGTCAGTTAAGATTATTATTACGTGCAATTGATTATGAATTAAAGATGAAAAAAAAAAGCCACATTATTCAACTATGACAGTTTGAAGAAAAAAAAAAAAATTATGGAGACGACGGAAAGAAGTAACAGACGAGTTACTTTCTCTGAAGAAAGTGCAAGTGGATTAAGTATCGACAACATTGATCAAAGGTCCCTTTTTCAATTATACCTCTATCATATTCGCCTTGACTAATTGTTTGCGGTTATGACTGAACCTCAATTTGTGTTTAAAATTTAATTTTCAAAATAGGTCTGAGGAGCAACTAAACGTGGCAAATAATAATACGACAGATACATTCGTGAATTTGCTTCCATTTTCTCGAAGATTTCGTAAATATTTAACACAAAGTCCATCGTTCAATTATATGTGCCAATGGCCATTTACATTCTACAATATTTTATGGATTATGACACATATCATAATTGTGTTGTTTGCTTATGGCGTATCTGTATTTTTATTGGGACCATTAATGTTACCTGGTGGACGTTACTTTGGTCTATATTGGCTTGTAGTTTTTGCTTATGTCCTTGGATGGGGCATTGCATACATACCATATATTAATATGCCACCTGTATTTGGCATGTTACTCGCTGGAATGATTACTCGCACTTCAGGATTGTATAATATTCATGAACAAATTGGATTCAACACTACATCAAAAATACGAACTGTTTGCTTGGCACTTGTAACAATTAGAGCTGGATTACAATTATCAACAACTGCTCTTGTAAAACATCCATTATTCTTGTTAGAACTTGCACTCATTCCATGCACTGTGGAATGTCTTGTAATAGCATTTTACAGCAAATATGCATTGTCTTATCCATGGGATTGGGCATTCCTTGCTGGGTATGAATCACATTTCAACACCAGAAAAATCTCCAATTCTTCCCAATTTGATATTTATGAATAACTGATATAGATGTTAATTATTATTATTTTTAGAAGCATCATGGCTTGCATGTCACCAGTTGTGACTGTCAATTGCATTTTGTCATTGGCAGACAAAGGTTATGGCGAGGATCGGGACATGGCAACATTATTCACAACAGCATCATCAATTGATGGTGTTCACATGGTTTCATTATTTTCTTTGTGCTCTGCATTTGTTTTCAGTAGTGCTGATCATGAAAACATTTGGTGGTCATATTTACCTGCTGGATTGCGTGACCTCTTTCTAGGATTATTTTTTGGTTTCATGGCCGGACTTTTATTCTCATTCTTACCTTATAAAAAGATGGTAAATATACATTCATACATACATAATTAAATATGTTTTCATATTTTATTTTCTCGTTAGTTTCCACTTCAACTGTAGGGCCCTTTCCTATTATATTCGATTTTCCATTCATCATTGAATATAACGGTATTGAAATATAACTTATAGAAATATGTCGACACGTACCGTGCATCATGTCTTATAATTGGCTCACTTATGTGCACATTGGGAGCGAATTCAATTGCAATAACTGGTGGTGGTTACCTGGCGAGTGTTTTCATGTCATTCATAGCAAGTACGGGTTGGAAAATGATGGCAGGAACCGACTTATCCATAATGCCATTGCGTAGAACCATTCACATTTTATGGCATATATCACAACCAATTCTCGTTGGAATAATTGGTGCTGAAATTGACTTCAGTCATTGGTCATCGCAACGATTTGGTCTTCACGCCATTTGTCTTTTCATAGGACTGGTGGTGAGTATCGCGCGTGTCATCGATTTATCCCGAGTTATGTATATATTCAGAGAGAAAGAGAGAGTTCATGTGATATATTATTCAAGTAGATGGGCGCGAAGCCCCTGGGCGCTCTGCCTCCAGCCATTACCTACCCCCATACACAGACATCTGCCAGTTTTACTTCTACCTCTACCTTTACCTCCTTACATTATTTTCCTTCTCTTTTTTTCATTCTCTTATTTTTATTCTCATATCATATTGTCCTCCAACATTTATTGCATACAACCACTATACAATTTCGCCCTTCAACACTCAACTCCATATATTTAACACCATTGACAATATCGATTTTTTTCTCTCTCCCCCTTTTTGCTCCCTTTACACTATTTCTACTAATAGTTCTAATCCCTCCCTACCTCCCCTTTGCAGGCACGCAGCTTCCTCGTAATTGCAGCTACTTTCAAAACCCCCTTCAGCATACGAGAACGCATTTTTATAGCTCTATCTTGGTTGCCCAAAGGCACTTTACAGGTATTGTAACTCAATATTATTTCAAATTAATTGAATTATTGGTGTATATACATACATTCAGGCATGCATATATACATACGACACACAAAAAAAATTCGTGTATATAATGTATCGCACATCAACGTTCATTTAACTCGGTGTATATTGATTTTCACTTATGAACAGTTCGCTGGATTTTATAAGTAATTAATTTTTTATATTCACTCTATTTTAATTACTTCACGATATATCACAATGATATAAAATTTTTTTTTTCAATTTTAATAATTCAATATGTATACGTACGAATTAACGTTGTGATAACTGCGTTTCAGGCGGCGTTGGCACCAATGACACTTGAAAATGCGCAACAAAGTAAGAAACCAGAAGAAATTTCGTTGGCTATGGATGTGGTGCAAATGTCACTGTTGGCGATTATTATCCTGGCGCCTGTTGGTGCAATCATAATGACAGTAACGGGGCCAATATTGCTCAATAGAATTGATGACCTCGAGCGTGATCGACAGCGACGTTTGAGTATCCTCCGTATGGTTAGCCTGCAACCGGTACATGATCAGAGTAAACAAAGACCTGAACAACAAAGAGAATCATCACCACAACCGAGATTGGATGAGCAAGAACATCAAGGAAGTTCATTGAATGCTGATGTGACAAATACAGCAGAGTCACAGAAACATTTGGAAACAACTTGATGATTAATTATTTCATTCCTAGCGCAATCATCTGTTATTATTATTTTTATTGTTACATAATACAAAAATGTCGTATCCGCATTCCTGCAAATTTTATACAATGTCTCATATGTTTTTGTCAATGTCATAGAATTTACATTTATAAAACATTCATGCTCAAATTATCCATACAGAAATTCAAACTCTGTACAATGTTAAATATTGTATGCAAAATTGTTTTCATTCTCTTTGTGTGAATGTATATAATGAGAATATGTACAGTAAGATTTCACTGTGAACGAGTGGCATTTTAAATTGCATGGGACTTTTGTGGTTCCATAATTGCTCATGATATTCTCCACCGTATGTGAGAATTTATTTATGGAAATCTATTTCATACACATCAATACAATTTCCAACGTAATATTTATTATTAAATGCTCAAACGGGAATTGTACATGCAAATTTAATTGTTTAATATTTACCTATAACGTGAAGATTGTTGAATGTTTATGTGAAATATTCATAGAATATTAAAAACTATTTTTGTCATAGTTAAATGTATGAAGCACTATCGATAAATTTCACGTTATTAAATATTGATACTTCGAAGTTCAATAATCACAGAATACAGACGATGAGAAGATGAAAAAAATAAAACAAAAAAGAAAAGAAAAAAAAAGCGGGAATTGTATTTTTTTATCGTAATATGTTTATTCGTTTTTTGTTTCTTCGTCTGTTATGTTTTGTTTTCTTATTGCGTAGCACATGAGAATGAAGAACGTGATTTCACTGTGGTTAACAAATATGATCTCACGGATCTCGCGAGCGCGTAGCTTATGTCATTCCTAAAGCGAATGCGAGTGGTCACTGACAAGTCGCATACGAGTTACGACTTACGTGAGAGTGGGATGACGCGAGTGTACAAAACCTCTTCTCCTTCTCTTGTTAAGGGGCCACCATATTTGCGAATAGGGGTAAGCGCAGTCGCGAAAAACACGAGAAATATAAATATTCGCTTGTGAGTGAGTATTCGTAACACGGAGAGTGTGTGAATTAGTGAAGGGGAGTAGGAGAGATGTATGGAGACGACAAAATGGCGGCGTGACTGGCGCGGAGATTTAAACATGGCGTCACTTTCGGGATGAGTTTTTTGTTACATTTTTATTATTTTTGTCCGGCAATTGGAATATCGATGAAGGAAAGACAAGTTTTTGCTGCTCTGGCGTTGAGTATTAACTGTAGAATTGGCTTGCTGAAGTTTTTTTTTATATGAGACTCGGGTTTTTTATGCTTGCACTGTATTACCGACTGAGAATGTTATGTTTGTTTATTTGGGTGAGGTGACAGTTGTAGGTTATTGAAAAGCCTCAAGTAGACAATCTTCCAGTATTTATTGAACAATTAAAAAATGATGAATATGCAGAAAATGAATTTGAGATTGTGTCGACTTTGTGGTAAAGATAAACCGCGTGGAACAGATGTTTTTAAAGATAAAATCAAAGGGGCTGTGTTGGTCTCGATCATTAATAAATATTTTCCTAAAGAGGTACTGTTTATTATAGGCAGTTTATAGGATTGCTATAAAGGATTCATTCAGTGTATTGAATTGCTAAAACTGATGTTAGACTTCTAGTATTAATGAAGACTTATCGACATATTTATTTTCAGGTTATCAATGTATCCATAACAGATAGTTTTTCAAAATATGTGTGCATGGATTGTGAACAAAAAATATGTATATTTGATGAATTTTGTTTGATGGTAGCAAATGTTCAAAAGCAACTTGCAGCACCATCATTAGAAATTGATTTTGCTGAGGATATGCTGTGTCATTTGAAACAGAATGAAATTCCTATTGACAAAGATACAATGGCGATGAGACAGCAAAAAAAACACACTTGTGAACAATGCGCTAAGAGTTTTCGTTGTCAAGCACATTTGAAACGACATACAAGAATTCACACAGGTCAACGACCATTTGTTTGTAACATTTGCAGAATGTCATTCAATCAACGTGAAATTTTGATGAAACATCGTGAAAGTCACCAGGGAAAAAAAGAATTTCAATGCGGAAGTTGTCTTCAATCATTTCGCTTTAAAGTTTCTCTTAAATCTCATGTGATCAATTTCCATTCGGATGTGGAAAATCCTACGATGGATCATTTCACAAGGACACTGTTATGTCGAGAATGCGGAAAGACATTTGCGACGAAGTACAAACTTGAAAGACACATGAGGTGTCATACAGGCGAGCGACCATACAGCTGTAACTTTTGTAATCGCTCTTTTTCACAAACGGGAAATTTAAAATTACATCAACTCAAGTGTCCACGTAGTTCAGATCACATTATGCCAGTTCCCGAATCAACACAACATGAATTTGGTGGAGATTTGACACTAGAATGTCGCGGTGATAGAGTATCAAATGAACCAGAGACCCTGACTGATCCGAATCTCGACTCACATTTCCCACCAGTTTATATAACTGAAAGTGAAATACAAAAAACTATTATTGAAACTATAAATTCAACAACTGATCCAAGTGCGTCCTCCTATCTCATCAAAAATTATGATAATCCAATTTATATTGATGACGAAATTGAAACGATTCTTGATCGAGATTTGGGCCATCTCGAGTCGAATAAATATTCGGCGAACTCACCAGAAAAATTGTCACTGTGTATGAAACAACCTGAAACACCTGAATTACTTCATAGTTTATTGTATGATGTATAATAAACTTTCATTTGATGTAATGATATCTTTGGGAGTAATAAATGAATGAAATCACAGATTTATGTGGTCAATACATATCTGTATATATATATTTGCATTTATTTCCATAATTAATGCGCCACTATCACAATATAACCACTTCAAGAACACAGTCAAAAAATAACAAAGAATTATTCATAATTCACAAAACAAAAAAAAAAGAGAAAATTGTCAGTAAAAATTATCACAATAATATATATCAAAACTAATACGTTCCATACGAGGGAAAAAAATAGTAAGCATCATTGTTTTGGAACGTACACTATTCACAAATATAAATTTTTTACTCGGCATTCACCGATTGGATTTTCTTAATAAAAATGAGCAGTATAGAGTAAATCAATTGGTTATATAAGTCTATGTAAGTTGTTAGGAAACATTTTTTTCCAGCGTCATTCCTTCTTCAATCTATACCTTCTTTTACTCATTTGACTTTGCATTTTCATAATATATAATAGCATAAATAGGAATCAGTGGAGAATATTAAGTTGACCGGTGTTGGTAGCATAAACCATTCCTTGACCAGCTTGAGGCGCCCACCTAATGCAGTTCAAACTGACATGATTGCCAATTTCAGGGTTTGTTCGTAATAATTCTCTGATGAGCACCATAGTTCTCTTTTCATCTTTATCTTCCGCTTGATCCGTATACGTGTTACGTCGTAAAATTGGCCTGCTGGTTCTCGTAGGCGTCGAAATATAGTTTTCCAACATTCGAATAAATTCATGAGTACGCGAATCAACACCGTCACGATCGTATTCATCTTGTGGTTCATCATTTCCGTTTTCTGAATTTCTTTTTTCCTCCGAGTTTCTGTCTGTTAGACGATCACGCAATTCATAAATTAGAGCAATTGGAAACGGCCTGGAGGACGCTTGTACACGATTTGATGCTACACCAACAAGCAAATGCCCATGAGTTGGTGATATTGATAGAGATACAACAGTTTCGTCGACTGTGGTTGAGCAAATTCGTTGGCCCAATGTTTCCCATTGGAGGCTGTAAATACCTATATGAGTAAAAAATTTAAAACATTAAATTGCACTGTGAATGGATTTGAATAATTAATATATTATTGAATTACTTATTGAGTTACCCAACATTGTCGAAATGTTTGTTCGATCAGGGGACAATAGAGTCGCCAAATATTTTCCATCCGATGAAATGTCAATACTTGCATCATTATGTATTTTACATTTACGAACGACTACATTCTTGTTGGCTGTAAAAAAAAAAGAACAAATTCATTAATTCAACCATTCAAATTAAGTTATGCAATAACCTCATGAATTTACACCGATAAATAGTAATTATCAAACTCACAATCGGATATATCTGGTATTTCGCCATTCGTAAAATCCCAAGCTTGAACTCGATAATTTTGTATCTCCATTCGATTGAGAGGCATTGAAACATATATTGGTTCTGTTATAACATCATCACTATCCTCATTAGATCGTTCAGATCTATCGCCAGCTGTAGTGACAGCAATTTGAGCGATTCGTGCAGCAATGAGATGATCTCGCATACGCGGTGCTAAAAATGGTACATTGTACGAGCTTAGTGGTGCCCATGGTGAATGAACTTGCGGTATCCCAAGTTGATCTGATGGTGGTGATACTGGGGGCATTGTTGGTGATACTGGGGGCATTGGTGGTGATACTGGGGGCATTGTTGGTGATGCTGGGGCCATTGGTGGTGATACTGAGGGCATTGGTGGTGATACTGGAGGCATTGGTGGTGTTGGGATCATTGGCGGTGTTGGAGGAATTGGGGGCACTGGTGGCATTGCAGAGTCGGGCGGCCCAGTTGATGTATTATTGTGAAAATTTTGCGGAATCATTGGATTGTATCCTTGGGACGGTCTCAGAAAGTAAGGATAACGCAATATGTCAGTACCGATGCGTGATGGCGAGTAGTCTGGAGTCCTAAGTCCACCAGGTAAACGATTGAAATCACTCACAGGAATATTATTGACTTGTACTACTGGCACATTGAATTGTTGTCTGGGTGCTTCACGCACAATCGGGGAGTGAGGAAAGGATAGTGATGGATTAAGACGGCGCCATGCATGCATTGCGTTCTCCAAACTCCTAATGCGTAGTGCTGTTGTAGGCGAATGACGTAGATGAATTGTTGACGGCAAGTATGCTATTCGCCCAATACGTCTGGCCGGTTCATCTACAGGTTGATTCCCTCGTCGTCTCATTCGTTGAAGATATGATAGTAAACTCCTATCATGGCGTACCGAGGACGATGATGTCGTAGGAGCAGCGGAAGATGGAGACTGTGGTGCCTCTGAGGAGTTTTGCTCATCAGCTACCAGCGAATCAACCCTATTTTGGAGATACTCAAGTACATTCTGAACCTCGGTCGACAACGTAGATAATGAATGCGGACGAAGACCAATGGAATTCGCAGATGGGCTTGGAGGACGTTCGTCTGTAGCTGATGATGTGGATGGCATTGGTAAATTTTGTATTGGGCCCAACACATCATCAATCGTTCTAGATGGAAAATATCTGCGTAAACGATCGGCTAGTTTTAGGTACCTGACAGCCTGTAATTTTGGTATTGGTATAGCAGCTGGCACAGAATTGGAGAGGAATCTCAACGATACTCTACTCCTGCTTACATTTCCGTTATTTGTATTATCATTACCCTGATCTGTCATATCCATTCCAATGAAGCCGCTACCCTCTCTCCTTCTCAACTCACAATAATGGAGAATCGTTTGTGCTAACAACAAATCCGAGAGTTCTAATGCTACGTGGACTATGACATACAAACAAGCAAGTCTGTCGAATCCACGTGCAATATCGTGTGATTCGCAACCTATTGATTGCAGAAGGTCGAGCCCCAGACGTAGATGAAGACGCGCTGCATCACGACGATTCATGGTTGCTGTTGGGCGACTATACGCCCATGTATTCGCGTTATAATTAGCTAGTTCGAGGCGTTGTTCCAGAACGAATAGATCTAATCGGCATAGTAATGCCTGAAGACCTGGCGGATAGAAATCTCGATTTGTATTGTTATATGCAGATTCTTTCTCTCGGAGATATGCAATGGTGCCGGCTGTATCGCCATTGCTTGATGCATTATCATCATCATCTGAGCTTACTGAGGTCATTGATTCCGATGTTGTGGAGGGTAATGATGTCCATCTGGTGAGAATACGTGATGCCATTGTTGATATGGTTGGTTGTGATTGATCATTTGGATTTTCTCGCATAGTCAAGTTAGAATACGTATGGTCATTACTCAAGTTACTTAGGGAACGTGGACCAAGACGAAAGCATCCCGGTCCCCTTAATCGTCTCTGTTCATCTGTTACGTCAAGAATTAATAAAAGATGCCGATGGAATAGAGATTCACTCTCAGACTCTCTTGGGATGAAACCCAATAGTTCACCAAGAATATTATATTGCGGAATGGTACAGTATTCACTATTATCATATACGTCTGAACATAATCTGGACACGAGATTTGGTGATTGCTGTTCACTTGGTGGAGATGACGATGGCGGAGGTGGTGCTGATGGTGATGGTGATGGCGAAGAAGATGATGAAGGCGAAGACGATGAAGGCGAAGACGATGATGGAGTTGCTGCTGCTGCATAATGTTGACGCTCGTAATTTTGAAGGAGAAATTTTATAAAATGTCTCGGCCCAAATGTCGAAGAATCAGACACGCCACGCGACGTTGATGCTACGGCTTCATCTGCGTTTCTGGGTGGTCCGGGGTTTCTTGGATTCAGTGGGCTCCTCATATGTGCTGAACGACACGCTTCGATTATTCCCGAATATCTGTGACGAGTACACGTGTCAGTACATATGTCCATGCGTAACTCTCTCATTAAACGTTTCCAAAATAATAATCGATTTACTGATGAAGTTCGAGTATTTTGATTATTTGTCTCTGCGCGTGGTACACGCCAACCACGAAAACCAACTTCGTTATCAGACTCTGAATTTCTGTGATCATTTGATCCAGTACCAGGGTCATCTAATCGATTGGGCATTGAGAAATTCGATGATAGATTATTTGAATTACCACTTGATCCAATCGTCGCGTCGATATTACTTTGAGGAATTGTCTGTGACATATTACTTGCAACCGGATTAGTTGTAGCGGTCGAGGTACTTGCCGTTGGTTCATCGTTATTCATAGACGACTGTGACTGCGGAAAAGTACTTGTTGACTGATTGTGACTTGTATTGGGTAACGTTTCGGAGGCATTAAGCTGCTCGAGGGTACGCTTACGTTGACGATCACGTAAACTCCTGAATGGAAATAATGGCGGCTGCTCATAGCGACTAGCATTCGATGAATAGGGTGCTAGTAAATGTCTAGAACGACGGCTTAGGAAATTCTGTAAATTCCAAAGCGACTCGGTGGAACGGTGCTGTGGAGGTGTACGAATCCAACGACTAGTCCAACGTAAAGGCGTTGAATTCGAGTTCGTTCCTGCTTCATTGTCTTGATCCAGATTGGACTCGGGATTGCTGTTCTCTTGCAGTAACCAATAACCAATTTCCGATTGTTCTGCAACTCCTTCTTCGTCTTCAGTACGTGGAGTGTTCACTTCTGCGTTCGTAGTCACAGCTGCTGTGGGGTTCGGGAGAATCGTGGGTGAACTAGACGGCCTATCAGGTGGATTCACATCCGCTACACGAATTTCCGTTTCCCGATCTCTCAAAAAAAACCCTGGTAAACCCATACGCAGGCGTCTGTTATATACACTGTTCTCATCATCATCTTCCTCCACTTCCTCCTCTTCCTCCGCAACCTCTTCTCGTTCTCCATCTGCATCTTCACGATCCAAATCAATAGAGCTCACTTGTGGTGGCGCGATATTGACGGTAGAATTATCAACTGTCTCTTCATCCATGTCTTCCAGCTCATTAGTTGCAATGTTAATTCCAGGAGTATATGTCGGCTCACCCCTATATGGCGGCGCTCTCAATGTACGTCTTAGTGGACGTAATCTGTTTGACGAAACTGGATTATTTGTAGTGCTTCCAATAACATTATCAGGTATCCGCCCAATTGCACCCAAAACATGTGCGACTGGATATGAATTACGAAAATAATTTGAGAATCGGTTTTCTTGCGGTGATTGGTGTCGGTCACTCGCAGTATTGTTCTGACTGATACTACTGCCAATGTTCGTTGGCGCATCAGCAGTTGTACTTGCGATACTGTTACGTGGTACACTCGGATGAAATGCCGAACGCGCCGACGTGGAAAAAGAGAAACGTGGATATGGTGCCCGTGATGAATCACCATCATCACTGGATGCTGAACTATCAACAGTCGTTTCAGCATAGTGACTAGTATTGTTTGGATTACAATATCCCGGCTCATTTCGTCTGAATTTACGTCGCGGTGGTTCGTCATCGGCATCATTGGAGTTTGGATTTCGTTCAAATAATCGTCGACTTGACGTTGCAGGACTTCGTGTATTTGTATGTGCGGAATTGGAACTACCTGCTATTTGTTGTGAGGGTGTACCATCAATGAATTCAGCCGTTGATGACTGCTGTGGTTGTTGTGCAGACGTTGGTGCAGATGAAGATATTGATGAGAAACTGTCTGGTCCATTAGACGAATTTCGATCAAGATATTCGCCAATTCTATCGATGACTGATGCATTGAGAAATTGCTGTAAACGTGAATTTGCGTCATCTAATTGCATTCGAACCGTTAGCAATTCACATGATTGGGCCATTAACTCGTTGCGGAATAAATGTACGCGCACTCTTGGGCCAGCTGGATATAATGTTTCAAGATGTTGAGTAAATTCTACTTGCATTTCACGTAATCGCGTCACCCACGCTTTATTGTTGTTTATTTCCTCAAGAATAATTTGATGTAATCGTATTGCGCTCCCGATTCTCGCAACACCGGAACGTTGTTGTATTAATGATTGAATATACGAATTAATATGCTCATTATAGTTTGGCTGACCATTCATTCTCAAGACAGCAAACAGGTGACTTATTTTATCATCGGTGGCATCATCTATGTCTGCTCCTTGGCTAGTTTGATGTGATGTACTCGCGCCCTGTTCATTCAATGTCGTCGCCAACGATGTATTCGTTAACGAGTCGCTCGTACGATTCATTAGATTTTGATTGGTCGACTCAGCTTGACTCGCTAATCTCATATATTGCCGATATAAATTGTCGTGTTGTGTGATTGAACTTCGTAGAATATCGCTCCAATTTAATGCTGCCCATAAGAATACCAATTGCTCACCGGGTGCAGCAGACATGAGCCATTGTGCTTCACGTGATGTAGTATGACGAGAAAGTACCATTGAGTCCAGTCCGTAATTATCAAACAAACGTTCCATGTGCGTTTCAATTTCTCCGAGAACCGTTTGAATTATGTTACGATATCTGGTTAAATTTTTCAATGCCGCGACTGAATGTAAAGTAAAAAAGTCTCCACTTCCCGCCATACGAAATGGACTTCTGAGATTGCGGAGGTTGATATCACCATTAAAACGTGGCCTTCCGTAGCGTGCTACCGCCATTTGAATCCTTCGCCTTCTAAGACGGTTGAAAACATGAGGGTTGCGATTGAAACTATTCGATTCACGATTCGGTTCACGATTCGGTTCACGATTCAATTCACGATTTGGTTCACGATCCGGTTCACGAGCATTATTATCATATTCATAATTCATGGAATGTGAATTATTGATTACATTCATTGTAAGTGCGGATAATCTACTAGCCGTCTCTGCGGGATATGTGCCGTTAAAAAGAGCATTACTCTCAGCTTCAATCAATTCAGTTAGTGAATTTATTTCATTCCGAACACTCGGCACTGACCTCCGTAACATCGTATCGAAATTACGATCAAAATATGATGGTGTTCTGTAATCCGGTCTTAATAACCCGCTCCGATTTTGCTGCTCGACAGGTGCACGATCCCATTGGGACTTGGTATGTGCAGTATTAGCAATAGCTGTTATCAATTTCCTGCCCAGATTGTCGAATGCGACGAATCGTACTTTTTCTTTATCATTTTTTGTCGTAGCAACGGCAAATGGCTCTGGTTGATCCCAATCCCAAAAATGTATTTCATTATACGTTGCAATAACTAACAATCGTTCAGACGGATGAAATGCCAACGATGCAATTACTGTTTGACTTTCGGTATTCCATATCTCACTGCCACCACTCAAATCCCAAACACGTACTTGGCCACCCAAACATCCAGTCGCTAGAATTTCACGCGATGGGTGAAAAGCTATACACCATGGTGTACGTGGATGGCCTCTGAGTGTTCTGATATTTTTTCCTGTGGTCAAATCCGTAATACATACATTATGGTTACCATGTGTTGATGCTACTTTAGTACCATCTGGACTGAACACCATCAGATACGTTGATCGTGGCACACCAGGAATATGACATGGCATTTCCTCATGATTCTTGAGGACTAAATGGCTTTCAGCTACTGTCTCAAATTCTTTAGTACTAACACAACCGGATCGTTCATTTCCAAGATTTCTCCCAACAAAATCTCGCAATAAATTATTTTTTCTATTTGGCACATTATTCTTTCTTGATTTTTCCATTGTCTTTTTTTTCACACCGCTACAATCCTGCAATTCCATGTGAAAATATTAGCTTACAATAAACCCAAAATAAATCTAAATTACCATTACCATTAAAGCTATTACTAAATAAGGATCATCTATCTAAATTTAGGATCAACTCATTTCCATCGAATACTCCGATGCAATGTCACTGTTAGATATATAATCTGCAATGACTCACTCGAAAAAAAGTAATAAAAAAATGTACGTCCTTATCACTAGAAGTGAATTATACAAAATTCCATTTTTCTTTCAATTAACATTCGTAACGTATACGTATATAATCTAAAATAACAGAGAAAAGAAAATGAATGACTGTAGAAACCGTAACAATTGTGAACACTACTAACTAAATTCTCCACAGGCTGGAAAATCAAATTGACTATACATTCACAAATTTACTTCAACAATAAACGAAATTAACTATCTCAATAATAAATTGCTTACCTCCATCGTGCATTAACATTGGCTTGAAGTCGAAATAAAACGGAATCAGCAATTATGCATCCATATATACATATATATATATATATACGTACACAAATTTTTTCAATCTGAGCTATGAACATCAGTCCCTCTACCCGGGTGTGTCGTATCCACTGATAAAGCCGTTACTACCATTTCGTATTCAACCTAAGGATGGGCCCAGATGAATTATCTTTATCACTCGATATCCAAGAACGCGCGCGCTCTGACGATCTTGTGACGACAGAAAAAAAAAAATAGAAAAATAACACCAACCTGCGCAACCAGAAGTTCGTCTTTGGAGGTGCACTGAACAGGGTGCACATACGGACAATTAAAACGACTACCAAATAATATCTATATCTCTATCCTGTATGCGGAAGAGTCCACGAAGTAAACAATTCACTGTTCCTTCTATTTATACATATATATATAAGCCTACTATGGCTTGCAGTAGCCAGCTTGCACTGCAGATCTCGCCAGTTTTTCCACCATGCTCCATTTTGAAGCTTTCGTACAGCGACGCAAGATGGCGTCAGTTATATATTTGTATGAGGAAAATGTATAAAACATGTGGAAAACATACAGGACTGGACACGATGATTTCTGTCATATACTTGTGAATAATTGTTGCTATTTTTTTGTTTCATATTGATATATATTTGTTTATTGTTCTTCAGTTCGGCTTATTTCGATCCATAGCAAAAATGGGACGGAAAAATAAAGGTGAGGTTTTTAAATTGAATGTTATGAATAATCTGTTGTACTGTTAGATGTAACATAACCTCAATCTTTTTCTTTGAATTTTTTAGTATTTGTTGAAAGTAAGGAGGAACGTATGGTGATGACAATTGCAGAGATAATTCAAGAGCTTTTGGTCGCTCACGATGCACATCGTGATGTTGATTTGAATAAGTTGAAAGCGAGGATATCATCAAAGTATGCATTGGAGTCATCACCGAGACTCGTTGATATTATCGCTGCTGTGCCGGCGGAAGCAAAAAGTAAATTGCTTCCGAAATTAAAAGCTAAACCGATAAGGACAGCGAGTGGGGTATGGATATTTGCATACATGGATGTGTACATTTAATTTTTGTGTGATTGTTCGATCCAGTTTGGAATTTGATAATGATAAATGTTGTTATTCATCTTAGATTGCTGTTGTTGCAGTTATGTGCAAGCCTCACAGATGTCCACATATAAATATGACTGGTAATATTTGTGTTTATTGTCCTGGTGGACCCGATTCTGACTTTGAATATTCTACTCAATCGTATACTGGTTATGAGCCAACATCGATGAGAGCAATTCGTGCTCGCTACGATCCATTTTTGCAAACACGTCATCGTGTTGATCAATTAAAACAACTTGGTCACAGTGTGGATAAGATTGAATTTATTGTAATGGGCGGTACGTTTATGTCATTACCTGAGGATTATCGTGATTATTTTATAAGGAATCTTCACGATGCACTCTCTGGACATATAAGTAATAATGTTGATGAAGCTGTGAGATTTTCCGAACGGAGCAATACAAAGTGTATAGGAATAACTATTGAAACGCGGCCGGATTATTGTTTGAAGAAGCATCTGTCGGACATGCTGCGTTATGGGTAATGATTGAGAATTAGCATTCATTATTGAATGAGTGTGATTGTCTTTTTGTATTTTTCAGGTGTACGAGATTGGAAATAGGTGTGCAATCGGTGTATGAAGATGTGGCGCGGGATACAAATAGAGGGCATACAGTTCGGGCTGTTTGTGAGAGTTTTCAATTATCAAAGGACGCTGGATTTAAAGTTATTGCACATATGATGCCTGATTTACCGAATATGGATCTGGAACGTGATATCGAGCAGTTTATTGTACGTTCCGATGGATCGCAATATAACGAGTTCCTCGATCATATTGATTAATTCAAAAATTATTGTTGTTTATGTTTCAGGAATTTTTTGAAAATCCTGCATTTAGAGCAGACGGATTGAAAATTTATCCGACTTTGGTTATCCGTGGAACGGGCTTATATGAATTATGGAAAACTGGACGATATAAGAGTTATCCGCCAAGTACATTAGTCGATCTGATTGCGAGAATATTAGCACTGATACCACCATGGACACGAGTATATAGAGTTCAACGAGATATCCCGATGCCATTAGTGAGTTCAGGTGTCGAGCATGGGAATCTTCGTGAACTTGCATTGGCAAGAATGAAAGATTTTGGTACTGATTGTCGTGATGTACGAACACGTGAAGTGGGTATTCAAGAAATTCACAATAAAGTTCAGCCTCATGAAGTGGAATTAATCCGAAGGGATTATGTCGCGAATAATGGTTGGGAAACATTCTTATCATATGAAGACCCAACACAAGACATACTCGTGGGGTTATTGAGACTACGAAAATGTAGCTCAGAAACATTTAGGTGCGATTCCTTACATTTTCTGTCTTTACAAGATTCATTATTCTCATTGAAAATTAATTCATTTCAGACCGGAACTTAAGGGAAAATGTTCTATCGTTCGCGAACTTCACGTTTATGGTAGTGTTGTACCAGTTAATGCTCGAGATCCAACAAAATTCCAACATCAAGGTTTTGGAATGTTATTGATGGAAGAAGCAGAACGAATTGCCCGAGTAGAGCATGGATCAGAAAAACTTGCTGTTATTTCAGGTATATTTACAACTTCAATATTTCCTCATTTCATTCTTCAGTTTGTTCAATTATTTATTTCTTTTAACAATTCATCGTCACTCTTCCAATAACGCATTTTTTCAGGTGTGGGGACACGTAATTATTATCGCAAAATTGGTTATGAACTGGATGGTCCATACATGTCAAAAATGCTTGTGAATACTTGATAACTTAATAAATATTTGTAAATGATACACCTAGAGCTTAATCTAAATATTTACAATAGAATTGTGTCAGTTCAAGTGCTATATGATACCTTCATATAATCGCTTGGCCAGAGCCAAACATTATGTACACCGTGCAACCTATTGCATCAATAATTGATGTAAAAATGAATACTGCAGACCAACTATGTGTCATGTGTAAAATGTAGCCAGCGAGGTAAACTCCGAGGAATCCTATAATTATTTTTAATAACATATTATGAATGAATCTCTGTAATTTCGATTACTACCTTTTTAATCATTACTCACCTGGTACAGCACCAATGGAATTCATTATCCCAAATGCACTTCCCGAATGTTTTGGTGCAAGATCAGATGGATTTACAGCAATGGCCGTATTATGAAAGCCAGTGCCGCCAATGATGAGTATCAAACAAAACATGGCACAAAAGAATGTCTCGGCTTGAGCTATATCATCAAGAAAACGAAAATTGATAATTTATATTATTGCGACATTCATCCGATGGAATTATATTCTCTTGCTTACCTAGGATAAGTAAATTGATACTCTGTGTCACAAGACAAATGGTCTCGACAATTTTTCTCGTTGTAGTGACCGTATATCCGCTTTTGATCAGTCTTTCAGATAGCATTTTGCCTAAGTAAGTACATGGCAATAGTGAAACCCATGGTAACATATTTACCATCCAACTCTATAACAATAAACGATGACAGATGAAAATAATAATTATGAGGTAAAAAATTTCTGTTTAATATATTTTCGCACCTGAACATCGGGAAATGTATCGTGAAAATAAGTCGGCATCCATGAGAGTAATACGAAAAAACAATTATTTTGACACGCGTGTGTGAACACACAGGACCTATGAAACAATAGTTGATTTTATCGTTATGAATATACAGAAAGAATTTAATATATAGAGTAAAGTATTGTAATGTACCAAAAAGGTGGTTTGGACCATAATTCTCGCCAGGGCAAACTGTGGTTTACTGAACTTTCTATCGACGCCTTCAATTTTCTCTTTTGGCTTGGTAAAGTCTGATAATATAACAGCACAGTCCATAACAATCCAAGACTGCCTGTAACAATCATAAACATTGGACGAATCCTATATGTATTCATGAGCATAACAAATCAAGTTATTTACAGTGAAAACGAATAAAATGATACTTTTGATGTACCTAATACTTGAAAAACAAGATGCCAATGAAAATTAGCTATCAAATATGATCCTAATGCTCCTGTTAATACAGTTCCTACTGCTCCACCTGATGTGAGTAGTCCAAAAAATGAGGCACGTTCACTCTCTTCGAGATGTGCACTGGTTAGGCTGATAACACTGGGGAAATGCATTCCTGAAATATTATTTAGATACTGTGAAATAAATTCTTGCATTATATTAAAAACGAAAAATTTTAATGAATGACTTTACCTTGGAATGCTCCATTTATCACTCGGGCGAGTGCATTTATTTGTATACAATACTGACTATTTGAATACATTTCAATAACATTTGTCATGAAAAATGTGGATGACGACCAGCCCAATGCAGCGATCCACATGATTTTTTGACCACCAATACGGTCACTAAAATATCCACTGGCTACTTGAGTTAATGTATATCCCCAAAAAAAACTCGAGAGTATCATTCCACAGTCAGCTTTGCTCCAACCCTTTTCTTTGCTGACAACAGGCATCAATAATGGAACAGATGTCCTTGTTGCATATAGTAAACATGTTCCTAAAAATAATGACATAAACCACCATCTCCGTTCTTTTCTGTGAATTAATAATTGATTTATCAATAAAAATAACGGAAAAATTGTATCCTAAATAATAAAAATCTGTTATTTTTTTACCTAGTCCAAAAAATTATTCTATTGTGACTTGTAGCCTCTAAATCCATGGACAGTATTTCATTAGATTTTCCAGTAATATTATTGTCCTCAACCATCGTTTTTCTCTCATAAATATTTGCAACGAACTTTTCCGCATGGAAACCGCTACGTGTCTGCCCATCAAGTCAACGTCATATTTATCACTCATTCCCACAAGTGATAACAATAGCAATTCGATCACAAGTTGACAAACTAAGTCCAACGGGGAACAGGGTGAGGAAAAACGTGTTTTTTATATAAATAAATTATATGAATGATGAGACGCGTGCGCAATAAAAAATGTATCAGAAACATACTCAAGCGATAATCAAAACTCAGTGTCATAATTTCCCGCGCATTCTATTTGAGGTTAGGATCATCAACTGTAGACGATTCAAAATAATTGAGAGGTTATGTTGTTACCGACCAAGTAAGTTTTGCCAAATGAATTTACTCAAAAATCAATCAATGAATCATTCAATATTTTAATCTTTTTTTTTCTTCCTCAAATCTAAATATCCATCGAATTCTACATGAATTTACAAGAATTACGAACAGTATTCCAGTTATTCTACTTGAAGATTCTTTATTTGTCAGGTCTATCCACTCTACAGATAAAACAGAGCCATATTTGATTTTATCAACCAACAACGATAATTTCTGCGTGAAATGTTATCTGCTGGGTCAACATTGCTCTCCAGAGAACGCTTAGTGTAGAAAGACACGAACGAACAATTTCAATTGATGAAGCCAATCTTTAGGTATTTCTACGTCGATGCTCGTCAGAGGCTCTCGGCATCTGTCTTGACGGTCTTGACTACTCGCTGTCTACTTATTTTAATTCGCATATAATTTATTACCATTCAATTAAAACTCGATGAGAGAACTTATTAGTCCGACAACAAATGGAAAATTGAATAAGCATATTTTGTTTGTTCATGGATTTCATGATATACAATATTGGCCTCATAATTATATATCAAGGTACAGCACACTAACTATTTATCAAGTGAATCTCGTTCCCTTGAGTGGTGAGGAAGCGCTAAAGGAGGACGTTTTGTTGGCCGTGATCGAATGACTGTTTTTCCATCCTAGGACACTGCTCCTGAATCTTGTAATTATTTCTATATAGTTTACTTATTATCGATGCTGATGAGAAGCTCAGCATCATCAATTAAATGCTACGTAAGTTGAACTTTGTGAATGTTGAAGTTTTGTGCCGTGTATTTTCAACAACACATTGATGTGTTGTGTTCTGCCTCAATTGTACTCAGGTTTTGTCGTGTGGCCGTCGTGGAAACTGGCCTCTTGCAATAATGCGAGATTAGCAACGAGAAGAAATTAGTGGCGATGAGATATCAACATGAATTCATTTCTTAAAGGCAAAACGTAAGTGCTTATGAGGATTTATAATCACCAAATGCATCCATCAAACGCACGTATTATTATCATTTTAATTCTGCTTTTAGTATTAGAAAATGGCAAAGTAGAGACTCTATTGATGCGTGACAATTGCAGGCGCTAACTGTGGAGATAAAACAATGGCTCGACGTAGGAAAAACGATTCGGGGACAACGGTGAAGCCGCCGGTGAGTGTGGTGGCAGTGAGAAAATCGCGGCGACAAATTGCACGAAAACAATCGTTGGAAGATAAAAAGGTTAATGGTGAAATTTCGAGGACTGAGAACACGCAAATCAGTCTTGAAGAATCATCAAATAATCATGATGATGATTTGGCGATTGGAAAAATGAAAATGGGGAAGAAAAAACTTCCCAAGTCAAGAAGATCCATAAATCGAGATAAAATGGATGATAATATAATTGAAATGAATGATGAGAATGTGGTTGTGCCATTAAACAATGATGTGGCTGAAAGTGAGGGTCGTGAAAATGTTATTGATAATATTGAGATCTCAGAGAGTATTGACCAGGGTGATAGTGAAACAGTTGATTCTAATCAGGTTGTGTGGCAGGACGATGAGGATGTGATTGAGGAAACAATAATATGTGAAGAGATGGAAGTGGATGGTGAAGAAATGGAAACAACAAGATACACAATTGCGGAGGACGGTAGTGTAGTGTTGGAAGAGGTTTTGTTAATGAACGACACGAATTTTGAAGGTAAAGAAGTTGTACAATTTACTGTAATACAAAACGAAGATGGCACCGAGTCAATGGTGATGACATCGAACGACGATGAGAATCATTATGATGAATCAAGTGAATATATTATAGAGGGAGATGTGCATTGTGATGATGAAAATAAATTAATTGTTGGTAAAAATTGTGAAACAACTGATGAAGTGAGTGAAAATATTGGTGTGATTGATGTAAAGGAGAATGAGAAACCAACTATGAATACGCGACGAAAATCTAATCCGTTGAATAATGTTAAAGAAACACGTAGATTGAATAAAACGAGTGAACGACGTAATGCAACTGAAGTAGCAGAGAGTGGGCAAAGTACTAAAGAGCCAACAGCTCCCAACCCAACACCACCTCCGAGTTTCAATAATGAAGAAAATGGCTCGCCTAACGGTTCACCAATTTCAACTGTGGAAAGAAGAAGAAGAACACGAACACCAAAAGAAAAAACGAAAATTTCCACTTCCCCATGCGATTTAGAAAAAGATTTAGCAACAATCACCATTCAAGAACCGTTAAAAATGACGCCCAATCCATCAGAGGACTCAAGCAATTCCGCCATCGACTCAGCACTTATAAATATAAATACATCACTGCCATGTGAACCAATGTCGACGTCTGAATTACTATTGTCCATGCAAAATGATGATAACAGCACTTCCACGTCAGACAAAGTCGACCAAATGGACTCTGATAGTATTATTATGACAATAGTGCCGTCTTCAGAGATTCAGCGAAATCTGGATCGTACACCTACACCCACTACTGATGCGATAAAATATAAAAAAATTATCGATAGACCGCAGAATGTCGAAGAATTATCGCGTGAAAGTGGACTCGATGTGAAAACTGATTCGGAGGATGTTAAATTATCCAGCAGCAGTGAAAACAGTAACGATACATCATTATCATCGAATTGCATTAAAATGCCGGATTTTAATGATAAAATTACGACGATAAATCAGGGAGAGGGTGAGAAAAAAGTTGGATTTCGTAGCAGAAGTGGTAGCACTGATACAACGGGATCTGAAAGCGGTTCCAATAGCTCGGCCGTTCGTCGTAGCAGTCGAATTCGTTCCCAAGGTTTGATGAAACCACGTTCACGTGGCAGAGGTTTAGTCACAAAGCCTACTGTTGAAGTGTCAAAAATTCTTCAACAGGAGCGTGAAAAACTCCATCCAATAAATGCACCCGTGATTCAAGCATTGCGTGATACACCTGACAGTCAATCAGAAACACAATCTGATAAAGAAAATAGCAATAAAGCCACACATTCGGAGTCAAATACTCCAATAACGTCCGGTACAGTTACTGGTTATGATTCTGATTCCACTAAACCGGTCAAAGTCAAATCCCGATGGCGTCGATCGAGTGAATTAGAAATGGGTAGTTCGACTGTATCACGATTGGCATTTGGTAGTTTAGGCGTAACGTCATCGGGCTCAGCAATAATACCACCAAGTAATAGTGAAATATCTAGTAATTGTTTGCCAACAGTACCTGAAAATGTTGTCAGCGGGATTCCGAAATCAAATGCAATACGACCCAATGAATGTATTCTAGATTCAACATCCAATCCAAGTGGAAATAGTCGTCCGGAGTCGCCTGTACCAACAAGTGTTGGAGCGAAAATCCCATTACCTACGGTAAATCAAGAAAAAGATCGTGAGATGGAAGAACGTTTGAGTCAATTTGAACATATACAAGAAAATTTATATCTCACTGAAAGATATACCAACAAAGAAACAAAACGTATGGTGTGCGATTGTTTTTTGACTGAAGAAGAGGTTGAACGTGGTGAATTGGGTTGCGGTGAGGATTGTTTGAATAGACTACTTATGATTGAATGTGGTTCTCGATGTGTTGTAAGCGATCGTTGTACTAATAGGAGATTTCAAAGTTGTTCGTATGCCAAGTGTGAAGTATTTAGAACTGAGAAGAAGGGCTTTGGATTACGTGCGACGACTGATTTAGACGCTGGTGAATTTATCATGGAGTATGTCGGTGAAGTTCTTGATCCAAAGGATTTTCGTCGACGTGCCAAAGATTACTCGAAGGATAAGAACAAACATTATTACTTCATGGCATTGAAGTCCGACCAAATAATTGATGCGACATTGAAGGGTAATATATCGCGCTTCATAAATCACAGCTGTGATCCAAACGCTGAAACACAAAAATGGACAGTGAATGGTGAATTGCGAATTGGTTTTTTTAATCGCCGCTCTATCAACGCAGGTGAGGAAATTACCTTTGACTATCACTTTCAGAGATATGGCAAAGAAGCGCAACGATGTTATTGTGAATCGACAAACTGTCGTGGTTGGATTGGTGAAACACCTGAGGAAGAGAAAGAGAAGAGTGAGAAACATGAGAAACGTGAGCGTGAACGCGATCGCAGTGATGTTAAAAAGAAACGTGAGGTAAAGAAATCATACATGGAAGATGAAGATCTCGAGGAGGAGATTGATAAACTGTGTTCAGGTGGTCTGAAAAATCGGGCGCATACATTAACATTGAGTCGATTGATGGTGCGTAGTAGAGAAATTGAACATCGTACACGTCTCCTTCGACTCATCCAGTCTGGTGAACAACCGTGTCGACGATTGTTCCTCGATTATCATGGTTTGAGACTCATGTGGAGTTATATGATGGATGTAGCGAGTATCGACACTGAGGAGGCACAACTTTTCCGTTTAGAATTACTCAAAACATTAATTACACTGCCAATACCCAATAAGACTATGTTGATGGATAGTAAAGTCTACAATGTGGTGCAAAAATGGGCAAATGAACATTTTCCATCGCCAAAGTCCGATTCGCCGATCGAGGACAGTACCACAGAGAGAAAAGAAAAAGTAACCATTGAAGAAATTGAGAGTAATTGTGATAGCAATGATAAGCCGTGTGTTGAGCAAAATCAAATGATTAGTGATAAAGTCGGCGCTGATAATGCCCCGACCGAAGACGCAACTAATTCAGTTGGATCAGAAAACATTAGACAAATTTTAGAGTTAGCCAATAATCTCCTGAATGACTGGTCCAACCTCAAAGAGGTTTTTCGGATACCAAAGAAAGAGAGAATCGAACAGATGAAAGAGCATGAAAGAGAAGCCGATAGTGGCTACAGGGAAGACCCAACAAAAGATGATAGAAGAGAAACATTGTCATCGACGTATGATAGATACAGATTCGTATCAGACAGATATAGTCGAAGAGATGAAACTGGACGAGGGGATAGGCGAAGAGGTCGGGAAAGTCCTGATGCTTTAGATTCAACGCACAGGTCCAAGGAAAAACGTTTGAATGATGAGCGTACGAATCTAGTTCCTGTACCACGACTAACTAAGTTCGAGCGGCGCCAGCTGTTTGCTTTGAAAGTGGCGAAAGAGGAAGAAGATCGACTGCGTCGACAACAGCAGGAGATGTGGCAAGCACACGAGGCGAGATGTTTAGCTCTTGGCATTGATCCTCATACCACATCAACATTAGATCCACAAACAGGTTATCCATTATTTTTCAATCCTACACTTGGCCAATGGCAATCGTATCCACTTCAAGAAAGTGGTGATGTCTATCTCGGCGGTGGGCAAACAATGTCTGGAGTTCCCAATCAGAATCCCCATCAATTGCCAACAAATATTCCGTCGGACATATCACCAGCAATGACACAACCTGGTGTTTATGCTATGACACAACCTAGTGTTGCTTATTCAACAATGACACATCAACCACCACCTACTCAACAATTCGTCGATAGTCATATTCAACTTCAAAGCAATTTAATGCCTGTCCACAATGGCTCGACGCCACCAATCGTCGCTATTGGCGGACAGCATGTTTATGTCGATAAAGCTGTGGAACAACAATTTCCTGCTGCAACACCAATGGAGACAGTTGAGGATCCTCCTGAAATAGTTCAACAGGTGGAGATGCCTCTGCTAGATTTACCGCCCAAGTGGAAGTGCGCAAAGGATGCACGAGGTCGATATTATTACTATCATATTAAGGAAAGAATTTCACAATGGTTGCCGCCACCTCCTGTTCACATTGGTGGACAACCTGATTCATCGTCGAGTTCAGAAACAAGCGACGAGTCAAGTTCTTCCGATGAGGATACTGAAGAGACAGAAGTTGTCGAAGCAGAGGATGATAAACCAGCCAATGATGATACAGATCCATTAGGGCTCAATGTTTTGGAGCAAATAAAAGCTTCAATGAGACAAGACCCAAGAACTATGCCAGCGGTTTCTATACCCGAACCGAAAAAACGGAGAGATGGTCTCGTTCAAGAGCGAATTATTAGCGTATGTGTTCCATTCATTCGTCTAGCTTTCTGTTTCATTAATGTATTGTATCGTTCAATAATGTATTCTAATTCATTCTTTTATCCATTAATTACAGCCACGCAGAGAGGAAAGAGGTGGTCACAAAAAGTACAAGGATATAAAGGAGAAACAACGTAGGCAAAAAGAGCGAGCAAAAATGAAAGAACAAATTGAAAAATTGCGAAAACATCGTCGGGCAAACAAAGCTAAATCACATGCGAGACATACGGCTAATAAATTACAAGCCATTGCTCAATCGAATGAACTCACTGCTGAAAGAAAGATTAAGGATACATTCAGAATAAATATGGCAAATGTGATAGTTCGATTCTTAAATCCATACAGACAACCTGATTGTAAACAAGGACGAATCACAAATACTGAAGATTTTAAATATCTGGCGAGAAAGGTAAACTATCATAATATATGTATATATTTTCCTTATCAGCTCTCCAAATTGATTTGGTGATTTAACATCCCCTTCTTCTATTGTTCGCAGTTGACGCATTTCGTTATGGCAAAAGAGTTGAAACATTGTAAAAGTGTTGATGAACTACAATGCAATGAAAATGTTAAACACAAGGCAAAAGATTTTGTACGTAAGTACATGGGCAAGTTTGGGTCAATGTACCAACGATCATCAGATGAAGATTGAATGAAAAAAAGTAGAATATTGTTTTTTCTTTCTGTCTCTGCGGTTTATATAAATATCACTCGATAACAAAAAACAAAAATGAAAAAATAGGAGTGAAAATTGTAAAGTTCATTTATATAGCATTCGTTTGTAGATACATTATTATAATATGACTAGTGATAATACGAAGTTAGCTGGAAAATTTCTATGAACGTGATCATTCTTATCTACGTATATACATATATATCAATTAAATATATTTTTAATTATTTATAGGATAATGCTTTTTCTTTTCCTTTTTTTATTTTACTCTGTGTTTTTGTACAAAGCCTTATACATATATACATATATATTAATATGCCCCCGCGTTGAACGACTACATATTTGTGGAATATAATTAATTATTTTCTGTTTTCAATTTTTTTTTATTTCATCCGTCAATCAATTATGAAAAAAAAAAATCATGTGTTGTCGGAAATGAAATGAAGAGAGGAGACAACAATAATAGAATGGAAAATCGCACGGCCACTGCCTGATGTGGTTGCCGTTTTTTTCATTTTTGCGACAACAAAATACCATCTGAATGAAGAGAATATATGTTTTTTTTAGGTAAGCGCAAATTCAAATCGTTGTTAATAAATAAGACTTGAAATTTATTGTGCTATTTGGAAATATTGTAAATACAGTCTAATATAGCCAAGTTTACACAACAAGTCATGCCTAATTAATTTACGTCCTTCTTCGTTCACTCTCTGTCCCTTTTTCGCGTTACATACACCCGCACGCATACACAATATAATCAATATTGAAACACACAAGCCTCATGATGAAATGGACGTTCTTGTATATGTATACGTATTTAGGTTTTTCCTTCTTTCACTCTATGAGAGATAGAGCGATTTTTTTTCCCTTCTTTTGGTTTAACGCACATGCCATGATTTTGTGTATCACATCAGAGGAGAAGAAATGATAAAATGGGACTGTAAATAGAATACAGAAATTTTAGTGGGTAGAATGAAAATATTCGATAAATTCTTATAATGGTTTTCTTTTTTTCTTTTTTTTTTCTTATCTTTTCTTTATTGTTAATTTCAAAACCAACAGCATCATTTATTTGAGCAATTGGCGAAAAGCATGGTTTGTATATATTGTGTGATTTTGTAGTGGAATGAAAAAAATTTTCATTTGGATGCTGGATAATAAATTGGGATTTCTCATTCAAATAGGGCTTAACGCATTTAAAACATTTGCGTATTTTTTTTTCTTTGTTTTTCGGTTTTTTCTTCAGTATTCATCCTTAAGGTTCAGTAACTTATAATTAAATCTCAGTAGGACGGGGAGGGCTTACATCTCCCTTTTTTTTATACGTTCGTTTACCCTTATCCATGTCGCACATTCAGCGATTAATCAATTTCTGTCTACAGAAGGATTCGAAGTAGAAGAAGAATTGTGAATTGTGGTAATAATGGGATGGATTGAGTTTATCAAAGAATGTTCGAAACAAAAATGTTATAAAGCACAATTTCATTTTACTCCTTTTCATCCCCTTTTGTTTTCATTCAATTTAGCTCAATTCTGTTGATTATATAATTAAAGGACGTTCGAACAATCCCCACTCATTGGGTCTACGTCTACACAGAGATTACATTAGAATCTCATTTTTTTTGTGGTTTTTTTTTCAGTATACATTTTCATGTTTGCTTCAGTTGTGTTTGTTCAATTGGACAAACACGTCTTCTCTATGTTCACAAAAAAAAGGTACAAATAATTTATTCGTCTCGATCCACACGCGGCTAATTATTGTATTATTATTATTGGGTGTTTTTTTTTTCAAATTCTTCATTTTTACTATCATTTCCGTTCCCGATCTATTATCCTTTGCAGCGATATCGTTTTTTCAAGTGTTTGTGCTTTTCCTTTTTTTTTTGTATTGTTTACCCTTTTTATTCACAATTCTCCGTAATGCCTTTTTTCTTCGTGTTTATTATTTTCCTTTTTCAATTGTTACTCGTAAGGATAATTATATGATAATTATTATCATAATGTATTTACAGAAGAGGTAACATAATAATTATTAATATTAAATTGCGGTAAGTTCTAATAATAAATTATGATTACACTGCGTTTCCACTACGAAAAACTACTCACTTACTTGTTTTCTATTGGCTACACATTATTCATTTCATTTTATTCATTTATTGTTGTTGTTGCTGTTTGTGGTTGTTTAAATAATCTCTGTTGCTTCTTCATCATTTATTAACTACGACTATAAATCAACTACAAACTACACGTCAGCTACCATTTCTCTACTTACTAAAAGACGTACTTGCTCTCGCTCTTCGCAATTCGCTGCTTACACACAATTCAATCGACTTCACGCTGCTATCTTGGACTTTATCCCTTCATCACACTCGTCATCATCATCCTCATTCGTAATGATGTGAAACGTTTTGTGATTTTTTTTTTTCATTCTTCTATTTTTATTGTTATTACACGCTTGCCAAGATACACACACTCACACACGTTTTATCTTCATGCACTCACGATTACACACTCGACACTCTCGTATGACAGGGCACAAAAGAGTATTACAATAAATGTCACTCCAGTGATTTTTTTTTCTATCATTCCCTTCATTTTTTGTTTGTTTGTTTTTAACGTAGAAAAAACATGAGATCGCGCCTGCGACTCGACACAACAATTGTTCTGACTCTTTGAATGCCTAGATCGAACAATAAAGAACTGTACAAAGCTGTATATCTTTCAAATTGAGAGGTATACTAATTTTATGAGAAGAGCTTTTGATGCCTTGTTTGTTCAATTATCCAGTTATTTCTAATTTTTGTTTATTATGGCGATCAACTTATTCATTGGAAAATTGATACAAATACTTCTCATCAGAAGAGCAATATTGCTACAGGTTTTTTTAACACTTCAGTTTTTTCCTTCATGAATAAAATTCAAAAAGGCGTGAAAATGCTCTCCTCGTTTAATTAATTATTCATTTAATTATTGATTTATCGACACTCAATAGAAGCTCATTCAAACACATTTATATTCATGCAATCTCTCAGAACGGAATTCATTGATAATAAAATTAATTGCTACGTGAAAACTAACCGCAAAATCTACACCTCTTCACTAATTTAGCAACATGGACATTTATTAATTAATCCCGTTTCCCCCACTATACATGGCTCTGTCAATCCAAAATATTTAGAATTTTTGTTTTCATTTTGTTTAAATATTTTATTTCGTTATTTTCATCCATAATTTTGCCATTTTGAATTGCCGATTATAATAATCAATCCAGAATCCTTATTTGTTTTATTGTTATATATATATTTTTTCTTCTTATTTTCCCCCGTTGTATTCCACAGTAGAACATTATCACTTTCATTTATCCATCAAGAGAGCACAGTTTCCAAAAATCTTTATGAAATGAAATAGTAATAATAATTATGACAATCGTAATAAGAAAGATTGAAAGGAAAATTATATGATGAAAAGAAAACGGGGATGAATAGCGTGGGGATATTTTATACATCAGTATAAAACATCTCAATTACAATGGTCAATTCCTAAAGATTTTTGGAAGACCATCAAAAACGCGGATATATTTTTAATCCCTCTCTTGAATCCACATTAGACTCTCCATTATTCCGAGACAGGCATTCAACACACACTTATACATACGTTCTCACATTTTCATTCGCAATAATTAATTAACCGTGCGCAATGCAATTACATTAGTAATTAGCCATTATCATAATTACTTTATTATAATAATTAGTATTACAAAAGCTTGATTATTTGGATCGGACTGTAGCAATATATTCACATAACTATTCACTGTGGAAAATAAAAATTCAACGTTTTACATTACACGCGATTTCCATTCGCCGTTCTTTCCATTTTCATCGTCGTCTCTGCCTCTTTTTTTTCTCTTTTTTCATTCATTTTAAACCGTACCACGTTTCTATCTCTTACTCCTTCATTCTCTTACTTCCTATCTTTTTTCTTCTTTTTTTATTTCTTTAAACTCTCATTCTCTCTCTCTCCTGTGATTATTCCCATTTAAATTCAATGATAATAAATACAATTATTCATACAATCAACAGTGCGTTCAGTACTCCCCATGATTTCACAATAAAAATCAATTATGTTTCGCTTCTTCACCACGTACTTCTACACTCGTTGAATTGAACTACGTTCAAATGGTTTGGGGCAGTTGGAATTGACTGATAATAACAAAGAAAAAAAGAAAGAAAAATCGAATGAAAATGAAAATAAAAAATTGTCTCTCACTGTTGAATTCTGCACAACGCATTCCACATCTTTCATCCCTCATTATTCTTTTCCTTTAATGTCCGTAACTTTGGATTCGGCCTGAATGACTTGGAAAGGCTCACAGAAAAGAAATCTTGTTTATATATATATTTTAATTAAATTACGTCAAAGTCTATGAGTGACTCTTGACCTCATTCCTTTCATCTCATTCAACCAATCTCGCACGTTGTCTCTATGCCGCTCGCACTTACATGCTGTGCATCAATTTGTTTGATAATAATTCAAAAAGCGTGATCGTCTCTAAACAAGGAAAAAGTAGTCACTCGCGTTAAGTTATTCTACAAATAAACAATTGTTTCCCTATTATTAAGAATAATGCACAATTGTCCAAATAAAAAAATAGGACTGTCAGAATAAAAGACCACAATAGAAATAGATGAAAATTAACTGGTCGAAATAATAAACAGTAAAATAAATTGTCACAGCAATTCGATTCTTCGTGCTCCAATAAGCTCGAGTAAATTAAAATTCATGTGGTGGCATTTTAATAAACGCAGGAACTTCAAAGAAGAAAGTGTTGAGGACGAATTCACGTTCCTTATTTTTTTATGTTATAACGAATTCGCGCGCCTGCAGCAAGAAAAAATAAAATGATAAGTTCAGGCAGGCGGAATCGTCAAGCATAAGATAATCTTGGAAATAATAATGCTTCTTCCCTACATCCTTGAAACATACACCGTTGACATTATCATTAAATCCCAGCGTATCTACCGAGAGCCAGCAACTTGATCCACGGATGATTGCGTGGCAGCCGCTGGATTGTGACTTGTCTCATACTCCATCACCTCTTGATAAATTAATTCCTTCCACTGATCTACCGTGTGTTCCCTTTCGTCAACACTGTGGTCGTATGGGCCAGGTGCAGGCTGGAAATATAATTGGAGAAAAATCCATACATATATATATGTATATAAACTCTGATCGAGACAATTATTAGCACACCAGTAATTTTGAAAACCAATAGCGAAATCAATATCAAGGTACTTTAATTAAATACTCACAGCATTCACTTCACCCTCGTCATACCAGACATTGATGTAATTGTGCAATAAAGCGTCATCCACCGATATACGACGTTCAGGATCGATGACTAGCATGCGCGAGAGCAGATCCCTGGCTTGACTTGCTGCAAACAAATAATGAGGGAGGAGGGAAAAAAAAAAGGAAAAGATTTGTATGTAAGTGTATGTATACATATATGAGATAGTTGAGGGCGCGTCAAGTCGATAGTGCGAGACGCAAGTCGGAGAAGCAACGATAAAGGGATTCTAAAGAAGAAAATGAAAAAAAAAAAATAAAAAAGAAAAAAGAACAAGAGCTTGGAAAGCTGATTCTCAACTTACCCTTCAGTCTATTGTGTTCGGATGAATCCGTGGGAAAAAGAATGTCCGGAAATAGCCTCTCGAAGGGATATCCGGGATATCGTGGCCTATTCTCAACGTAATTCCTCACCGTTGGCTGCAATCGTTGCATGAATTCTTGTGCTGGCGTTCCAAGTTGTTCTAAAATAAAACGGAAAAATCAATTGAAAAATCTCGTCTGTCTGTGGTCGATTTAATTGGATGTGGTTATTTGATTTTGAAATGCAGTAGATTGGTAAATTAATTACCAATTATCTTGTGCCACTGATCAATATGATCGGTGCCGGGAAATAAGACACCGCCTCTGATCATTTCGCCCATAATACATCCTACCGACCATATATCAACATTTTCCTTGTATCCCATGCCAAGAATTACTTCAGGCGCTCTGTAATAGCGCGTAACGACATATGGCGTCATCATGAATGTCGTTCCCGCTGTTCGAGCCAGGCCAAAATCCAAGATTTTTAGTGTACAATCGGATTTTACGACAATATTGCTTGGTTTTAAATCCTGTAGATAAAATTTTGTTTGAGTAAAAAGTGAAAAGTTTATTGAAAGCAAATGAGAATTTTAATATTTGATATCGGATCAATTGATCCATCTGAATTGGGTTTTGACATACAGGGTCTATTAACCATCAAACAGTTATACTCACTCTATGAATTATTCCAGCTGAGTGAAGATGCTTGATGCCACATAACATCTGATAGAGTAGATACGACATACGTTCGTGATCGAGATCCATTTGAATTACTTGGCACAAATTAGCGTCCATCAGTTCCATCACCAAATAGACATCTTGAAACTCATCCAACGATCGTTGTGGTGTAAATGCATTCAACAAACCAATTATATTTTTGTGATTGACGAGTTTCATCAATTTAAATTCTCTGTATGCACGTTTTGCATGGGTGACATTTTGAAAGGGCCTTGATAACTTTTTGATTGCCACATTTTGTGCTGTTACTGTGTCATATGCGGCGCTGTAAATTTATTGTATCGTTAGTGTTTCGCAGAATATAAAAAATGATATTTAACTTCATGAAATAAAATATTATGCTGATGAATGGAGTATTTTTTGTCCTCTCTCTTTACCATACGATTCCTTGAGCGCCAGAGCCAATGGGTTTGAGATTTTGGTACCGCTTGAGGATGGTGAACTTGGTGTCCCCGACCTCGACCGTGTAGAACATGGCGGACAGTCGGGTTGTCATTTCAGGCCCGAGGTAAGGCATGCGCCTCGGTTGACTGTCTACACCGTCGTCAGCTTGCAGCACTTCGTATTAAATCTCCAATTTGGTGAGAGACAATTCGTGAACTTTGATTGTGTGTTAAAATTGAATTTGTAACTCGGTTCCAAGTGTTGCCCAATCACGTTCGTCAATTGAAATACTTCGTCTTCAATCCAATACCAAAAGTTACAATCAAATTCCTATGACTCAATGGTACGTTGGAATTGTCTGTAAATGAAGAGACAAATAATACGTGAGATAAAAAAAAAATGCATTCTTTATCATCATTATCACCCTAACAATTATGGTGGGTGAAGACAGTGAATGTATTTGAGGGGACCAAGCGGCCAACAAAACAGGTCGGATTCCCACTCGATTATTTATAGCAAACGTCGCGTCGGGTAGATATACTCTCTTTCGTCGTCGAATCGCCCTCAATTTTCGCACAACCATTTCCGCATGGGGAAAGACCCCGAAGCATCAGAGGAATGGATCTTCCTATAATGTTTTTCATGCAGATTCTCGCACGTAAACCCATTTGGTATCCCTTATGTTCTGCAATGGCTTTAAAACTTGCACAGTTTTTCACGAATGATAAAAAGTCAGAAAGTAATTGGCCAATTTGCTTTTGTTCATAACTTGTTGTAAAGTATTCAGTGCGTAGACAAATAGTACTATTTTGTACGCTTGAATCCGCCTCACAATATAATTTATACACATAAAAAATGTACAATACACTCCATAGCCCTGAGGGCGCTTGGGACACAAACTTGTCAAAGAAAATAACAGAATAAATCCCTGAAGTGGTCCATTCTCTGTGTCGGATAAATGTAAAAGTGCTTGTCGACGACTGTAATTACTAGCAGAAAAACAATACACTTTAGTCCCCATTATTTTTTCTTCCAATTCTTATTCTTCAAGGATATATAAAATATGTGGGCTGTGTGTATTCACACAGAAGCCACGAAAACTTTCATCAACTTGTTAGCATTTGTATATTCAAACTAGACATTCAAGTGCTTCATTTTAACTGCAAATCCAATTAAAAGATCGAGTGCGAAGAGTCTTAATAAACATCATCAACAACAATGAGAACAGAAGTTCATCAGAAATTCATATAAAATAAAAAAAATATGTCAGTAGAATATCAAAAATAAAAGTAAGTTTGAAATAATATTACCATAAATATGAAGTCATGTTGATGCAGTAGTTGGGATTGATCGCAGGACAATAAAATGACGACTCAAATGGTCAGACCTGCAAACAAAAAGAAAAATATTGCTATAAATAAAACGATGTTTCTCTATACATCCATATATATATATATATATATATATGAACATAAAATTGCGATTTCAACAATTGTCCTACAATAAGATTCGTTCATGGCTATGGACGGATCAACATTGATATCGATGAAGTAGATGAAAAGGAATGAAAAAGAAAAATGAGCTCTGGGAAAATGTTGAGCAAACAGTTCGGTCAGCTTTAAATGCGCGACATATACCAGCAGCCGTAGTATAACGCGGGAAATGGCTTATCCGGTGGATTTATCCCGAAGGAAATTGGCGGCAGGTGGTTCACAATGATCCGTAACAGAAAACAGAAAAATAGAAAATAAAAAGGATAAACATCCTCTCATGTACATATCAAGCATTGCCATGTTCATTCTCATGCCACATCCAGTCACACCAAAAATTCTATACATCGTAAATTAATTGTAGCATTATATAAACATACATGAATTAACATTAAAACATTGTGTCAACAAGGGAATTTATACGTTCCATTTACTAGTCACATCAAAACACGCATAAATCTACGCATATTCCGTATAACGTATATATAAAATTAATTAAATAACATTTCATGTTCTCATGTCAGCTAAAGTGCATCATCAGAAATTAAAGCTGAGGTTATTGCGATGCAAAACCAAGGCGAAAGGCATTTATAAATCTTGTTGGAAATCGCGGAAATGTCTTAGTGGCTTTTGCCGGAAACCCGCAAGCAAGCAAAACCCCAAGAGTCGTCTGGTTTCCATCGTCGTCCCTTTCTCGACCCAACTCATCTTATTTTCAATTTCATTCATTTCCTTTTTCGCTATTTCATCTCTGGTAGTAACCCGTTGCTGTCTCATGCACTACATTGAACTGATACGAATATACAGAGAAGGCTTTTTCCACCACTTTCGTATGTATAATTCAGCGGCGCTTTGACATAATACATTGATACATACATATACACCGAGACACTTTGGTGCCACGTTTAGTCGTCTCGACCACATATTCGTGTCTTCGCTTTTCACTTAATGATATAGAATAAGTCTCATTCTCATTGCGGACACGCATCTTGGCAACGGCTAATCTTAATTAGCTGCATTCCCGACTGCAATTAATAATCCACCCAAGACATCATTGTAGACGTTGATTGACTTACGACCTGTGGATTTTCTTGCTTGAGCATTTATCCCAGAAGTTTATCAATGATACTTTCTACATCTCAATTTACGTTTCTCTTTCTCGTTCAAATGTTCATTCTCTATCTTTTCTCTCATCGTTCGTTCTCTTTCATCCTCTCCATCCAAATTGTTTTCCCAAATTCCATACAACCATTCTCGTATAATATTGGAACAAAACAATGTGCACTCGTGCGTGTGCATCGAATATCAAAGAAGAGAGAAAATATTATTCGGAATGTCACGAAATGAATATTCAATATTTATTATTCTGTAACAAAAACTAAAAAAGGAATATAGATTGAGCTTGTGATAGAATACACAAATAAAAAAATTCAGTCACGCATTGTTCGTTCAATAAACATCATAAAGCTCCGAACACGATACTTGTCCGTGAATTAATCGAGTCTGCGCATTAAGAGCTCATTCAGCGGATTATAAAAAAACTTCTCGTTCTATTTTTATTTACACCGTTAGCATTGACGTAAATATTCGCCGTCAATCATTTGATCTATGATAAAAAACTTATTCTTTCATTTTCAAACAAATGGTCGTTGGATGGTATTTATGTTTGCTATTTTCACAAATATTTGAACAATTCTGTTTTCATAATAAATAATAAAATAGCAAAAAAGTTTACGTTCGATGCCTATCACACGTGGGCAGTCTGGTGAGAGTCATGAAAGCCACACGTGCCACTGCATCGCACGTCACTTCCTCTTTATATATTATATATATACACATCCTTTTTATTATATCGAAATTCAATACTTTATGCTCTCGTCACAGTAGGATGTGCAGCATGGCTGGAATTTATATCTCAACCCCTCTACAAATCGTACACACACGCGTACACAATAGAACATAAGAAACATTGACAAATAGATATGAAGATATAGAATTGAAGGGAGGCGAGTGGTTGAGTGAAATTCGTATCAAAGAAAGAAATAAGATAAACTTATTGAAGCATATGTAAAGGTCACACACAACATCTTTGTATGTTGAACTCAATGACACGGCCTCCAAAAATTGATGGATGCCACTAGAATATCTCGGCCGTATAAAGCAAAGTGAAACATAGGTATATACACCTATTTGACCCACAATGTCACTCAATACAATTGGCTTGGAGTAGTCTGCACTCACGGATTTATTGAGCGAATTCTCATATTATTATTTCTCATTCCTTTTTTCTTTTTCATTCCCCACTTTCTTCACAGTACTAACAATTGAACATGCCTTTGCACTCGATTCTTTTATCCCGAATTACCTGAAATCAAAATGCAACAGAACAATAAAAGAGAAAGAAGATAAAAAATCAAATAGAATGGCGATAAAATGAAAAAAAAAGGTTGAAAAAGAAGAAATTTTTCGAAATAAAAATGCAAGTAGAGCGTTGGCTCCATCACAGGATTTCTAGACTTGAATACTTTATGGAGTGTCGACGCTCGTACATATACTATCGCGTTGCGGATTTAGAGTGAGTTATTGGGGCGTTAAGGCCTGCATATACAATTCAACTCTGTCGTTCGTGGTAATAATATTGCCCCGTTGCGCAATTGCCACGACAAGATTGAAGTAATTTTAATTCTAGTTAAAATTTGAGCTGGCTTATAAAATTGAATGAAGAATATGAATATGAAATTTTTCCCCTCTCACTCACGTATACCATTGCGCTCTTTTTTTTTTCTTTCTTTCCATTCTGTATCATTCTCATTCTTAGTGAGAGTGCTAAGAGCAATATCCTCCTTCCGTCGCAGCTGCAATTTTATATGTTCAAGTAAAAGCACGTCGATTGCGAATCGTTTGGGCGGTAGCCGCGGGGATAAGGCGGAGAGTTATCAATATAGGCAATCCCGCAATGTATCTCGTCGTTTTACTACGCCCCAGCTTCACTTTGTATATCTCCTATATATGACTTTTAGATGAAGGGGAGAGTTGGACATCAGCAGTTGGAAAATGCGTTGCGCAACATTGGGGTTTACTGTAACGAATGAGAGTTAAGATCCAAAATACTCCCTGGAGAAATAGTTCTAAATCACCGTACAATTTCTCTTCCTTTCTTTTATCTTCCAATTCATCTTTCTGTCAAATAATCTCGAAAATTTCATTGCGTTTTTCAACTCAATGTATTATTCTCTCTCATTTTCAATCACTTCTTTCATAATTGTTCGAAGAAAATAAATAATGATGTAATAAAATGTACCAGCACGTCCAAGGCTCATTATGGTACGTGCACTCATGATGTTGAATTATAAAATACACTTTCGTTAGTATTTGGCAGGCGTTCAAGGACTTTATGACATTGCATAAGAAACGATATATCCTCTGTTTGTGATGCCTATTTCATCGTTTATATGTATGTACACGCATTAAAATTCGTTGTTACGTTGTTCTAGTATGCATTGATACACTAAACAAGTGCGTACAATAAAATGCAACGAAGAGGTAAGTTGCGCTTGTTGTCACTCACTCGGACATGGACAACGTCCATACATATGTATGTATATACACACAATGTTATAATATATATTCGTATCTTCTTTCAATACAGTTTATACGCTACGTCAAGTCACATCACGTACGGACCCAATGTCGAAGTTGTGTTGTACAGACACCCGAGTGGTAGGAACACTTGATCGGACGATTGAGTATATAAACTCATGCGATCGACACAATTGACATCACTCGCACCAGTGCTCAATCATCCAACAGACACTCTCTCGAGTCTAAACAAAACAAAAATCAAAATAAATAAAATATCAACATGAAATTCCTCGCTGTGAGTATTGAACCATTTTAATACATCAAAAAACAATTGATTTTTTATTCTGCTCCGTTACCAAATTTTTCAATTGATTAATTCAAGTTCCATTGGGCTTTCTAATGATCTCCAGTATTTTACTAATAAATCGCGTAATCATTTCATTGATTTCCACAGTCTAAACACACAAAAAAATTGAAAATTAAAATAAATAATAAATAAAGATATGTAAACTGATTGAATTGTAAAAGATAATTGAATAATTAATTGTGATAATTTCAGGGATCATTTGTCGTGATTGTGTTGGCGGCCGTTGCCCTGGCAAAACCAACTGAGATTGAATCATTGGAACCAACAAAAGTTGAGGAATCAGCGATATCAAATGACCAAGTGTCAGCTGTGGCACCGCGTGACAAACGTGGACTATTGTTTGGCGCAGCTTACACCGCTCCAGTTGCTTACACCGCGGCAGCATATACAGCACCAGTAGCATACACGTCTGCCTACAGCTACCCCTATGCCTACTCCGCATACTCCGCTGGCTATCCGTATTACGCGGCTGCCTATAGCTCCCCTTACTACTTGGCCTAGATATTTTTGTTCAACCAACGTTAATACCGATCGTACTTTTTTCTGATTTGTTCACTCAGGCCACAAATGGAAACGAAAAGTTTTACATTGCCATTCCCAATTAATTAATTGATTTTATTATAACCATGTATATTATTTTTCTCCAAAATAAATTATGATTATGTAAAGCAATTGGATTGTTTCAATTTCCATTTGGATATTCCTCGTATTTATTCTTTTTTTGTTAAAAATATTTGTGAAGTGCCAAAAGTATCATGACAAATTGTCATCCATTCACATTCATCAACTGTTCATATATATGTGTGTATATTGAGTATATATGTGTGTGTGCTCGTCGAAGTTGCCTCGCATCTTCCAACCGGCTTTTCCAACATATACTACGATGTACCTTCAAGAGGGCTTTCGGCTTTATCCAGCGTCACGTGATGTTTAAACGCCGAGGGCGGTTGTGTGTTATTCGTCGTTGCCGCGCGCTTGAATAACCACCGGCAAAAACTTTCTTACCCTCTTATCATGCGACATGGAAAAAGCTCCATATATATATATATATATTTGTGTGCTCAAAGCAAAAACACAGTTGCGTTATATATGTTTTCTTTTCTCTTTTCTATTAAACAAAAAATTGGAACGAAAAAAGAAAAAAAAAAAAAGTGAAATACATATTGACATTTCATTATTAATATAAAGCAAAGATGAAATATTAATATTTCACTTATTTTACTTCTCTGTTTTATTTGTATTTGTACCTCTATTGTGTAAGTAGTAATGGACAGACTGGCCGGACCACACCTCAACTCATTCTACTTGGCACACAACAATATCTTTATCACCAATCACTTTAACGCTCATTTTTCCTTCTCTTCACTCACGAAGTGGTTACAAATATCTACGGAGCAAATGACCATAGTAAAATATAGAAATAAATGTAAAACAATTATTCGCAAAGTTGAAATGAGTGCAGACAAAAAAAATATTGCAATGTAAAATTCAATAGGAATAACTAAAAAATGTATACACTATACACTCTGCCTTTTTAATTTTGTATTCAAGCCTGATGGATTTTTCGCCACTTTTATTTTCCTTTCTCCTCATTCACGGTGTTTTCACCAGGCATTGGACGGGAAAATACGTGGATAAGTGCACGTTCAGTACAAAATAAAAGAGTAGTGAAAAAAAAAAGTCATGAGCATACCCCCCAAAGCCTTTTCAACGGCAATGTATGAAGTGCACGTGATTTCGCTTGCTTGCTTGCTAGTCATCATTTAACCAACAACACGTTATACATGACGAAAAAGTGAAAACAGAAAAAAAAAAAGAAAACGTGAAGAGTAAAAATAAAAGTTAACTAGAATCACTATGTTGTATTATTAATAACCTAATGGTGATAAAATTCAATCTAAAATATTGAAGTTATATAAATAAATTGGATAAAATCACAAACCATAAATTGTGATTCACTTTCATTAATAATATTCAAATATTTTTTTTTGCACACACCATTCAATTGCAAATGCACAAATCAACTAACATTGCACAATTAATTTCACATCTAATCGATTTCTCTACTTTACTCTCTGACATTTATAAATAACAATAAATAAACGTTCATACATATGAATATGATTGATTGTAAACATTTGTTATTACATAAATAAAAACAAATGGTGCCCTTTATGAACGAGATGTAGATGTGGCGCGTATCAATGGCACCGGGCGACTGTCCATCGGCCTCGAGAAATTGGGGAAGGAAAGAACGCGCCAGTTGGCGTTTGCGCGAGACGGTTCACCGGCCCGAAGCATATTTTTTTCCTTTTTCTTCGTTCCCTTTATTATTCTTCAACTTCTTCTTCTTCTTCTTTCACTTCTTCTTCGTTTTTTCTTGCCGCCACTACTTCTTCTTCTTGTCTTGATGCAGAAACATTTAATTAGTCCAGCCAAACACAACAAAAAAACTCATCACTCACTTGACCCACGAAAGTCGCTTAAAAATTTTTCTTTTAATTAATAAAATTTTCAATGGGTGAGGAGATTATGAGATGAAAAAAAAATCCCAAGTAGGAATAAAAAAAAGTTGAATCAATAAATGCACAAATTAAAATTCGTGATATATAATAGAGGTAAAGAATAATGGAGATTATCGAGCCGAATGTTCGTGTTCTATTTCAAGCCCTCGACGTTCCGGTGAATAATTTCGCTCTCCTGTCTATCTATCATCCTCTCTCCCTCTCTTACTCTATGTTGAGCAGCTATCCCATGCCTGAACTAACGTTGGTCGGTTGCATCGTTGAACTCATAGCGAATCCTCAAAGCCTTCATATTCCCCATACCTGAACCCCTCTCGACCCCCTTCTATAACTTCCTCTTCAAGTCTACACCGCAACGGAATTAATCTCACGCCTCTTAATCTCGATGAAAGAGAATTTTCCCGTTAATGATAGAACAGCTAATTTAATTAAGGTTCATTAGAAAGATCAAAATGCTGCGACATCTTTTTGTCTTTATTATTCCCTAGATGGATAATTTTTTTCATTCTACCTGATCACAAAAGAGCAGATAAAAAAAATCCAATTAATGAATGGAAAGCCCAAAAAAAAAATGGCTTCATTGTTCACCCACAAGGATAAAATATTCGAACAAAGACAGTTGTTTTGAGTCAAAGAATGTTTACGCAGTGTTTTCAAAATTGATAAACTCAATGCAATCTCCGATGTTACGTGATGATATGTCTGTATGCAGAATTGATTTCACAATACATTGTTACATCGCACGTTTAAATATACATTTAACGATGTACATAATGTGTATAGATGTAGACAGTGAAAACGAAGAGCAAAGACAAGAGCACCGTATCTATAAGAGTCCTAAAATAACTTTGTCTCTGAAGTTACAGCAACGAGAGAGTTTTCTTCATCCCCCTTCCATCGTTACACAGTTAAGAGGGTGGCAATTGTGACAGTGCTGATGTTTCACAGGTGAGCACAAGTAAAAGTATAAACTGAAACTTTGCTCAATAAAAAACATCCCACTATTGTAATGAAACGATTTGAAAATTTAATTCTGTAAGTGCCAGAATCCTCATGACATTGAAATGAACATTCAGGTCATTGACTTATCGTTTTATCTTATATAATATCAGATCATATTTCAATAAATTTCACTATATCTGTATTAAGTTAACATTTCACGATCACCTTTATGGCACTCGGACGTCACTCCATCAATTAATAACCCATCCAACCGCCTGTGTTATAATGTTTACCCTTCTCAAAAGGTATATATTCTCGCATCTCTCACGTCTGGCCACAATATCCTGAGAGGGTGCTATACATACATCCCTCTCAAACCCCCTAAAATTCAAACCAATTCCCAACTAATAATCACCAAGCCACGATTGAGAGGGACAGTGAAAGAGAACAAGCGATTGTGAGAGTGAGTGAGGAATAAATGAAGCGGACACAGCCACCGGCTTGCATCCACGTGGAATACATGATGAGGATCCCATAGGTCGTACATAAAAGAAGAAAAATAATAATAAAAGATAAATAAAACGAATAAAACAAAATGAATAAATGAAAAAAGATAAAAAGTAAAATAGAAATGTGGAGAGTGATAGAGAGGGTAAAACATGGAACCAGAGAGAACGACAGACTGAGGAAATAAAAGATAACAACAAACTGTTGTGGGACGATGGTGCAGAGAAAAAAAAAAAAATATATATATATATAAAAACAAGAGAGGAGGGTGAAAAAAAAATGCGAGCAAGTAGGATAAAACGTTGTTGAGAGTGCGACGCAGAGGGTGAAGTGGGAGTAAGGGGAAACATGAGGGTGAGGTCTGCGTACATATACTGAGTGAGAGTGAGACAGAATGAGTGGGAGCAATGTTGAAAATGAGATCGATAAAGCAAGATGGCGTAGGGGGACATGATGCCGCATAGTACCGCAACGTGAGCACAACTGTGCGAGCGAATTTATTCAAACTCTCTCGCACAATATACACAAAGAGATTGTAAAAACAATAACAGAACGACATTGAAAGTAATAGAGAGAAACAGTAGTTAACAAAACTGTCATCAATTGTACTGGTAAATGTTTCAATACACCAATGATGCTAAATAAACGATTGGTAGATAAGGAGTAAAAAAAGTAAAAATAGAAGAGGAAAAAAAAGAAGTGCTAAATCAACACTTGTGTTTCAATATTCTTTGCCTTCTTCTTTTTTGTTTCGTTTTTTTTACAGGATTTTCAGTGAGGGAATGAGAGTCAAAGCTTTTGGTATATGGTGGTGCAAATGCTATGATAATACAAAGGAGCCAAGGGTGGGATGTATAGAGGAATAAGTGGCAGAGGAGAATGAAGAGGAGGGAATCTAAAGACGGCATGCGATAGGTGACGCGCGTGAAGGTCACAACCCGAAAATCCATAACCACCCTTCCTCACCAATGTCCAAAATGAGAGAAACAGAGAAATGAAGCAACGAATGCGAATGAAACAGTGATAGAAAGTAAACGAGAAAGATAAAGAGTGAGTGAGGGCTGTTCTGAATTTTGCGCTTGCGCTCATCCATCCAGAAGCCCACATTACATATAAATAAATGTGTAACCCACTGTCCAAACTTCAATTCTTTCCATCAATGTGTCGACGTACATCTTCTCATTTATTGTGTGCGTTACAATAATTCATCATTGTAATAATTTATTCCGTCATATTTAATTGTATTGTTTACCTAAATGAGATGAATAAAAATAAAAATAAAACTATTAACCAATCATATAAATACTTTGATATTATTTTAAATTAAATTAAATATGATAATTTTACCTTGATATTAAACTGATGGTGTCATGATGTTCATTCCCCTCTGACCTGTCTCGTCTGAAACAAAAGAAAAAAAATAATAAAAATATATTAACAATAATAGAAATGAAGTGAATGTATTTAAAATTAAAAAACAAAAAACAACATATTAAATAATTTCTCTTCTATATTTTAGTTTGTAACTGAAATTCATCAGAATAATAATTTTGCGATATATCTCATGAAAATCTCACATGACATGAAAGTTTACACATTTATGCGATGCACTTAATAGCTCTCATGCTCCATCTCTATCACTCTACGTTCTATTCCCATCTATCTAACTCTCAGTCTTAACTCGTATCGGACACGCTATAATATTGCCACCATTACATTATATACCGAGGAAATTCTGGACGTGATGAGGATGTCACAGTCGATAATGCACTCTCACACTCTCTCTCAAACTGTCTGTGACAATTTTCGTTTGTGCCCCACACAATTGTGCACTTCAGTGAGCACACTAATGAAAATTAAAAGAAAGTGATCCATATAGTAAAGGCAGTTAATAACTTTTAATTTTTATTAACAAAAGAAGAATATCATATAAATGGCATATGAAAAAAAAAAGAAAAAAAAATTCACACACATCCAACGTTAATTATAGAACAAAAATGGAATAAAACATATAAAAAGCCAGACGTGTACGTTTTTTTTTCTCCAGTCTTGAATGAAAAATTCTGAATGTATTTTCACAGATATGTCAAAGCAAATTAGAATGAAAAATAGTAAAAAAAAAAAAATTAACAAATAGTTTTGTCATCACCAGCTCTCGACATTGGAGTGAATTTTCAATGGTAATAGGTCCGTGTGATGCTGCTAAAAATAAAATTCCCTCACATAGGACATGAAGAGGGCGAGGTGAAGATAAAGAAAGAAAGTGAAAGAAAGACAGAGTATTATCATATATACATTGAAAGCAGAGGAAGAAGCACAAGAAGAGCTTTGTCTATATAACTGCAAAGGTCTCGTCTGTTCACAACGATGAGTACGACGAAAACAGCAAGGCGTGCTCGCGCACTCTCTCGTTGAGAGTAATTACAGGGTCGTTAGCATTTGCACGGGCTTTGTGTCGAGTTAGAGATCTCAGTGCATTTAATATTCTCACCGGAATTATAACATTGAGTGTGTATCTTTATATACATCAACATAAATATAAAAATCATGCAACAATGCACATATTTGTGATTGTTCATTTATAAACTGGAGAAAAAGAAAAAAAAAATATGAACAGCAACATTGGAATGTAATCAAGAAAAATGTCAGCATTGCACCATAATTTTTTCTATTAATACTCCTGATAATGACTTTATTTTGTGAATAGCCCCTGGGGCCTGATGTAAATCAATATAATAATGAAAATATCAATATCAATACTATGATTAAACTTTTGTTGCAATGCTGTTAAACTTAATGATAAAACATTTTGAAAGTATATTCAACAATAGATAAAATGAATATAAATAACATTTGATGATACTATATGGGGTTTATATACACAAGGGAGTTGTTGTCAATTTGTAGATTTTGCCCATACAAACATGGACAACCGCAAAGAGCGAAATGCCGCTAGGGGTTTGCTTGGATAGCTTGAGTAGTCGCAGACAACTGGTATACATGAGAATAGTACTGACAGAAGCAGTAGCAGTAGCAGTAGCAACAGAAGATGCTAGTTAGGGTGATAGTATGAGAATGGTGAAGAGAGAAAACACGCTGGCGGCTGGACTAGTTCTATGTGTTTTCCTCAATGATGTTACTTTGCTGTTCTCACGACGACTACGACTACGTCTACGACGACGACGATGAGGGAGTTGGTGATGGTGTACAGTGGTAATGGTGGTGGTGGTGGGTTGAAGGCTCGTGGGGAAGGAGTCCGACCCAAGCGAGGGTGCGATCAATACTCCGCCACGCCTCACGCCAATGAACCACTGAATACTCCTCTCGCTCTTCCTACTATATAGGAACAGTGAAAACTTGACTTTTTGCCACTAAACACAATATATCCTGCAACTTTTATATCTATTCATTATTATGAAATCTAAATAAAGATAAATTTATATTGCATTCGTGCATTGTATCATGTGGGATGACGTTCAATTTAACAAAATGTATTCTGGAAATTATCTGTTCATATTAATTTACTTATATTTTTATTTTAAATGTCTACTGTTATTGATGATGATGGAATTTATCACGAAACGTGAATTACTTCATTTTTTTTTTTGATATATTGAAGGTAATTGGTATAAATAATGGGAACTAATGATGTAAAATGATGATGGATTATTGGAATATGTGTAATGAATGAAGAAATAGAAATCGTTTCGTGTGCTTGAGCGCGTGAGAAAACGACCAAGAGTCAACGCGAGTTGCTCGTAAATTGAGGTCGAAACATATCGTGTACGGTAGGGTTGTTTTTGATTGAACGCAAGCGCACTAGAAGAAAGCACTCTGTTTCCTTCACTAATGTTCGACAATAGGATAGAAGTGATACAGAGCACATACATATATACATATATGCACAGACAACAACCAACCGATTGTGTCGCTGTTGTCGATAAATAGACGTGGAAATTGAATCGATTCTCCAACACGATTTTCTTCTTAAATGACTTTGGCAATTCAACGGATGATTTAACTGTCCTGAAAACTCAACAGTCATTGACACCGTCTCATTCAATTTATTCCTGAAGAAAACAGAAAGAATAATGTAATCAATTTTTTCGTATTTCAATTGGCTAAGTAAATGAAGAAATGGTGGAATAATTGTTGTGATAGTTTGATATATTGTTTTCTTTTTATTGGAACCAGCTTTCCCAAATGCTATGTCTTGAATTGAAATCAATGAACGCACGTGGCAACACGTGCACGGAATCGATACGATGGGAACCATTTTATCCGGTGCTTAATGATGATGATGATGTCTCAATTTTTTTTTTTTTTGATATGGAAAATTCATGATGTAGAATAATGAGGGGAATAACTGAGATGACGACAATGTAGCGAACGACTATAACGATTTATCTCTCGTTCTATAAAATGAAATTTTATTCTGCATGACATGTAGATGTTGTTGAATAATTGAACAGAAGCACACAATTCTTGCGAGTGATATGCTTTTAGACACACGTAGTCAGACAATTCTGTATGAGAAATGAAGAAAAATTGTATTCGTCGTTATAGTTGACAGAATTAACTCGTATAAGACAGAACAGTAGAACGAGCACTCTGAAAAAATTATTTTTTCCTCCATTTCTCTTCCAAAAGTCAATACTTACATTCTATACTTCCACCAACACAACTACAAACCCTCAAACTGATGAATTAAAAGTACTGACATGTTTGAATAAAGAATAATTTTTAAACTTTAAACTTTCAAAGAAGAGGTTAAATTAATTTTCTAATGAGAAAGGAAATTTTAGCTGTGGGACAACCAAGTTTTTCGTCTGCGAGTTAAATTAAGCATAGGTAACGTTACACCCCTATCTCATCATATACAAATTGATGGTTTTAACCAAGCAAGGAAAAAAAACCCTCCCCGGGCAATGACAAACGAAACCTTATGAAATATATTAAATAAATATTTCCTTACATTCACATCTGAAACATTCTCAACACCTTGACATTAAAATACTCTCACCATTTCACAATAAATATCAACCAATTTATCTATATTTCTTTTTGTCAATCTCTTCATTTTATCAATTCCCAATGACTTGGAATGTCAATTCTCTTTGAGAGGGAGTAACTTTAACCTATCATCTTGCAGATCGATGCGTCGTCTACATGTATAATAACTCCCACTCTTTACCTCATTCGCTTTGTCATAAATTCCACTCACCTCAGCTATTCAAATAAATTTTTATTTATCGCATGATATAATTCACGTACAGTCACCACTTTCCTTTATTATCATCCACCTAAATGCATTCCCTTCATCATCAGTCATCAACATTTCATTCTTTGATTGATTCGCATTACTTAACCTCACTTTACCTGTTTCTCTATCACCTTTATATCACCTATACTTTTTTTCATATAATATTTCAAGCATTTTTCCATGAATTCATAAAAACGGCATTATATAATTTGGCCAAGTAGCAATAGCAGCAGCAGCAGCAGCACTTACCTCGTTTGTGTCCTGTGTCTTCCTCCAAAAAAAATCCTCTTCTTTAATGTGTACAAAATTAATGTAAATTGCACCACCCAAAAACTTGTTCTAATTCACTGTTCAAATCAAATATATATAATGACGTTAATACAACAGCATCGCGCTAATGAAAAATGACAACTTTATCATGAAAACATGATTGGAAACTTTGAAGGGAACCAACCGCACTAAACCCACTTGCACCAACATTCAATGACGTCATTCCACAAAGCCGGACGGCAGCGGCGGCAACATGGATTCTTGACATCGTAATCGTCAGTGATTGTAGCGCCACTTCTCATATATATCGATAATGTCCAATGTATTTCTCAATTAACGGCAGTCGGTAATATCAACGTGTAATACTTAAAGCTATATTGCCGACAAAACGAGACAGATTCTCAGAATTTGTGTTTGGTAATTGGCTCCAAAATTCATTGTAATCATTGTTGACATCCACTACCGAAATTGGCAATAAATTCTTTGAGTGAGTATATTTATTGTAAATGGATATTAGTTGATTCAATGGAAGTATTGATATATATTGATATTTCAGTTTCTTTTAAGACCACGAGACATAAAGATTGTACATGATGAACCAGGCATCCGATGATGATAGAATTGTTTTGAGCTACCATGACTGTTTACTGCGCAATGCAGATGTGAATTTGTTGAATGGTCCTCACTGGTTGAACGACGTAATTATCGGGTTCTATTTCGAATATTTAGAACGATCTATTAAAGAAGAATATCGAAGCAAAATAAAATTCGCCAGTCCAGAGTTGACCCAGTTGCTGAAAATGTTGGAGCCGAATGATTATTTGGCTATCCTTAATTCAACGATTACCAATGAGACTGATTGTGTTTTCTTTCCATTGAATAATTGCGATAAAGTCGATAAAGTTGGTGGATCTCATTGGAGTCTTCTGGTTTATTCGAGAACCGAAAAAACCTGCTTTCATTTTGATTCTCTCCAAGGATCCAATGACGCTCAAGCAAGAGCCTTTTCACGTAAAATAATGATACATTTGTTAGATTCAGAACCTAGAAATTTCAAAGAAATTTCATGCCCGCAGCAAAATAATGGTTATGACTGTGGTATATTTGTGCTCTGCTTAGCAGAAATTCTGCTTCATTATCTAAAATCATATTCCAAGATTGGAGGATGTGATATTGCACAAGTAAAGTCCTTAGCAAAAACCAAACGAGGCGAATTGATAGAAATTATCAAGGAGCTAAATAAAAACCATTAAGAGGAGCATTAATCAAACGAATTATCATTCATGAGATATTAATTTACATCTCAACATTAATCAATATACAATCACTCCAATTCCCTGAATTTTCAAGTTGTTCAGTGTCGCCATCTACCAGTTTCCTAACCTCAAATTGATATATACCACCTAACGTTACCAGAAATTTCACGCCATCTATCAATAATTCACTTAAAATATAACAATTGCAAACTCAGTCGATGATGTCGGATGTGCATTAAAAAAGGAATGTCGAACTGATAGCGAAAAAAGCTATTTACTGCACAATTGTGTCCACACACGAGATTCCGCCATTTTTTAATTTATTGTTAAAAGCTTCGAAGGCCATACACCACACGGCGATTACATGCAGCTATATATAAATATTCTTGCCCCGTTTATTATCTTTCTCTCGATTACCACACAAATTCGCTCATTTTCGTATTCTTCGTCAGCAGTTATAATCGCGTCGCTGATGGTGATTGACGTGTCGAAGAATTATTTGTGATCATACACTGTTGTATTCATAAATTTTCATCCACGATATTTATTGAAGTGAAAACAATGGTTGTGGTTCATTAAAAGAAAATTAATTTGTATAAGTATTTATGTGACTGTATTAATAGCTTTAACAACTTCTGTCCTTCATATACAATCAGTCAATACTGATAATAGCTGTCAATGTATTGAAGTACATATAAAGTACGAAAATGTGGAAGGCCGGTTAATTTGTTCATCACGTGACGTCAAGTGGGTAAGTGTCATTGCAGAAAGAACTGTCTGCACGAGCATGACAAGTTGAAAAATAATTTTACATAGTAGACTTTGAATTTAGCTAACATATGTGGAGAATTGTTGATCATACTTGTAGCTAGCAATAATTCAATTCATGGACACTTTTTAGCTTTGATTTGTACCTGTTTACAATCACGTGAGAGCGATGATAAAGTTCGTGTTATATTTTTTAATATTGATAATGTAATATGATGTTGAAGGTATCATTATGAAGGGTCAGGAAGACATATCGCAGTAGAAAAAGGGAGAAAAAAGCACATTCATCACCATCAATCGATACTGTTGCAATATAAAAATAGAAGTTCACAACGATTTTTCAATACTTGTTTTTCATTGTCAGTTCATAACTTTGTGGAACGAATATTCGAGATATTTGTTCTTCAACTTCCGGATATTAACCAACAGTGATTCGTTGTCAGATTATTTACCGTTACATAAATATAAAGAATAATGATTGTGTGAACAACCATCTCCAGATGGTTCGCAGCGGTATACGTTTGTATATTAATGTATAACACGGTACTTTCACTCTTGGTCGCGTGATGTAACAAACGTGGAATATATGCTTATAACTTGTTACCTAGAGCTGAATATGAGATAAGATTATGCCCTAGGTCGTTGAAACCGCCAATCGATATTACCATTAATCGAAGATTTTTTTCTCCTCAGTGTCATCTGTAAATTCGTTTCGAATCACTTGAGATTCCAATTTCCCCATAGCAATTTACATACATAGGAAGCCTCATTCTCATTGTGATAAATTCAAATCATTGGTGAATGAATAAAAAATGAATATAGTATATTACTAATCCAATTTACAATATGGCTCTCCATGCTAATCTTCCAATCGTCTGATAAATAATTCACCATTTGATGTTCAAAGTGCATTGAACAATTTCAAAAATAATTTATTTCATTATTATTTTTCCGTTCCCAATAGATTGAATGAATTTATCGAAGAGAATGGTCCAACATCAAGGAAATGATAGTCGATTAAATTCATTGTCATTGAAGTTAATGAATAAAGGGGGGAATAATCAGTCAGCATCGCCTTCACCACCAATGTCAGGAACAAGAGCACCAATGACGTCGCCAACAAGTCAACCATCATCACCCAGGCCATTAAATAGTAGCTCACCATTCAACAACACAACAATGTTGTCACCTTCAGGTTCAAATATTTCTCCATCAGGTACAATTAGTATTTCGCCAGGGGATTCGCGCATACCACGACCATCTCCAACAGCTTTGCGTCGTTCTGCGAGCATGCGCTTACGCGGTGAACGCGTGTCGAATACTTCACGCGCTACGGGTTCCCTTGGATTCACCTCTCTTCATCACCACCATCACAACCATCGTCACGGTGGCCACATCATCCAACAGCAGCCAGAAATTTTTCCAGCAATCACGGAGAATGGACTTGATTCACCACGTCATCGTTCACTTGTAAGTACTTTTTTTTAAACAGTAATAATAAAAAATAAATGTGTAAATAACGAATACAACGAAAGAAAAACATCGCGTCATTAGTTATGAAATTCTTCAGTTATTTCTGGTTTTGTTATCTAAATATTTTCGAAATTTTATCAATCACATGGCGTCATCATCCACGTGCACTTTGTAAATTGTTTGGTAGCTGCTTTGTTACATTTAACAGCTGCAATGTTATATATACGAACGATATTGTGAAAAATTATTCATAGACAAAGGATGAAAGGAGACGATCGATAGAGTTTGCTTTAGTCCTGCGTACCTGTTGCCTCAGTCTTATGTGATTATTTTCATTCCTAGATAAAAGAGTATTTTCACGTAAAGCAAACTGTCGACTGTATGTCTTCGATAAGAGTTTGCAGATGAATTGGTCTTTATAAGCATAGGAAAATCTTTTGAGTAATGTTGAAGTGGGCTACTCTCGCGCAACCTCGCAAATTGGCTCCAGTTTTTCGAGGCATTTGCTCCACTAGTGGATGAAGACAACCCACTGGAAGATGAAACAGAAAGAGGGAAACAGTATAGGTAGTCATTGCTTCTCTTGAGTGTAACAAAGAGGTCGTAACAACACCCTGACCTTTCGTAATTCACGCGTCGGCGCAGATTCGTTTTAGGGTTTGAGCTTCTCACGAGCTTCTGCGTACATGCATTTGCAGTCCAGCCTTCCAGTGTTTACTGGATACTCGAACGTAGCAGACTGTGAGTTTTCAATCAAAGTGCAAATGTTTCAGAGAACACGCAAAAAATATGAAATATATTTATAATCAAATGTGATAAGCTGAAGAGCTAAAATTATTCTTGTATTTTTCGTTTTTTATTTTGAACGATCTCTCAAACGTCCAAATGTCAAACTTATATCATTCAGATATACGAGATGGAAGAAATGCACGCAGTTGTCCATCGGTAAGTCGACTCGATAAAAAGGCTGTAGAATTACGCCATCAGAAAGAGGACAGAAAATTTTTTTATTATTGCGTCAATCGCTGTGCCAAAAACATTCAATGAATCAATTTCAATAATACAATTTATCTTCAATTCCTGTAATATCCTATCAATCGCGTCGTTCATTTTTAAAGGGGCCATGTATAATATTCGTGTCTTTCCATTCGTAGTCTAATAATATTTATTAAATTTATTCCTTTCAGAGCTTGTCGTTGACACCAGCGAGGCCGCGATTGGGTCACGCGGCAAGAACAAATACTAATGAGTCAAATCTAATAGACGACAGCGATGTTGACAGCGTAAAGAGTTATGGAAGTGCTTGCAGCACCGCCAGTGCTTGTGATCACGCACACTTTGCCCTAAATGGAACAACATGGTCAGGCCGTTCGCGAAAATATGTTGTACACTGCTCAAATCACAATGGTGACAGTGAACAGTATCTTACGCCTACCCAGAGAGCCGCCAGACAAGTTAGAAAATTCCAAACACTATTGAATGATGCTAAAAAAGAAATTGAGGATAAAGACAAGGAGATTCTGAGACTGACTAAGGAACTTGTGGAATTGCGATTGTATAAAGCGTCATTGAATAGTCCAGATGAAAGAACGGATAGTAGTGAAGCATTAACCGTCCGTGAAAACAATCCATTTTCACCAGACTCACCTTGTAAAGATTTACCAGAAGAAAATGAAATTCACAGTCCAGATACACCAGATGAAAAACGTACAACAGTTGTTAGTGAGGTTGGTGAACTTCCATTGTCATTAGCTGACTCGGGACACTTCGAGGATGATTCAATTTACTGTAAAGAATCGACAGTGAACGCATCAGTAGTCGACGGTGCAGCATCAGCAAGAAATGATCCTAAAAATCTCCAAATTTCATCGGATACCGCAGTTACTTTGGCGGATGAAGCTAGGAGGAAAATTGTTGATCATTATGAGAGTAGAATTGAGGAAATGCATCGAAGACATATTGATGAGCTGCAGGAAGTCAAGCAAAAACACAATGATAAGGTCAGTATATTCATAAATATTTCTTTGTTTTTGTTGAAGCTAAACATTCTGAATTATTGGGTGGATATTGAATCAGGTGGAGAGTTTGTTGAATCAGCTGTCAGAAGTAAGTACTCGATATTGCGAGTTACGTCCGTCCATGGATGCCGCTGAGGCAAAAGTTCGTGAGCTGGAGGCCGAACTTGATTGTACCAAAGTTCAGTTGGCTGAACAGAAAGCTTTATTTGATGAGCAAGAAGAAAGAAATAAGCAAATGTACCTGAAAATGTATGCCAAAGGACAAGAGGCAGCGAGACTTGAGCACGCTGATCAGGTATATATTAATATAATCCTTTCTAATCGTTTAACTTATCAATGGCAAAAGTTTTAACCAGTCTATTTCTCAATATCTATTTCTTTCCATCGTGTAGATTTTTGATCAAACTCGTGATACAACTCCGAAGGTGACAGTATCGGAATTGTTACAACAATTGAGCGTTACCCAAGCGGAACTAGAGAACGTAAAGGTAAGTTGATATTTTATCTAACGTGGTTGTTCGTTTGTTGTTTCTCGTTTTCAGATATTCATTGGTTGAAATAGAAAGTAAAAAATACGAAATAAAATAGCAGAGAAAAAGGGATAATAGTGATAAGAAAGTTAATTTCTTTTTCTCATTCCCATTGGCTTTCACCGAATTTTTCGTTCCCACTAATCACTTGTTAATATTTCTCAACTTATTGTCACATGCCTGTATCAGTTTTTACTAACAAAATATGTGTACCACTTCTTTTTCGGTCGCCGCTTACATTCCAGGGTACAAGCTACTTGCCACAACTTCACATTTCAGCCGATCGTAGCCAATGTTTATTAAGCGCTCAGGAGGCTGTTTCTCTCTGGGTTCTTGCCACACGTAAGGTTTGTATTTTGAAAGAAAAAACAAGAACAAAAGAAAAACTTTCGCGAGTGCATCTCGATTATTTCCCAGTGTGATCATATCTGATCATTCATATTCAGTTAATATCTTTTAATGATTTACAAATTTCCTATTATATCATTTTGTTCATAAATTTTTTTTCTCTATTTTTGCACAGTTTCAGTTAAAGCGCGTGCACGCATCAGCGGTCATTTATTCACAGTCGCACGCACTGTGTTATCTCTCTTTTGGTAACGGCCATTCGAAAGAAATAAAATGAATATTCGCAATATAAATTTGACATGGTTGCGCCATGAGCATGCAATCAAAGATGTTGAGTAGACGAAAGAAACAGCCTCTTTATTAATATTTATTTGCGCCTGACTATTTGGCATTGTTTTTTCTGTGTGCTTTTATTGTTGTCTGTCCTATACAATCCTTTGTGTGCTCCTGGTACTCTAATGAAAGATATGCATTAATTACATTGAATTAATTGATGTCATGATGAAAAAAAATTAATAACCTTGTTATATTACTCATTCTTTGTTTTTTATTTCATAGGCTATGTACAGAAGAATTGTCCAATCACGAAATCAGGGAGCTATCGATCCAGAAATTACTTTGCAGTTTTTGAAATCAGCAATATACTATTTTCTGACTGATAAAGAAAATCATCATGGCCACTTAAGCGCTATTGAGAGTATACTTGGTTTCACTGACAACGAGAAACTAAATATCGATAAAATTTATGGGTCAATGCGAAAGTAATATTGTCGCCTTTCTGATGTGATTAATCAATTTCATATGAACACATTGTAGATCACTCATTGTGGCATTCACAATTACCGTTCTCCTTTTGCATTTTACAATTAGAGCTTATTAATGGACTGAAAATGATGAATATACATGAAACATTCGAAATACACTTCACAACAAAACACAAACATTTACACAACAATTAAATATACACACGGTATGAAATGTTTCATTTGAATTTTCCTCTGTTTAAATTACTTTCACGAATTGTTATTTGTTTCTTTTCCGTTCCAATTTCGTGATTGTTATTTTATATGAATTGTGGCAGTCACTTCAATTCAAAATTTTAATCAACAGTTCCAATTAATAGTTAGTTATTATTAGTTCAATTTGATTGCATTGTATTGTATAAAAAAAAAGAGAAAGACGTTCCTGTGTCAGTAATCCGCGTGTTGCAACGGATTTTCTGACTTAAATTTATTCTTATCCACTACTGGTTAGATGGAAATTTTATTGATTGCATGTAGCTAATTAATATGCATTAATTAAAATGCATAATATAATAATACGTTTTTGGAATAACTAGAGAATTGTTCTTTTTTTCTGACGAAAAATATTATGAAAGGCTATAATTAGTATTATATTTATTGAATTAAACAATCTTCAATGGGCTGTTACGGAACCGTAAAATGTGGCGATGAAACACCGATAACGCTAATATATCAATTCGTTAATTAAATGTAATACAGTACGACTGTGTTGCATATAAAATATCAACTTAATATTATAAGAAATCTTTGAATTTATTTATAAAAATAATATATTTCACGAAAGTTATGGAGCCCCGAGGTCTATTTGAAATATTATTTATAGACTAAATAATGGAGAGACTGGAAAAATATTTTGCCTTTAAAATATCACATGAATAATATATAGGTAGAGGAAAAAGATGGTTTATTCATTACTTTACATGCGCAAGTGATATTAATGCTGGGTGATTTTGAGTCTATGGACATATAGGCTGTTCTTGTAAAGAAATAAAGATACTTCCTCAATGAATTCCTTGTTTATGGTCGTTTTATTTATTATATGTTGAGAGTTAATATAGATACAGAGCGTTAGGTTTTTTTGCTAGCCAAAATGATTCCGTCATACTTCGACTGGAACCATTTCATTGCGTCTTCTTTCGTAAGACGATGGGGAAATCCAACTTTACCAGTTTTTCTTCTTCTCTGTGCTACGTTGAAGCCTATTGCAATGAAAATGAACAAAAGATTCGTCAATCAATGAACTCCTTGTATGTTTGAAAAAGTTCTGATCATTAATAATGTATTGGCCCAATTGAGTAACACACCCAGGAAAATATATGGGCATGAGTTGCAAATATGTAGTTTATCATCATAGCACATTGTCATGAATAGTAAAATGTAGATAAGACTTTCACTAGATGAAAAGTTAAATGATGGTGATGTGCAAGAATTCTTTCCGATGGAATTCGGAATATATCAGACACTCACCAGGACGACTCAAGACAACGTAAAAATCTAATCCATAGATACCAATGCTTGGATCATATTTGATCCCAAGATCGATATGTTCTTGGATCCCAAAACTAAAGTTTCCAGTGCCACTGAAATTGTCCTTCCGTAATTCATACTCTCGAACCTGGGATAATCATATCGTTTGGAATGAAAGAGAAGATATCAGAAGAGGAATTGATTCAAAATTGTAAAGTGACTTTCAGGCCGCGTTCAAGAATTTCTTCAGCTTTGGCACCGCGTACTGTACAATGTACTGCAATCTTTTCATTTCGTCGAATACCAAAAGATCGGACAGTATACCGTGCTTTGGAGAAGACAGGCTGTTGTCCAGTCAATTGTTCTAATACTTTGGCTGCGCGTGTAAGTCTGTCACCAGATTCACCCACTCAAATATTCAAACATAATTTACGAATGCGAACTTCACGCATAACCTTTTTGGAAGCATCTTTTGGCTCTTTCCTGACTTTTTTCTTCTTATTGGCTGTTTTCTCCGCGGGCACTGCCGCCTTCGTATCCTTATTATATGAACGATGAATAATTTAATTATTTCCAATCAAAAACCTTTTGCCTTTTTCTTCAAATTCAACACTCGATCTTGATTTTTTCAATTGAACGAGTAAACAATGAGAAGAGTTATTCAACGTATGCATTTTATGGATAGTTTCTCTCCAACTGAATGGAATTCTGATTGATCTATTCAGGAATGACGAAAATATTGAAAAATTTTCATAGGGTCGGGATGTTATTGAATATTTCGCCATGGTTATACAAACATTTTAAGCATATATAACCTCAATAATAAGAGCTGATTCTTGTTTTTGAACTACATAAATATAATTCCATGTTAACTGACATTATTATTAACGAAAATGATCGTGGAGCGCAGATTATCAACTCACTGCGTTTGAATAATAATCGTAATCATCATTTTTATTAAATTCTTCATAAAAAAAACAAAAATCTGTACTCACCGCCATCTTGAATGCAAAAACATAACCTCAGAATGCTGCCCTTCTGTATACTCTAAAACAATTTCATGAGGGCGCCCACGCAACCGCAATAAAACATTATAATTACCAACCCGCTTTTGTTTAATAACCATAAAATTCACCGACGCTTTTTTCAATTCATTGTACTTCCCGAACAGAAGGTGAACTGTTGCTTAAACTTCCGTATCGCGAATTTTACATTGTGTAATTCCAATTGCATAAGATTCTACCCGGATATTTAACGACCGTGATACTGAGATATGTACGAGTTATCAAATATCTGAAAACTCATAACATTGTAGACAAAACCAAGTTTATTCGTCACAATATCGGTATGAGTGATGTCTCATTTACAGTGGGTAGAATGATCACTTATTTGAGATAAATAAAGATACTCCCTCAATGACGGTTTTTTCTTTGTTGTTATTATTATTTGTATATCGGAAATTAATATACATATAGCGTATTTTACGATTTCTTTCCAGCTAAAATGATACCATCATACTTCGATTGGAAGTATTTCATAGCATCTTCTTTTGTGAGTCGGTGTTGGAAGCCAACTTTGCCGGTTTTTCTCCTTCGGTGTGCTACGTTGAAGCCTATTGGAATAAAGAGAACGTAATTCATTAACAAAAGGATTTATTTTTATATCAACTTATGTTCATATTAAGAATAAGATGTCGCTCCAATTAAGTAACACACCCAGGAAATTATGTGGGCATGAGTTGCAAATATGAAGCTTATTTTCTAGCACATTTATTTCATTAAATGAAATGTAGATATCACTTAGAACAGAGAACATCTACGATACCAGTGATGTGCAGAAATATATTCGAACATTGGAAATTAATAATTGAAATGAATTTTGATTAAACTTACCAGGGCGTCCTAACACAACAAAGAAGTCTAATCCATAGATACCAATGCTTGGGTCGTATTTGATACCAAGATCGATATGTTCCTGGATTCCAAAACCGAAGTTGCCAGTGCCTGAGAAATTTTCCTTCCTCAATTCGTATTCACGAACCTGGAAAGAACATAATCGTCGTGATTAACAAAATTTTAGATCCCAGACGGTTCATATTAATTCAATGTTGTGTTTGAAATGAAATTTACCTTCAATCCACGCTCAAGAATTTCTTCTGCTTTAGCACCGCGTACTGTACAATGTACAGCAATTTTTTCATTACGACGGATGCCGAATGAACGAACGGTGTAACGTGCCTTGGAGAAGACGGGCTGTTGTCCAGTTAATTGCTCCAACACTTTAGCAGCACGCGTAAGTCTGTCACCACTTTCACCAACGCAAATATTCAAGCACAATTTGCGAATTCTGACTTCACGCATAATATTTTTCGACTTGTCTTTAGGAACTTTCTTCTCCTTAGCCGACATCTTCTTTACGGGCGCTGCCGTTTTTGCGTCCTGTACAAAAAAATACCACAAAATTAGATAAATATTTTATTAACCATAACTATAATAGAACACTTTATAATTAATCATTTTCTGGAAGAAATTTCAAAGATTTTAAAGGTTATCTCGCATGCGTACACATTAGCGCAAAAACATGAATGCATAACCTCAACAACTGTCATTGTAACGTGAATAAAAAATAGAATAATTATCAAAATATATAACGAATATCACAATAAGATCGGCAAATTATTTCTTCATAGAGTTTCAATTAACATTACGCGAAAATATTGAGGATTGACATAATATTAATGGATTATTTTTAATTTTTCACGACTAACGAACGTACACTCACCGCCATCGTGAACAGAAAAGGACAGGTCAACAAAATGACGTCAGACAAAGAACGACGCGCTCTGGTGTGTGATTCACAAAATGGCGGCGCCGTATTATATTTCCTATTCATCAACGCGGGAAATCTCTAATTTACAAAAATCATCCAAAACACATTTTCTAATATCAGCAAGATGGCGCTCAACACCACGCTTAAATCACTCGCACAAAATCCCGGCAAAATTTCAAATTCAAAAATTAAATGACTCCATTAAGCATCCACGCAATTCCATGACTAATAAATAACCCTGATAATAATACAGCCAACTCGTATCAATACATGTCATTCACACACAACAATCGCCTTCAAAAGACAACAATAATAAAATAAAAAAATCCATATCATATATGCGACAAGTAATAATAAAACATCGATACCAAAGAACTTCATGATAAAACTAAAAACTCGAAGAAAATTCTCAAACTACTTTACCCGATGTCCATTAAAATAATCAAACAGAAACAATAAAAAATAGTTCTTCAACAAAGATAAACATAACCTTCATAAAACAAGTATTATCAAAATAAATTCCATATCAATTGTAAATATAAACGTGAGACATCGTCAATGTGGCTCGTTTTATACATAAAAAAATAAAAAATATATTGGAGCCACTGTTCGAACGGCGATAAAAGAGCTGTGAGGTCCAGACCAGCACCAGAAGCACACACAAGACAACACGTGAATACAAACATACATAAATACACATAAACTCGTGGTGTATATGATCGTGACCGGAGCGAGCGCGGGTGGCGATAGCGAAGGCTACTATAGCTCGCGAAGAGAACGAACGAATCTACCAAGAGAGAGTGAGTGGGTCAGTACTTACATATACACGAAGAGTATAAAGCTATGCCTCGAGACATTGCTCGTCTGTATATATTACATTTATTCACACAGTTATACACACTCACATACACACACATACGTAAATACTTTGATATAAATGTGTACATGATGCAAGTCCACCCGCGCTTTACTGGAGAATTTATATGAGAGACGACGAGAGATTGGAATAGACACTGGATCCAAGCGAGATAGAGAAAATTATGTTTAAGAGAAGGGAGAAATAATACTTGAAAGGCAAATGGCCCAGTGTCGCAGCAACGAAAGACATTGGGCCAACAGATTGTTGTTAGAATAAAGTAAAAGAAGTTGAAGTTGATGCAATGCAACATGTTGGAGATGGACAAAATATGAAATTATAAATTTATGAATGATGAATTGTAGAGAGATTTATTAGTTAATTCAAAATGATTTTTGTGTTTTTCTCTAAGTTGATGGGGATTTTTTTTATTTTGAGTAGAGGTGAAGTAAATGAAGTTGGAGTAGTATGATAATGTATTGAAAGATGAATATGAAATTGAGAATTGTTGAATGATAAATTAATAAAGGAATAAATTTGCGTGGTATTGGATATGAATTTATTTAGGTTGGGTTGGATATTGAGTCAGCTGTTTTCTATAAAGAGGACGTGGGAGAAGTTGAAGATGATGAAATGCATTAGAGAGAATTATTGAGAAATGTTTGATAGAAGAAGTTAGAACAGTGATGTATAGTGAAGAAGAATATTCGTGAATGATCGAGATTGAATTTTTGATTGGGAGAAAGGAATTGAGGGTAGGAGAAAGATAAAGCAAATAATTCTTTATTATGCTTATGAAAGTAATTTGCAAGAAGTGTAAAGTTATTTAACGTTTTATTCCTACAGACAGAATTTATTGAGTATTGAAATGTTTTATCGGAAATGAGACAAAGTTTGACAATAAATTTACAGTATAAAAAATTAATTGTTCAATAAATTCTTAAAAATACAAATTTGTGTAGTATTGAAATTTAATTTTATTGGATCCAATTGCAAATCTCAAATTTTGCATTATAGGAATGAAATAATAAAAATTTCAGTTGATCAATTTTACAAATGAAAAAAGAAAAATTGTTAGGAAGATACAAAAACGAAAAAATTGATTATAAATTGTCTTGAAATTGTTGGAAAATCGAACAAAATTGAAGAAATTCACAGAAATTCACAGAAATGCATCGAAATGCATCGAAATAAAGACGCGCGCGCGCGTGAGTTGAGGAAGGATGAGGAAGGATGACGATGATGACGACGTCCTGGCGGGCGCCTTGCAGTTTGCAACCCACCACTTCAACTCTACAAGTACCCACGAGGCCGACGCGACTCTTTATTTTACCGGGTACGAAAATCGCGCGCGCGGTGCCCCGTTGTTGGTGGGAGGAGACACAGCAAGCACACACAACAACTATACAGTCTACCGGGGACAGAGTTAAGAGTTGAACCAAGAGAGAGAACGTGTACCTTTGCCAGTATCCACGTGTTCAGTGGTAGTAGCGCGTTATGACCCGGATGTTACATTGCAGCTGCAGTTTCGCGAGTACCTGCCGCCGACCCGGATGTCCCGCTCGACGTCGTATCAACATTATCAAACAACACTAATGTCATCCCTTTGGCTGAAAAAATATGTTCAATCGGTAAGTAATTTTCCATTTTCCCCAATGAAGGAAGATTTTTCATTATTTTTCTTTTAACTTTATCGACAAACAAAAATTTCAATTCAAAGTTTCAATAAGAAGACAAACAAAATTTATTAATTTATTTAACAAATAAATATTTATTTAAATAAGAAAATAATGAAATGGAAAATTGTGTATGTGGAAATGTGTAAATTGTTCAGCTTTGTGAATGGTGATAAAAAAATTGAAAGAAAAGAAAAGAAAAAAAAGATTGTGGTGTAATACAAAAATTAAGTGACATCAATTAAATGTGCTTTTGAAGGATAGATTCGAGCAAATCGACGAAAGGTGCCAGCAAACTACGAAGGGACCTGATAAACGCGGAAATAGCAAATCTACGTGATCTATTGCCATTGCCATCGTCGACAAGACAGCGATTATCGCAGCTACAGCTCATGGCTCTTGTTTGTGTTTTTTTGCGAAAAGCAAATTACTTCCAGCAAGGTAATTTTCAAAATATTTATAAATATTCATTAACCTTTAAATTATACCAATTTAAATGCATGAAATATAAATAGATAAAGATAAATGTGATAAATAAAATAGTAATATAAAGAAAGCGTTGAAAAAATTTGGTGCGTTCATTGAAATGCAAAATGAAAGAATTGAAAACTATAAAAGGGAGAAATGACATTACAATTGTGTGCTCAATGTTATTATCTTCTGTCGTTTATGGTGTTTGATATGCTGAAGGGACGGAAATAAAAAGGAAAAAATGAGGAAAATGAAAATAAAGGCGGAAAAAATGCGCGGTGCCACGGCGGCGTTAATACTTTGAAATTATAACCGACATTCCACGGGAACGTCTTTCCAACATTCGAACCTGGGGGACCTCCCGGCAACGGTCGCGGTCGCGTCTCTGCGGTGCTCGACCCCCTCGCTAGCAGCTAACATCTTTTCTCCTCCTTTTTCACCTCCTTCTCCTCCTTCATCTCATCTTCCTCCACCTTGTCTTCTCCACCGTCTCTTTCCGTAGATTTAAATAAAACGTCCAATTCTACACCACCGTAGATCACAGCAATGAAAACAGAGAACATTAATTTATATGGAGGGAAATTAAAGGAAAATATTTGTCTGGTGTTTTCATATTGGACTTTTAAATATATTCATCTCTTTTTTCTTATTCTTTTTTTTTTATCTACATGTGGATTTATTTACCTGCGAAATTAATCTTTTTTTCTCGGTGAATTATTAATGTCTATTTATACATTGTCGGGAGATGAGAGAAAATAAAAATAACAAAGTGAGTGAAGCGAAAAATGATCATATTTAGTTATTATTTATATCTTCATACTCTTTGTATTATTTATTTTCCTTTTTTTTTATTTTATTTCCAAATTCACTGTTATTAGCGTTAGTAAAATATTGCAAGCATAGTGGAATGAACGAAAAAAAAAAATTTGTGTTAAAGCAAAAGGAAAATTGAATGAATTTTATTCCTCAAATCTTAATATTAATCATAAAAAGCAATTTTTCCCTTTGTGAATTCGTAATAAACAATTAACATATCAAACAAAAATTGACCTTCAATCGTTTAAACAACTCAAATATTTTTTGTTTATGCAATTATTCTTCGCTATAAATTAATTCAACCAAATTCTCAATCAAAATAATGTCAGAGTTCAAAAACAGGATAATAAATAACCAATTGAATGAAGACATAATTCAATTTTAATTTTGACATTCATACATTATTAACAAACCAAACAACCACTGCAAAACCTTGTCAATAACAACTCATTCAATCAGTAACGTCATAACATTTACTTTTTATCTTTACCATTGTGAACATTGTAGTCACCTTCAAAATCACTTACCAATATTTTAAAGACAAACTACAACGTCGAAGATAAGAAATAAATCATTTCCACAAGCCAATTTAAAAATACCTGATCTGCTTCAACATATAAACAAACATTTATTATTTATTTTCCCACATTATTTACAAAAATACATCACAAATTTTCCTCATCCAAGAACAATAACACAAAACAAAAAAGAAATAACTCAACAACAAAATAAATAAAAATTCCATCATATCAACAAAAAATCCTATGAAAAAACCAAAATTGATTGTTAAATTATTATAAACATTCTGTCATCAGAAATAGTCTTGTATAATGTTTGGCGAGGAGTATATAGGAAGAAATAGGCGGCCAAGTGAGTGAAGAAATAAAAAGGGATAGAGGGGAAAAGGAGCGAATGCGCTTGGACTCGCTCGACTCTCCACCAGAGAGTATAAGTCTAAGCGCGAGTTCCGGGTGATCCGCTGACCTCTCGGCCTCTGCAACAACACTCTCACGCTCCTGTAACCCATACTCCCCCTACGGGGGCGCTCACTCTCCCCCTCTTGATGTTCCTTCCTTCTCTTTCTTCACTCGCCAGCCTCCAAGTTCTCTGTATCTTTTTCTTTCGCATTTCTTTTTTTTTCTCTTCATCCTTTTTATTTTTTTCCTATCTCAATTCTCCTTCTCAGTTTCTCATTCACTTTTCTGTATACTCTCTATCTCTTCTATACCTCTTCTATATACGTTTCGATATACTCCTGTGCAAAAGGGGGACGCTATGTACCTCGTATGAATACATATACCTTTACATGTGCAAGAAAACTTATATATACGAAAGATATCCAGCAAATATATACACTGTAGACACATATACATGGATGCGATTATATATATATGTATGTATATATATATTACACCCCCAAGTTGCACATTCTTCCTGAAAATCCTGAGGTTTATTTCACGTGAAAAACCACACGACGATTTTATCCTGAAAATAAATTCCATTGCATTGTATTTTATTTATTCATTTATTCTTTTTTTTTTCTTGTAGTTTTATTTCAGTGACAGTGAATAAAAATTTATGAAGAAAATTGTTCCACTTGGTTCTTCGTATTTGTTTGTTTTTTATTTTTTCTATTTTGTATTCTGTCTTTGAATTGAAATACTTTTTTTTTTTCAATATTAACAAATGATAAGTCAAGTGTGATATGAATTTTAGTGTGTTGAAAAAGATAAACAATTATTTACGATTTATTATTTATGATTTCAGCCTTGAAGAGTAATCCATCCGAGTCGACAATTCCAACGCCAAATATTGGATTTTCAAAAGTAAGATAAAATATTAGTGATATTGTTGGTGGAAGAACATTTCTTTTTGTGAGTTAAATTTGTATTGGATTATTTATTTCTTGTGTTGATGTTATTTTTTTTCAGGCCATGTCTGGATTCATCATGATGATGACCCAACAGGGCAAATTGCTGTATATATCAGAGAATGCTGCGGAATACTTGGGGCATTCGATGGAAGACTTACTGATTCATGGTGATAGCGTTTACGACGTGATAGACAAGCAGGATCACATGGTCGTGCAGAATCAACTAGCAAGAAGTGGTCCAATAACTAATAATGACAAAAGATTATTTTTATGTCGTATAAATGTATCAAGAAATTCACGACGACAATTGCGGTTTGGTGATCAAAAGGTAACGGTAAATATCACTAAATTCAGTTACATATTTCATTGAAATTGAATAATAAATGAATTAAATAAATGAATGAATAATACAATGAAATAAAATTTGTTTGCTTATACTCAAATAAAATTCATTTATCATGTTTAGGTAGTGTTGGTTGAAGGCCATTATTTGCCATTTGTACCGCTGTGTAACCGCAATGAATCTGTATTCTTGGCATCTTGCACACCGGTTGTTTTACCAGAGACACGCGAAAGTGTCGTTCAGGGTGCAACAAATATATTTACAACCATTCATTCAATGGACATGAAGTATTTACACATTGATAAAACGTAATTGAATTTAAATCATATCCTAACTTTTCTCCTCTTATCAATATCATTACACTACATAAAACAATCGAGTGAATCTCAACGTATTATTTTTAACGAGCAATCAACAGATAAAATTCCACCTGGTCTTTCAATCTCTCACGAACTTTTCACAACACTCAAAAGTTCTATAACAATACACAGACCATTTCTCACTTCACGATCAATACACGACAACATAAAGCAAAGTAAACCATGTACCAGTGCTCATATTATATCTATCATTATACTATATTTTTATTTCTCTTTTTTATTCAACAGAGCAGAAAGTCATTTGGAATATACGAGATCGGAGCTTGTTGGTGTTTCATGGTATAATCTCCTCCATTGGGATTGCATAAGGACAGCTTACTGCAAGCATCAAACTGGCAAGCATTAAAATAAATAAAAAATAATGAAATAACATTACTGAACATTCACATTAACAAATATAATTTCTAATTATAATTTATTTTAATCAGTTATTCAGTCTGATCAAGAAAGAACAAGTACAGCATTATTGAGGCTCCAAAGCAGGTCAGGTAGATGGTTTTGGATTCATTGCGTTCTTCAAGTGAAGGAAACCTCTGAAGAATGCCAACATCCCATTATCGTGTGTACCAACCAAGTCCTCAGGTAATTCCATCTTATATACTTCTCTACATATATGCTATGCCGATCTCTATACCAGCAACTGACAAAACTAGCGCGCTAAACTAAACTTTAGGTACACGTACACATTCTAACATATACTCTTGAAAACCACGATATAATCTAAACTAAACTCTAAGCCATAATCCAACGAAAACCAACTTCTAAAGTCTCTCTCAACAACATTTACAGCGACAAGGAAGCCGAAGTGATGCGTGGGAGTTCATGGCTGTATCAGTATTCTTCGCAAACAAAGTTTACTTATGGCATTTGTCCAACATCCAATCAAACCAGTCATCCAATTTCGTATCATGAATCGTACAATCGTACACCAAGTGGTTTAATACCAACAATTCATCCATCAGAATCATCGTTGAGTTCATATAGTTTGAATGAAAGTCATCGAGGTGCGCGAATTGAATCGGAATATTCTTCAGCCACTGGTGCTTCGCTCAGTACCACCACCACATTGACAAAAGTTGATACAAGACAAGAGGACATTGAACCCGTAGACATGTCGATAAATAGTACAGAGCATGAAGGAAGGACTCTGTATCAACTATCGCATTCGCTCGGTGATTTTACTAAGCACCAAGACCTAACTGGGCATCATCATTACCATCACCATCATCATCATCATTCACAGCAACAACAGCAGCAGCAGCAACAGCAGCATCATCATCATCATCATCATCACCAACAACAACACGCGAGAATGATGCCAAAATGCGTTGGCTACAGGGGAAAATTAGCTGTCCATTATCTTCATAACCGCCAATATTCATCTGCCTCAAGCGAATCGCCCAAGTATACCGATTTGGATGTGAGTTACGGTGAATCGTGTGCAGAGAGAACATCGGGTCACAAACGTTCAATAAAAGCCAATGGTATTATGATGTTGGATCCAAGTGAGAGCGTTGATCATTGGAATTCAAGTCCAATATGGTCGGATGCATTGCAACGAGTTCCTGATGTTGTTCAACAAGATCTCAGTCCCTTTATTACCACACCCACTACCCCAGTTGATACACCAGACTCGGCCGATCTACATTCCGAAGTGCCAGTATTTAATTTTGATTGGAGTAATAATGAGCATCATGTGCCATGTTCGAAAATAATGGTCCGTCGCGATTTGGAGAATAGACAAGAGAGTAATAGAGATAATAGTCAACCAATAACACTATTGTTGCCACGGAGAAAGAATCAAACGGACGCCAGTAAAGATTATACAGATAAATGACAAAAATGAATATATATATTTTTACCAGTAATATTAATAATATTATTATTATAATATGTGAAAATTTTTATAGTTAGTGAAAAGAAATGAAATATTTTTCTTTCATGTGTTTAGATTAAGTAGATTTGTTTTTTAATGTATTATTCATCCGTCCGAATAAATGAAAATGAAAATGTGCCTTATAAATACTTTTCTGGTGGAATAAAATTTTTATCATTGCAAATTGTATAATTAATTTTGATTTTATTTGCTTTTTTGGATGTGGTAGAATTATTAGTATACGAATAATTGGACTCGTCAAATAGCATTTATTATCATCATCTTCGTAATCTGCGTTAATTTACAGAATTAGAGTAAAAAAACAGTGTCTTGGCTTATATATTGGTATTTTTTTTTTGGTATGGATTTTTTTTGTCATTTTTCATTTTTTTTTCAGTCCACCGCACACCGTTTTTCAATTCAACGTACGCGGAAATTTTTTTTTATTTCTTCATCAACAATTCTTATAGCCATATACTGTTGCACCAAAAAACACAAATAAAAAATCATGCAATTTTATTTGTTTTTTTTTCTCCTTTTTCTTTTTCTCCCAATTTTTCCGACGCCTTTATTTCGTCGACCAAATAATTTCTTCTATACACATTATATATATATACATATATATAATATATATAATACCTGTCTCGTTGCTTCATGCGTAAATTACATATCTCTCCACCCACATATTTTTTTCCCCATTTATTATTAATGTTTTTTGTAAATATATTCGTATGTGTGTGTATGTGAGTGTATGTATGTGTAAATGTTTCTGTTTGTGTACAAGTTTTTATTTTGTATCATTCAAAAATCCTATTCGAAAAAACTTCGTCACTTAAAAATGTTTCATCCTTTTTTTTTTCTTCTTTTTTTTGTTTCACATCTCACACAAACTGCCCTCACCATATTTTTTTCATATTTTTCTTTTTAAATTTTCATTAATATAAAACACGTATATAAACATAGACTGAGTACATCGGTGTTTACAATATACACAACGTCTGTATGTATGCATGTATGTATGTATATATATATATATATAAATACATATAATATATGTATATATATATAATGATATACTACTTTTAAAAAAAGTATGTAATATATATTACGCTTCATCTCCCGTGCTCGAGATGAGCGCAGACAATAGGTAGAAACTATTGGAACACGTTTTCTCTTTTCTAGTTTGGGAAAAATTCGTGTTCACGGATTTTCTTTTTTTTTTATTTTCTTTATTCTTTATTTATCAATTTATCAATTTTCTTTATTTTTATTTTTCGTCGACTTTAAAATTTCATTTTGTGCGTGAATGTGTGTGTCCTGGGTATATTTAAATTTATATATATTTATATATGTATATGTTTTAATTTTTTTTTTCACAATTGTCAATGTGTGTAATGATGTGTTTGTATGTGTATCACTTCTGTAGGGTGAAATGTAATGCCAAATTGAATGGGAAAATTATTTCAAAACCTAAAAATTTGATATTAAGTAAACAGAGCAAATGGTGAAATGCAAATATTTTAGTTTATCATTTAAAATTTAGCTAAAATGTTTTGGCTTTTTGTTTATTCGGAATTTTATTTATTGTAAACAAACTTTTGGATTGAAATCGTTTCTTTTTATTTTTCCTATTCTTTTCCATGTATTTTTATAGCATTTCATTTCCCCTTAAGGACGAATGGTACAGTTTTTCCATCGCGCTTGAGCCACACCCTTCTGCATTCAACCCCCGTCCGAGCACTATTATAATCTGGATTCAAGTGTATGTCGTTCGCTCAACGTCTCTTCCTCTCATCTGTATTGTGTGTTTTTGTATATATATTATTTATAGATGCATACAACCCATGAAAGTCCATTGCTCGACGTGTGTTTGCCACCCGCCCAACCACCCACTTTCATAGTCGAGTAGGAAACCCTGTTTAAAAAGTCTCACGAGTGCTCATAAAAGTGAATAAACGTGATAAAAAGAGTAGGGGATGTATTGTGAGTTTTATATACCGCATTTTTTTTTGTTGCCAATCTCTTTTGCTCTCACTTTTTCCATTTTCTTGCACTGTTTCTATTTCATGCTGTTTTTTATTTATTTTTTTTTTTCATATGTACAGATATATATTTACATATATATCTATATATAAAATACCAACCGTGGGACACTTTGAAGCAGGGTTTGTTGTTGTGTGTTAATCGTGAAAAAAACCACACTAGCGCGAAAAAAAAAGAACATCCGCCCTCAATGCGCGCATATTAGTTCATACTGCACACACACGCCTGCGGTTTGAGAGGGGACAAAAAAAAATAAATATAAATTTCGCGAGAGAGTGAGAGAGAGAAAAAAAATGTGTGAGAATTTACTCTCAAAATCTCGCTCTCCATTCCACCATGTACATAATCTTATTCTTTAATTTTTGTATTATTTGTTTGGTTTTATTTTTGTTCATGTTTTAAATTATTTCTGTTATCTTTATTTATTATTTTTTTTCATTTTCCATTTTTTTTTCTCGATCGACAAATGACTATTAATTATATAATAATCGCACAACCATTTCGAACTACAATCGCCAAATAACATTTTCATCATTATCATTGTTCAAACTGTGAAATTCCTAAAGCATTTGTTTTATTTTATATTATTTTATTTATTTTTTTTTTAATCGCGTCGCAAATTCGTTACACGTCGATATTATTTATTTATTATTTTTTTTTTTAAATCTCTTTAAAGCTTTGTTTGGCACGTATAATTAGAATGTTATTCAGTACGGAAGCAATCGATTTTGTGTAGTTTCCCCCTCAACACACTCCCCACAACTACATTCTTTAATGCATTTACTTCCCACTCATCAATCAATGGCTCTTTACTATATATACCTTTCACTTAAACTACATTTCTCCCTCTTCAATCTATCCACTTTACTTCTCTTTTACGCTTCTGCTTCTATTAATACATATATATTTATGTATATATATATTAATTTCGTACTCCGACCTCCTTCACTCGCAAGTTTTACATTTAGAACATTCATTTACAATTTTATATCACTTTCTATGGGCTTATAATGTACAATCATAATTTTTGTCGTTGCGACTTTAATCAATTCATCAATTCTTTTATTCTCTTTCATCTTCTAGTTATTTATTTATTTAATTCTTTTTATTTCTTTATCATTATCTTTTACATATCTACTTCCTCACTCGTCTTTGCCATTCTATTTACAATTTGTTTTTTTTTTCGCTTTGTATAGAATGCATCTCGTTTATTCACTTTGGCTTTCAAATAAGTTTTCTCCTTTTTTCTCTTTTTTTTATTATTTGTTTGTGCGGATTTCATTTTGTGTTTTTTATTCTATTATATTTTTTCGCGTCTGTAAACGTCGAATTTTTGTTTTAGTTGTGCTTACTGCCGATGAACGGTCAGGAAAACATTTGCAAATGTGAATTATGTCCATTGGCAGTATCTCACATGCACGATTTTCGATTCATATACATATTTCAATTATATATTTATATCATGTACGTATTTATGAAAATGTTTTGTATGTATATATATTTAAATCGCACCCAATGAAAGAATGTCTTTTTATTTTTGAGACTCTTAACGTGTCGAAAGAAAAAAAGAATGAAGACTATACAAGAAAGTAAATGTCTGATGAATTTTAATTATCCGTCATGCTCATTCAATACCTATAATTAATTCTCAAACGATTGTCCTAGACGAGATATATAATATTACAAGTTGTCATTTCAACTTCTTTCTTTTCATTACAATATAATTATCATCACTTTATCCTTTGCATTTTTTGTTTTATGGTAAAAAGGAGCAGTCAAAATGTGAGCAGTAGAAACAAATAAATGTAAATTTACAACAAAGTATAAAACAAAACTAATAATGAAATATTAATTTCGACATCTTTACGATGGGCAATAAGCCCGCGATGCATTTCTTTGACGCCATTTCCATTTGAGAATTCTAAGATAAGTTTTCCTGAATGACGCATTGCAACACGCATACAATACTGGATTAACCGTGCTATTAATGTAGCAAAGATAGTAGAAAAATGACCAAAGTTCCTGTGGTATTTGCACGACGCATGCCTTAGTGAGTGGTTTGAGTAGCACGAGAATGTTATATGGTGTCCATGTGATGACAAATGCTGCAAGTATAGCTGACAATGTTCTTGCCGCTTTCGTATCTTGCGAGCGCTTTTTCTTTTTTTCAGCTTGCTGTCGTTTTGTCAACATACCTTTACCACCACCAGACGACACCACATTTCGTCCCATATTTTTAGTGTTTAATGGTAATCTAACATCAGGCATTTGCGATGCACGACGCATCACTGCATTTGATTGACTTGACAGTGAATCACCACGACGTGTTACTGTTGATGGTGTTGGTGTTGTCGTTGTTGTCGTAGTTGTTCTAGTTGTCTTGTGGTCAATGTCTGTTTCACATGTTATTTCACTGCTAGTTTGCGGTACATGATATGATGACATCAAGTCTTCGTACATAGTAATACTTGGTGCATCGCTCAATGGCAATCTTATCACAATTGTATAAACCTAAAACAGAGACATTCACATTCATCAAAAGAAAAAAAAAAAATGAACAGTTAAAATGTAATTAACACCTTCAATCAATTGAATGATAAATATTGTGAATAATAATTATTATCAACCTGATCGTTAGAAACATTTTTGCTTATTTGACTGCTTGATGTCTGCGATCTCCTACATTCATGATGACTACCAACCATTTGTGTACTATCAGAAATACCATCAGTGAATGGCGTTTCAGCGGATATTGGCGTGGGCGTTTCATCACCACCAGGTTGAATTATTCTGCTGCTCACATCAGTACCACCAAGTTCATCATCATCATCGTCATCATCACGTCCACTATGCCACCACGCAATACACCACATTTTGAAAGATGTCCATGAAATTGGTCTGTGCTGCTCAAAGTGAAATTCCATTTAGCAGACGGAAGATGAAACAGAAAAAAAATAAATAGGAATAAAGTAGAAAAGAATTTTTGTATTTCTTTTCGGTGTTTTTAATTTACATTAAAGCACCAAATGGGTTTATGTGAATATATATATATACATACATTTTTATAGTCAGGATAATGTTTCTCGAGATATGACATTGCTAGATGAGTGGAATTAATATCATCAGCGCCAATGCTTGATTCACTCCTATTACGTCTACAGCCCTCCATATCCAACGCTTCATCACTGGAATTACTTCTCTTACTAGCATCCTGTTTACCCTCTTGCAAATTAGATAAATCCTTTTTTCGTTTCTCCGTTTCGCGATATATTCGCCAATAAAGTGTCATCATAACGGTAACGGGTACATAAAATGCAGCAATTGCCGTGCCAAATGTAATATAATGATTTGTCTCAATGAATTGTATATAACATTGATCGTCTGGCACTGTTCTCTCTCCTTCAATGTATGGCCATGCATAAATCCACGGTGGCCATAATAATACTGATATACCCCATGCGCAAGCTGGAAAAATAAACAAAAGAACAACAACAACAAATTAAATAACTTTTTATTCAACATCTTTTCGAAACTTGGAAAATAGTAAGGAAGAGAAAAAGTAGAAATTAAATTTAGTGCAATGAAAGATGAGGATGTTGAAGTGAACTGAGATGAAGAGTTGTCAAATTAACTGACTGAAATAGAAGGTACGAGAAAAGAGCACATATATACATATACATAAAGAGAATGAATGAGAGAAATACACATAGACAAAGGGAACAAAAGGAGAGCAAAAGCTAAAGCGATTCGGCAAGTACGTCAGTGTGTTGTATATGTCTCGAGTCTTTTTTACCCAAGTATAAATCTCGACCTCGCAAGTACCATCATCGCAACACACTCCTGTAACTTTACTTGGAGATTTGCACGTGACTGGAGCAACGCGCCAACACCAACGCAAGACTCAAAAAGTCCATTCGTCTTTTTATTGGACTCGTCATCATGTAGAGCACTATGTGCTCTTGTTGGCCGTGGAAATGAACACCAACTTTTGCTCAACCACTGTCTCAGCAATGTTTCTAACTACATCATGCCAATGTCACTTTATTTATTACAATGAAATAAATGTAGGTAAAAGTAAAGCAGGAAAATGTAAAGTAGTACATTTGCCCATTGTGTCACTTGCATGTATGTCAATAAGTCGATACAAGTTCCTCCTTTATGTTTGCAACAGGTGTCAGGTAGATGAGAAGGGTGTGTATTTAAAGTCAGTGGTGATATAAACACAAACCCGCACGATTCATTTCTTTTGTGGTATTATATTTTGCATCAAGCCTATACACATTTATATATCAATGTGTATACCATCGTGCACCAGAAATGTCGCGATTTTTCATTTAAAATACCCAACATGAGGAATATATAAATAAATCTAATAATAATAATAACCATTTATACGTATAGCTACATCAACGTGAATTCATATATTAACGTTGACACTGATGTAACCCCATTTGCAAGAAAGTTTTGCTGGTGTTGCAGTATGTGGGTCGCGTCCAATGTATTATCCCCGTAACGTGGATTTATATTCTCATAGAATAAAAAAAGAATAAAATTAAAAAACAAAGGCGAACAAAAAAAAATTGTAATAAAACAATAGAGAATGTCCATCGATTCTGAATATGGATAAATTGTATATGTTCATGTGTACTTTGTGTTTAATTAATTTTTCTTTCTTTTTTTTTCTTTTGTCCTCTACTGCCGTTTTTCAAACATTTTGTATGATGCAGAATGTACAAGAGTTATAATGTAACGAACCATTGCGAGGTTGGAACTCATTGTCAATGTTATCATCGTCGCGCATGCATCATATGGTCATCTGCACGCTTCCGTGGCTCTCTCATTAACTCTCTCTCACTCTCTATACCTAACTCACTTCAATTATTGCATAATGTCGCAATGTGTCACAATTGTGAGACTCTCTGCCAAGCGCAAGGACACAATAACATTGCGCATACTTATAATTACACATGCAAGTGCACAATCAAAATTACGTGCAAAATGTTGTAGGAAAAAAAAAGGTAGATTGATATCAGCGTGAATTAAGATAGATCGAGCATGCAAAGTTATATTATATAAATATATGAATAGCACCAGATTTGTTGAGTTTAAAAAATTATTTTTGTAATTATAATTGAAAAATATCAATAATTTCCACATGATGGAAATTAATCTTTGAATTTTTTTTTTAATTTCTGCGTCTTTTTTCAGAAAACATCAAACGATTTTTATCGTAAATTTCCACTGCATTGGCTATGGAACTGGGAGAATTAACACTCGACAGGACCTTTTGTACTCTGTCGTATAATATCGCAAATTAAATTTAATATTCCTCAGTAAAAATTGTGAATTTACCTTCAATATTTTTTTTTTTTACTTTTTTTTCATGTGAATATAAGTTAGAGAAATATATTACAGGAATATAAACATTATTGTTACCCAGTATTTTATAAAATGCACGATCTACCTCAAATAAAAGATGAGAATGATGATGTAACTATTCACAAACACAAATATTCTTGTCTAATAAAATACTTCTACAATTATTTCTACTTAATATCTACCAATATTGATAAAAGATTTATCATTATTAATCTGAATTCTACCACAATTCAACAAAATTAATTAATAACAAATAAAACATTGAGCTAAAGTCAATAAATTTGTCTTGAACAAATATGAAATTGGAATTCATTATTTTCTCTCATTCATAATAATTCAAGAAAATGGATTTAAGCTCTACGAGAATTAAAATAACGATATGTAAACAAGTGTTGAATGATTACCTATCATAAAGCCAGCTCTGCGTGGTGACCTATTGGCACGATAGGTGAGAGGTCTCGTTACGGAGAAGTATCGATCAAAACTGATGATAAGTAGATTGAGTACTGAAGCATTGCTTGCAAGATAATCAAGCGCTAGCCATGTGTCGCATACATGTGCACCAAGTGGCCAGTAACCAAGTACGGTATATATTGTAAATAATGGCATTGATATAAGGCCAATAGCAAAATCAGCAACTGCCAGACTGAACAAAAAGTGATTTGATATTGTCTGCAATTGTTTGTCAATTTTAAATGCTATCATTACCATGATGTTGCCAAGAACAGTAACGAAACTTAGTGCTAATGCGACAACTAAAATTAGTACTTTCTCCCATGTATCATATTCAGGTGGGTCTTCGGTGCCATCAGTACCATTACAGTAATCCACAATTGGTAGCACCGTAGTTACGTTCATTTCGTTTCACTTATTGGAGCAATCTAACTTGCTCTCTATTGCTCGCTCTCGTCCCCTTCGTTTAAATATCTTTCCAGCTTACGCTTTTTTTACTTTTTCTTTGTTTCTTTTCAGTCGGTTTTTTTTTTCAATTCTGAAACGTTTTTAGACTCGAATCAACTTTTAAAAGAGACACGACGAATGCCAAGCTGAAGCTGATGCACAGTACGCATTTGCTAGACCCTTCAAAAATTCCAAGAGTGCCTTGTATCCTTATAAATGTCCTTTTCTCTTCTTCGTTTTCCTCTTTTTTTTTCTTCTGCTTCTCTTCGTCTTTCTCAACCCTCACGCGCCACCGCTCACAATCCCCTGCAACGCTCGCACGACGCGTTCACTCCAAACGGGGGGATGAACAACGTCAACTACATCCCACGGATCTTGTCTGTATTCTTGCGAGCATTGAATCTGAAAATGAAATAATTATTACGTGAGTAATATTCATTCTGTATGAGAGATTATTATATCATCATTATGATATTATTATAAATTATTTAAAAATAGTTTAAATATTATGTTGATCTTTTTTTCTATTTTAGAAATGGGAAATATGACAAATGAGTAAAATAATTTATGTAGAAATTAATTTTCAAGTGTACTGAATTACATTTTGGCTATGTTGAGAGGGGAATAAGAGAAGGGAAGAGTATTTATGTATCTATATATATGTATATAGTTATGTTGTGAAGGAAAAAATGAAGACAGACAGTGAACGCGTGTCGTGGCAGTGACGGCCCCCAGATGATCAACCAATGATCTGGCGTTCTCCGTTCTCGCGGTCGGGCTATCTATCCCCACTTGAAATTCCACACTCTTTCATTCTTTCTTCTTTTTATATTTTCTGTCGTTTAACCCTTTCTCCATCTCATTTTGTTCAACGCAGTGCGTGTGCGTATATATGTCTGCGAGTGAATTCAATTTAAAAATGGTGGCGTACGTTGTTGAGTTTATAAAGTAAATTATTTTACTTTGATACAGAAAGAAATAAAATTTGTGTTAGGAAAATATGAATTTTAAATTCAATTTAGATGAGTAGTAAAATTAGTATCTGAATTGTATTTTTATAATAACAGATTCGAATGGGAATTGAGTTGTACAGAAGTAATGAATTTTTATTAAGAAAAAAAATTTATGACACTTGATTGAAAATTATATTTGAATATAAATTTTTTCATCTATTATTTCAGATAATCAAATTATTCCAGCTATATTCGTTTTATTCTCGAGCGAATGTAAATTCACAAGTTCAACTGTTGGCTGAATAAAAAATTAATATTTTATTCAATTTAAAATTTACTTGTAGAAGTCAGTAAAATATTGAAAATATTGAATTTCTCTTCAAATCACATCTACAATTTATCACTTGAATAGTTTGACATTCAATTTCAAATTCAAAAAATTATTTCTAATAAAATTTATCAACTATAATTTAATTGAATTTTTTCCTTTCAACTCTTCATTGATTTCCATTGAACGAATTAAATTTCCAAATGAATTATTATCAACAATAATAAAAGTTTTGCTCTTCTTTTTTCATTCTATCGTTTTTTTTCCTCCTAAATAATAATTATAAACACTCGTATTGCAAGACATGTATGAGAGATATGCGGAAAAAAAATATATATAAAATAGGAAGAGGGTGAATTAATACACACGCACGTTTGGCCAAGCCTCATTGAATAATGCGAGTGGTATCGTCGGCAGATGCTCCAGTAACCAACGCGATTGCAGCGGGTGGTATATGAGAGGGAGTCAACACTACTTCTCGTATACGCATGCTCGCGTATTATATCCAATTCCCCTGGGACTTTACTCTCCATCTCTTTCACTCACCCTCGCATTCACATTCACACCACCACCCACATTTTTGTGCTTATATTTGCCACTATACATGTCACCAAAAATGCAATCGACGCCCCTTAGAACACGAGGATCTTTCAGGAGAAAACACATACGCACACGCTCATACACCAAACTCCTTAACTTGGCCCTTTTTTTTTTTTTGGATTTCTCTCGAAGCCACTTCTTCAATCATATATATCAGTCCATGCCTTTTATATCACTCACACCCCTAACAAATTCTCTCTCTTTTACCGTCTCTCACTCTGTCGAATACTCTGGGGGAATTTATCGCCAACGTTCACTAAAACTGTTCTATGCACATTTTCAACGAGGAATAAATGAAAAAATATAAATAAATAATGGAGATTTATTGTGGAAAATGAAAATAACAATTGGAGAAAATTCAATAGTGATGGATAGTCAAAAGTATGTAAATGCTTTTAAAGAGACTCTGCTTTTTATCTGATTCTAATCGAGAAAATAGTAGGAATTTTTTTTTTTGTTTTTTTACTTGTTAATAATGGTGGTTGAAATGACTGTGAGTATTATTATTGATGAAAGAACAACAGGAGAAATTGGGGGAGTAGAAAAAATATAGATTTTCATGATAGGAAAAAAATTTCTTTCGAAATTGTGAAGATCATCATTTAATTTTTTTTTTTTTTCGGTGCAAATTTGATAAATTAGTGCAACCTCTTGTCAATTAATTTTCAATTATTTAAAATATTATAAAACAAATTAGAATGATGCTCATGACATTTTTTATATCATCTGTGAATATTATCAAATGCTTTTACCAACTTTCATCAACTTTCGGATTTTATTACCATCTAGTGTAGGAATTTCAGCGATTTTAGCAGAATAGAAGAGCTGGTAAATTAATTCTGCGCGTGACAGTTTTTTCGTCGTGCTGTCTAGTAAATATTGCGATGTGAATCATTCCGCCAGGAACTTGTTACCTAAACTAGTTCTTTTTTCTCTTTATTTTTAACTCATATATTAAGGTATTACTGAATTAAACTTTACACTTTTCTCTCTTGTTTTGTAGCAAAACATGAAGTGAAATCTATTAGTACTATCTGATTTGAAATTAAATATAATACTGAAATGTATGGAAGTATTTTACAAGCAGCCACCGACTTTTATACCACAAAAGAAGTTACCGCAAAAGTTTGCTAAAATTATAATATGCACATTACCAACTGAGGTAAAAAAAATGAGAGAAGAAAATAAAGATTAAAGAGAATAAGAAACAAAGAAGAGAAGAAAAATAACATTAGAGAAATGTACACAGTAATAGGTGGGTAGAAAAGAAAAAAAAATATTAAATCAATATGAAAACAACATATTGGTTTATTTTGTTCAAATTGATATTTCTTCTTTTGTAAATTAAATAGAATGAATACTATCAATATCTATTTATTCAATAATAAATAACTAAAGTTGTATATTTATATATTACCAAGAACCACATCTTTCAAGAGAGTTTGGTATAACTTTAATATATACATCACCAACTGAGGAGAAGCGAGAAATGAGGATAAGAAATAGAGGAAATGAAGATGGAGATGAAGGAAATAATATCAGGAAAAAGTTGTGCAGTTATAGGTAAGTGAAAATGATAGGAATTTATAACAGAGAATAATGATTTTCAATTCTTCCTACGTAAAAATTATAAAACAATTCAATGTGGTTAGAAAAAAATTTATTTAATAATCTAAAACAATTATGTAATTTTTTTTTATCAAAATAAAATATTAATATCTTGCGAAATAATTTTGTATTATCTCATTCTCCAGATGATTGAAAAAAAAATGTCAGAAAAATAGAAAAAGTCGTCCATGTCATGTAATATTTCAGTCGTTGATTTTGTTGTAATTATATAGAGAAAGAAATAATAATAAAAGATCATTAAATAATTCATAATAAAATGGAATAAATGTTGAATGGAAAAATTTAACAGTTCCATCAATTGTTGAAGACAATTTTCATTCCAGGATCCGAAATATATAAAAAATCATCTCCCTTTTTCTCTATACGACATATATTTTATTCACGCAAACCTTACGACTGGTCCCTGGACCATAATGTGAGGATTTTGTACGTGTGCTTTGCGCGTTTCACTACTAATGGTTATATCGAGTGAAAGAGAACCAAGATAAGTCTCCAAGACAGATGCCTGGTTGTAAACAGTGAAATAGTATCTACTATTTTTATCTACCTCAATCACATTTCATGATAAAATATCATTTTCAATGACTCATTTCGATGTTCATAAAAGGTTTGTCAAATATTCATCATTCCCACAATTTCATATCTATTGGAACCTAAAAGCTGATCAATAACACATCAAATATTAAATCTAATTTCCAATTTGTTCCTTTCACATTTACAATAATAAAAAATATGAAATAAATAAATTTCGAAATGTCATAATATATTTAATCAAGAACTTCTACCTATTAAATGATGTATATTGTAGATTATTTAATAAGAACTCCATTGCATTGAGTGTAACAATTATGTAAAGTTTGAACTTGAATGAAAAAGAATTGTCTGCAATATCAACATGTTGATATATAACTACTATGATGACATTTCATTTCAGCAAAAGTTACATGAGTGAGTTATATCATCAGAGTAACACATTAATTTTGCATAACACCACATCATCAGTATTACAGAGACTCCATGTAACTTTCACTAAAATTTATGTCATCTTGAATAAAATGCAATGTCAGCATTGCAATTACACATGTGGACGTTAGTTTCACAGTAAATTTTCTCCCTTATAACGATAATTATTTATGAAAATGTTAGATCACCACAGGTCCACTGGGATAATATTTCACCATTAAAAATCCGCCGTTTTAACCTTATAAATATTTTATCCAACATTTTCTGGGTATTCATGATTAAAATTAATTACTAACCACGAAATATATTTACATACTTTTATTAAATAGATAAATGAATTTCGCAGCTAAATATTAATCCATACAAAATCTTTATTCAATTTTACACATCTCATGTTGATGGCTAATTAGATGACATCAGCAGTTGATCAAATTGGTAAAAAAATGACAAACCTTTTGTCCTTCACAACATTCATCATATTAAATCCAGATTTAATATTTTCTTTACAGTTCCATCATCTGTTTGTACAAATCTCACATCATCTCTTGATACTAAAAAAACATCACAGTAGAAAAGAAACTATCCCATCAAAATTTCATTCTGCTGTCTCATGAAGAGCAACTTAATCGACAGAAAAGCCTCGAGCATACTTCCAAAAACAAAATTGAAATTTCTAAATACATCAATGAATTTTCCTATCACCAACTGTTTAATTTCAAGAATATTCACAGCCAACATTAAGCTGAAAGTATATATACTCATCAACAACTAAGTACCAGAACAAAAATAAAGAAGAAGGAAACAAAAGAAGGAAACAGATAAAAGTTAGAGAGACTAGATGATCCCTGTCACGTTTGCTCGCATGTCATGTTCGTGATTGTCGTGTAATTGTCGTCGACTCTATGTCACATGTATGTGATTTTTTGATATATAAGTTGATAGACTGAGGAGTGAGTTGCACTTCTGAAATTCCGAATAATTGTTATGTGTTCGTCTATACATTTACATTCTACTGCAGTATATACATTCATTTCAAATATAACTTCGCAAATATCGAGTGTCCATAGATTGTAATTGGAAGATGAACTAATTGATTTATCGATGAACATGGGGTAGGTATAGATGAACGGATAGTCTCTCATACTCCTCTAATTTATTTGCAGTTTTATTCCATTTCAATTGATGTTTTTCTACTTTTTTTCCTATATCTCTCTACCTCCCTCTCTCATTCTCTTCCGTTTTTTCAGACGACTTTATGTACTATATCACTACGTGATGTTAATGGAAACTTACTCAACAATTGCACGATCGTGTTATTGGACATGGCAAAGTCCAATACTGATGGCGATTAAATAGTCGAATCGCTGCTGCTGCTTCGGCTTCTACTACTGCTTCTACTTCTGCTACACTTGCGACCGTCGTCGTCGTTTCACGCCAATGCATGTTGCGTTGACGGTACATAATGCGTGTATCCATCCGTTAAGCGTGCATTGCATGCGCTCACCACCTGGAACAAATAAATAGCAATAATAGAACATGAAGAAAAAAATGAAGAAGAAGAAATGTATAAAAAAAATTTGTCACCATAATTTTATTTTGTCATAAAAATAATTCGTATTATTTATACATCAAGTATATTTTTTAATATTCAATATCATAAAGATAGTCTAATAAAAAAAAATACAGTACAAGATGTAGCTAATAAAGCAGAAGAAAAATCATCTCGTGCATGAAATTGTTGATATTAAAAGAAAGTCCAGGAAAAAAAAAACAAGTGAAAAATAAAAATTAATAGAAAGAGCAAGCGCAGAATGTTAGCAAGATTGTTCAAGATTATATACATTATAAAATATGTGTGTGTGTGTGTGTGTTTATATATTTACATTATATGTGTTTACATAAATTGCCGATAGGCATAAAATCGTGCAAAGATAATCATTTCACCTACATGCAACGACAATCGATCACACCTCGTATGACATCTACACATTTTCTTTTTTATTTTATGCATGAACCAATAAAATATGTATATAGTCTACATATATATCAGTACATAAGATGCATGTGGTAGTGTATAATTCGCTTTAGCTCCCTCGCTCTATTCCACAGGCAAAAATACATTTTCCAATAATTCTCATGCGCCTCATACCGATGTATATATATATAACATATATATATATAGCTATGTAATATATATACACTTAAGGGATTAAAGTGAGCCGTCGAATTAATGACTAAGTAGGATAATTAGCCGGCACTATAATTTTTCTTTTTTTTTAATTGAAATTATCTCTATTAGGTTTATTTTCTTTTTCTACTTTTACATTTATTTTTAGGGTATAATGATAATGATAATGCTAATTATAATTATTTTTTTTTGTAGAATCTTCCGGGCGCGTTTTTTATTATATTAATATTATCGTTGCTCTCTTTAGCCTCTCGCTGTGTTTTATTTCTCATTCTTCCACTGTTCACATATGTCCCGCGGGGATTTCACCCCTCAAAATGCAACAGGGAGTTTTCCTCTGGCAGATTGTGTACGAAAAAGAGAAAAAAAAAAATTTGTAAGTATATATGTGTGTAGATGTGTGTCTTTGTATATATATAAATGAGTGTGTGTTGGAATAAGAATCCCTAATGATAAATTTCATAAGCGGCTGCTTCATTTATTACAGTTATAGGACTTTACGTTTTTATTTTTTCTCAACTTTTTTTTAGTTGTTAAAATCCAATATCTCACCATGAAATGCCGCACATCTCACCTGCGGTTGAAAATAATTTCTTACTCATTTTTTATGTGATAATAAACGATGATAAAATAGATATAGAAGACACAAATTAAATTTGATGGAAATAAAATTTTTTTAATGATTTTCTTTTTATTATTATACTTCTGTCTTCCTTTTTTCTTTCAACATCTTTTTCTATAAGAAAATTTTCGAATGATTTATGCACACAATGTCTGTATGACGCCATCCATTTATCCTCGTAATTAAATTAATTGTCTTCACACTCAATTAACCATTTACCTTTTCTTGTCATTTTCCTTTTTCTCTATCTACAAATTTCTTTTTGTGAATTCATTGTGTTTTTTTTTCATTGAACGAACAATTCAAAAATTAAATTGAATATTGAATTGAAATTTAAAAAATTGAGAAAACCACTAGATGAAATTGAGTAAATAGATAAAATACAGAGAGTGGATATTAAATAATTGTTCAATTGCTACAAAATTAATTCACAAACATGTGAAGTATAGTTGAGGATTCTCTCAACACAATGAGAGTTACGCAGGCGAATATTAAAGCGTTCATCAATTGCAAATGTATACAGAGATCTAAAAAATTTTAATAAACAAAACATGAATATCAATGTATATCTATATAAACATATATACGTCACGAATATACATTTATACATACAAAAACTAATCTATTTGCTGTGATATTGTGGTATAAAGAAAAAAAAAGAAAAAAACAATAACAGTAGAGGTGCTTCACTCTCGCAGTATATTTAAATTCTATTTAATTAATTCATTTCTAGTATTTCTCATCGCAATTTCTCTCTACTTCTTCCATCATCCCCCTCTCAAGAAAAAAAAAACAAACACACAAACAAACTAATTAATCATAACTCAACATTATTGTACTCGACATGTTACATATGTTCGACTTTATAATTATCAGACGAATATTATTTCACCAAAATAATTATGCAGAAATAATTTATACAATACAATTCAATAAATCATAATTTCACAATTCCTTTCAATGCCAAAACGTTTAACATCAAACATCTAATTAAACGAATGAATATAAAACAATACTCTCTATAAAATCCTAATCCCTCCATGGAAAATCCAACAAAATGTTATAATCACAAACAATAAATTGGCTATCAATTTAAACATTATCAATCACAATCGAAAGAAATTTATATTATTATTTTTACAGACACACACAATTATCCATATACAAAACAAATAAATAATTCAACATAATTCCACGAACAATAATTAAAAATTGTCTTTCACCAAAATAATAAAGCAAACTCCATCTATATCAATTTAATTCAACAAAACAATCAAGCTAACAAACAAATCCATAAGTTACATAATATACATACTCAACATAAAAATCAACGGCCGTCTACGTTACATCTCTCACTAAACTGATGCAGCTCTCTTGAAGCAAACGAGTTCAGGGTAAGGGCTGGTGGGTGGTAAGCTTCGTCCATCGTTTCTTGTACATACATCTTCTCCACTCTATCCTACTATTCTCTTTCTCGCTGGCCCCCATATACAATAGCTCACGTTCTTTCTTCCCTTCCCCATCAAAATCATTGGACTTCAAGAAAGGGAAAAAAAAACTCCCTTCGTCAGATGTATCAGTAACGTCTGTGTTTATACTTCAGCATCCCCTTCGACATTTCACTTGGACACCCATCACGTTCAATCTCGCAACACAAACCACTGCGTTTTTCATAGATAAATTTTTGTTTCTATTATACAAATTGAAAAATAAAATACTAAACCAACCCCTATATAATTATAAATACCCTCGATACATTGTTCTGTATGATAAAAATGGATGAATATGATGGACACAAACCACTCGATAACACACACGTCCACCTCATCGGACGTCTCGCGCTCTTCTCTTCCACTTATTTCCCACCTACACACAAAAACCCTCTCTCGCGAAAACCCAACTATATATCCGTCTCGCTCTCTCGGTCACTCACGAGGGTGCGGTTACTCTCCTGGACCGAATATGCGAGGGCTCACGAACTATTTGCCTCTCTCTTTCCGCCTTCCACCAAGCCACCTCCACCAATCGTCTTCTATATTCTGCCACCCGTGCCGCCAACCTTTTGCCGATGCTGCTGCCACACTGGGGATGTGACCGAGACGCCAGTGTGTGTGTACGTGTGTGAGTACGTGCGTGTGTGTATCTGTATCTGTCAATGTGTATATGCTTCACTCCGTCTCGCTTTTTTTGCTATTTTTTACTCTGTTTCTCTCTGATGAAGTAGAAGCCAAGCACGAGGTCGTGTGTGATTAGGTACTTGCTCTTTACTACTTTTTTCCTGTTCTTTTTTTTCTCTCTGCCGACAAGTTATTATGTAAAGTAGACGAAAAGGAAAAAAAAATAATAAATTATTATTATTATAAATTATTTTCACTTTTAATGAATTTTATTTGGCACAAAATTGTTGGATTCATTTTGAAGGAAATAATAAAATGGAGATCATCTATTTTCATTTTTATTATTTGATATTTCTTTTTTTTTTTTTATATAATATATTTGTAGGAAATTTTATTGTACTTTTTTGTCTTTCCTTCCTATTTTGTTTGTTATGTTATTTTTCTCTCTCTTCGCGGTGGAGCAGTTGTGTGTGTCTTGCTACTCAAATTACTCGTTCAGTCCACCTTGATGGTGTAAAATGCAATCATCTCTGTCTCGCATGTGCACACCGAGTGTTGTAAAGGACCGCGAAGGACTAGGGCGTGGGCAATCCGTGAGAGCGAACCGCGCGAGCTGACTACATTGATTTTGATTTTCGAAGGCGCGCGCGCACTTTGCCGAGCCTTCGTGTCGAGAGATTATAGTAGTTGTGCTCGTGTCTTTCAATGTATGTGGAGGGTGTGAGAGTGAGTGTTGTATACTATAATATTTCGCACACAATGTCTCTCTCATATTTATTTGTATTGGTATGTGAGCTCTCTGTCGGTTTAGTTGGCGCTTGTGCGCGCCGCCTTTCGTACGCGCTCGCCCATCCCTGATATGTTCAGCCCTTATCGTCAGCGCGCGTATACATATTAGCGGCTCTGCCCATTCATGCCCGCGCCGCACGCGATATTAAGGCCCACACCCGTTCACTACTACCACTATCACCTCTACCACCACCACCACTATCACTTTGAGGACATTGGTCCTTTCCAAACACACGTTGGATTGAAGTAAATGTGGATGAAGGTGAGCAAGTGCGAAGCGCATTTGAAAATTCACCTCATACTGATGTTCTCGCGCAGCCTGTATTCATCACTTCAACATGGATACATTGTCATTCTATGTATGTATAGAGTTTATGTATGTAAAGACAATATGTATTCGTAATAGGAATAGGATGCGATCGTATACGATGATAATTGCCTTTTATAAAGGTTGTTTCCGCACGGAAGTTGCTTTAGAATGTCGTCGTCAAATGGTTGATGAAATGGCATGAGATATCGTGAATTTAATTGTTCTAGAAGAGAAATAAAAATTTTTATATAATCGGATTTTAGATATGGGTATATAGGTATATGTCATTTAATGGATGTTAGTGGGAAAGAAAAAAAAAGAAAAAATTACGGTTGGCATGAAAACGATAAGGGTGAGATTTAATACTACAGATATGTCTTTAGTGTTGTTCCTTATCAAAGGTATAAAAATAATGCGCAATGATCCTAATTTCCTTGCACCCTTTTATTCGCCTTTTTTTCTTCCTCCTCGTTCCTTTTCGTTTTATTTTTCCTTCACTGATGCTCGTGTGTAAGTAGGTCAAACGCTTGATCGGAACATTGTATGGGGTGTATTATTATTTTTGTCCGGTTCTCTGTGGATAATGTGATAAAATGTTGGTAAAGGGTCAACAAGTCATTCATAATTAATTTTGTTGGTGGCACATGTAATTGGATTTTCATAAGAGCGATAAAGAATGGAAAAAAAAAAAAAAAAAAAACGATATTATTGGATATTAATTATCTGATGATATTATTTGATATGAAAAATCACCTTTTCTTTTTTGAAGCAATGTCTGACTATTGAAGAGCTTGTACTTCTTGTTTTTATTCGGGGCGTTACTTTGAGTATTCACATTCTGACTTTTTACGTATTGTAAGTGGACAATTATCTCCATCTCACGGTTATTTCAGTTCATATTTAGTCGGTAAGGAAGAATTAAATAATTAATAAAATTGAGAGATTACAGTGTAAATCAATTGTTCAATGGACTTTTATTTACTAGCTTATGTATTCTGTAGATGTGTATATGTGTAAAGCAAATACAATTGGACAATGTATGTTCACCATATATTTGTTGGATGATAGATTTGATGGTTTGGTGATGATATTTTTGTTGGATAATTCCCTTCAATTTCGTCACAGCATTATCTCGAGTTTGATACTTCATAAGCATACTGAATGATATCATCAATTTAATTTCGTGCTTTTGTTCTACTTATATTATTTATTATAAATATTTCAAAATGAGATTTTAGATCACATGAAGTAGCCAAAGCCAAAGGTCCGTTTGATAGCATCCCAGTAGTATCGATCCCAATTCTCCTTCGTTGACTCTTCCTCACTAAAATATGGAGAAGAATTTGTATGAATAATTAATTAAAGTTTCAATTGGAATGTATACATTATACGTCAAATGTTATCATTGAGCGTCAATTAGACTTATTTACGTTGTAGGAACTCCAGTTTGTGTGAGATTAACTTCCGTATGATCACTTTTCTCCCTTATATCAAGAACAACTTCACTGAAATGCCCATCTGCCCACTGTTTACTTCGCCACTTCTGCACTATCTTTTCCGGTGAAAGTTCGACGAATTCTCCGTAAATGTTTCCACCAAAAAGTTCAAATTTTCCACCTTTTTTCGGATCTATTCGAACTGGACCTTTCGTGAACGCCTGTACCATCTGAAATATTTTTGAATGATGAAATTAATTCTAATTTACTATCTCTATGTAATTAACAAAAGTTATATGAACATGATTGGGATAATTACTTCGAGGGTAGTAAATGCATTGAAAAATTCGGTAGCTCGACATTGGAACTTCTGTTGCTGTTTTACAGTAGTTGTAGCAATTTTATAACCGGCAGGATTTTTTTTCGATGATACAACAGTTGTGTTCATTTGTGCTTTTACGTTCATGCAGGTTTTAGAATTCTTGACGTTTTGATTTGCAGCATCTTTCTTTGGGAGAATCATACCTTTAGAGAATTCTGCAAGAAAAATCGATAGAACATCAGCATAAAATTATCTCTACGTATCACGTTATATGTGAGCGAAAAAAAAGTACCCTCTTTCAGCGCCGACACATAAATCTTCAGCTTTTCCCGAATGGTATCTTTTCCTTTAGTGTGCAAGAAATGCTTGGTCTTTTCACCTTCATTTGTGCTGGTCTTTAACGTGATCTCAATCTGGAAAGAAAAAAATAAACTAATGTAGCACAACAGTTTTTCGAATACAGAAGAGAGGAAAAAAGAAAAACGATTGGGAGTACTAACGTCAACTTCACTAATGTCATTTTCCTCCGAGAGATTTGGAATTGTTATTTTTCCTTCTATTTCTTTCGATTGATCGGAAACCCATTTTAATACGATGTTCCATTCGTAAAAGAATATGAGTTTGCCTTTCCTATTATTGACTACTGCTTCACCATCGCAGGTTTCAATTTCTGTCACTTTGCAACTCACTGAAAAAATAAAGAATCAATGAAAGTATCTGTCAGGAAAATTAATTCCAACTGATTCTCACAAACTTATTTCAAAACTATTCTTCATTCCAACCCTAGTCCTGTCGTAGACATTAAAGTTCGATCCTTTTTTATCAACATATAGCAAAGCACTAATTTTCCAAAGAAAAACCAAACATTAAAAACATCAGTATCTCTATGTGTCTCAAACTACATCAATTCCACCGCTCTTGCCAGAATTGTGTAGTGAATTCGAAAAGAAAAAACAAATATTTACATCCGTCACCAGCTATTTCCAAACTATTAAAGAGCTCTCTCAGTTTATCTTGTGACCAAGAACAAGCATTTTTTTCAGTCCAATGCCAATTATTGACGTTGGTAGCATCGGGTCTTTCTTCAACAATCCACCTTGGATCACCTTCGCCCCATTTGGCCATTTTCACAACAGTATATCAAAGCTACGTAAACCTCAAAATCCTAGAAAATAAAAATAATTCGTCAGCATATAATCCCTGGTGTGTATAACCTCTGACAAAAATTTACTCCGGATACTCCATAAATACCGATGACTGAATTCAACTACTATTCAAATGAAAACACTTGCTCACCTAATTATAACCTGTAAAACACTGGACTTTACTATTGTCTTTCAAAATTCTAATGAATCTTAACGGAATCTTACAATGTGCTAAAACAAATGTGCGTGTATTAAATTTTTATAAAATCGCACAAGCCAGTTGCTCACACGAGTAAAAACTTTATTAATGGATTAATAAATTCGGTTGATATTTATAGGACCTCCGGATCTTTCAACTATTTATACAATATCTCGAGTATTTTACTCGTTTTTCTTTTATTTCAAATGCAAATTCAACTGAAAGTTGAAATAATATATAACTGGAGTTGATGAGATTGCAGGTAACCACACAATTGACTGTATATATACTGAAGCATGCCCTGTGTTGAGCAGTGTTGAGAGTCGTTTGTTAAGGTATTTTCTGGAAACTTCAGGCACAATCGCGGTGTGTACACGCTTCCGCTACTTTCGCTAAAAATAATGAAGAAATAATGAAGAGAATGAAGCTGTAGCGCCATCAAAACGCGCGAGTTTTTGAACTACAAACATAACCTAGAAAAAAAATAAGTTCGTTATACCTGTTGGAGAAGATTTATTGTTTAATATTGGATATTGTTGTGATGCTTTCAATAGCAGTTATATGTTGTTCAATTCAATAATGAATAAATGACGACTGAAATTCGTTTTTATCAGAGTTTTCTTGTTTTTGATCAAAACCATCTGATCGCCATACTGAATCGGTAATGTAGTTCCGTACAACAATTCAAATCATATGAATTGATAGAAATTTGAAGTAAATCCTTGTGATAATTCATTTAAAGTTTCGTATATCAACATTTACCGTACTCAGTATGAAGTTGGATCCATGATTTATAACTATTCTAATTTGAAATTACCGTGCGATGAATTATTTATATCATTTATTGGGCTCTGTACATTTTTGCTACAAATTTTTTCATAATCAATACAGTTATGTTATACATTCATCATTGATAGCAGATGTTGCTGTATCAACAACATATTAATGTATATGATTTCTTTTGAAATTTTTTTTTACATGCACATTTTTGTTTTTATCATGATAAAACATTAGCAGATATTATGAGGATTATTTTTTTCCGCATTTGATTCAGAAATTTCATTGAATGCTTCTTGTTCAATTTACATGCACAGTGTATTTGTAATTTCTATATTTTAAATTATTCATCATAGCCACTCTCCCTTCGAACAATTGTAGAAAATTCCGTAAAAACTCTCTCCGCAAACTTCGCATCATTTATATGTATAACAGACAATTGTTCTTCATCTCATATAGCTTACAAAAAATTCAATTCGTCATCATAATATATAAACAAAAACAAATATGGTTGGTATAGAAAAAAAAAATATATATAGGACGAATCGTGTTCTTGCGGAACAAATACTGTGTCGTAGTTGGCGAACTTTTCTAAGACATTAAAAGTTAATCTTAAGCCTATTTGCATCTATATAATTGCTTATTGCATATGTATACCATAAATTTATATATTTATTTGTATATATATATTTTTTTATGTATAAACATATTACAGAAAGGATTTGAATCCTACTCGTAGTTACGTTAGATGTGATAATTAAATTCTGGACTAAGCCACTTAAAAATTAGTTGAATGTACACTTGTCGTTGCAGATGAACTCACTAAATAATTAAATTACCTTCTTGGACATCTGGTTTCTTTAATTACATCCTTCTTCGTTACTTAAATAGTTAATGGAGTATTTTGGTTTTATTCTTTTATTCGTATTATTTTTTTTTGTTTAGTTAGTTTACAACATCATATTTGGTTGTTGATGTTGATTGTGTATCTTCCGGTTGTCATACTTTCTTCAAATCCATCGGAAGAACATCAATGACACACATTCATTAAGCTTTCATATCATAGATAATACATTCCAATGCAGTTGGTTTTTCTCTCACACACTTATTTTCAATTCTTATATCTTTAATTTATGAACAATTGAAATCATACAAAAATGTGAGAAAGAAATGAGCTATTTTCATTATACACATGTGATTACTACGCAACTTGAGGAATGTACTGATAAAAGATTATTTAATCAATTTCTTTTACTCATTCACAGAAAAAAAGTTTTGTGTGCAATCAATTATTTTACACGCACTATTTTTCCTTTTCCTCCCTTTTTTATCATTCTTTCAAATCAAATTCCAATTGGAATAATAAGTGTATTGAATTATCCAGTTTCATGGAAACAAAAGAATAATACCATTTTCATCAGCTATAATATTTTTGTTTGTTCTGCTTCTTTTGTTTAATTCTTCTCTCTATTAATTCTCTTGATTTTCATTTTCCCTAAGATGCTGATGCAGTAGGAGGGAATGACACGGGTCACGCGATACTCGAATCTTGTTCGCCCCAACCTTCGCTGTCACACTCGCTTTCCGATGCTGAATCGCTGTCACTAAATTCGACAGCTACACGTCGTGCCAATATTGACGCCACATCATTCAACGCGTTGACACGCTCGACTTCTTTCTGTTCACTCTTTTCTACTTTTCGTAATTTGATTCCTGAAAAAATATAAAATATGAATAAAAGATCTACACATGAGTAGACAATGATCTACGACAACAAGTAAAACTAATATCCAAATTTAATGACAATCCGTAATAATTCTTACCATCTCTGATTGCTTTAAGCAAATCATTTCGTGGATCAACAATCGGAATATTTGGCGGCTTTTTCAATTGTCCGTCGACAATGTTTTTAAGTGGCTTCAATTTTGGGGGATTGAGTGCAATCATTTTCGCAATATCACCATTACTAATTGGTAGACATGGCATTGGCCCGTTAACTATAGGTGGCGGCGGTGGTGGTGGTGGAGGTGGTGGAATGTTACACGGGGGTGAAATTGGTCGCGAAGGCGTTGGATCGGGTGTCGGCGGTGGTGGTGGTAAATCCTGCGGCGCAGGATCAGGTTCATCGATTCCCATTGGAATTGTGTGATTTGGTGGTGTTGGTGTCGAATGATGACTCGGTAATGGACTGTTTGAGCGACTTCCATTTCTATTCAATAAATGTGCTGGTATTGTGCCATTCATCGGCGGTGGCGACATAACTTCACCAGGTGGTGGTGGTGGCGGTGGGAGTGTATCCCTTCCGGTGCTCATTGATCTACCTCTTGTCGGTGTATTATTCGCTGATGCTGCAGTAGGTGTTGAATTACTTGAAGCATTACTTGGCGGTGCTGGTGGAGGTTGAGATGGTCGAGATCTTCCGCCTCGACTTGGTGTACTTTGACCACCAGGACTTTGATAAGTTTCACTGCCAGTTTGTCCTTGACCAGGAGCATAATGAGAACTATAAAGACTTCCGTCATCGTATGCTTGTGTCATATAATTGGCGGCTCTGAAAAAAATGCAACAAACCAATGAATAATGAATTCTTCACAGGAACTTCAATCTCAATTTTCTTCTAATTATTTCAAATGAATTTATTTATACCTATAATGATCCGTGGTTGGTGGACTGTAAAGATGTTGCTCATCTGGCGGATAACTCCGCCTGAGTTCGATGCTATTCGGTCTCGGTGGTCTTGGATCAGTCATCACCATTCCTAATAATGACTCATCCGGTATATTATGTGGCGTTCTATATTGAACACCCTGTGTAGGCATAATATATTCGCCGTGACCCACAGCAAGTTGTCGCTGTCGTTCTCGAGTGTTGTGAGGTTGTCTCACACGTTTCTTGTGTCTGCCACCTCCACCAACATTCCCACCGTCATTGCGAGGCCTATGAGGCTGTACGAATGAGGGAAATATATATTAGTAAAGATCATTTTTACATTCGTGTCTCCTTAATCATTTTCATTTGCTTTTCCTCCTAATTAAAAATTTCAAAAGGGCAGTGCAATCGGCAGAATTCAATAACATCAAGACAAAATTGCACAATTATGATGAATAATGATACAATGAGTTTTGTGGAATCAATTGATTATCACTCTAATGAAATATATAATTTTGGTGAATCATCTATTGTATTGAAATTCGCCATCACGCGAATTCCAGCGTTTTGATTCAATATTGCCTTTTTTTATGATCACGAAAGTGAAAGAGGGTGGATGTACATATATCTATATATGAATATGTAAAAATGATAGAAAAATTGAAAAGTTGACTATGTAGATGGTTCAAATGTATGTATAAACATATACTTAGGCATAAACTACATGTGAAAATTTTAAGCGAGCAGCTAGAGCAAACTCTAACAGCGCAAAAAAGTTTGTTAATGACAGAAAAATCCACACAGAATGTGAGCACTTGATTAAAATTGTGAGTAAATGAAGTTTAGTGATCAATGGATATTAATATATATATAAATATGATCAACACATATATATACATATAAAATAGTAATGAACAATTCTTTATACATAGGGCTATTTGTAAAAGAGTTCAAAAATAAAACTACAAAGATCCAAACCATCGACTTGCCTCTCTGAACGGTTCGGCATATTCAGACTCGGTCTATAACCAAGGGGACATTGTTTGATTGTTAGAATTATTTTCTCCCAAATCCCAATTTTAATAATAGAAAAAAAAAAGGAAAAAAATAACCTAATTGTGTAATGTTTTTAGTACATAAAAGTGTACCCAATACAATATTTGCATATTATAAAGATACAGTGAAAAATATTGAACCAATTCCACCCGAAAAACGCCAAATAATTCTTTACCTTTTTCCCCCGATCGTGCAACTTCTTCTCCGTATCCTTCAACATCTCTTGACTCCATAGATCAAAGAAGTAATTTGGATCAGTATAAAATTTCAATCCATCTTTACCGTCCTCCCTAAAAAAACATCACGAAAAAAAGACGAAATTTAATACAGGGATTACTCATAATAGATAAGAATGATCATATCTTTTCAATCAATGATCGACACTCACCTATAAACATTGAGTTTATCTAATGGCGGTGGTGTATCACACCCCTGATAAGTTTCAAGCATTGCCGTGGGCATTGTATCGCGTGATACAACTTGCTGATCGAATACCACCGAGCTCTTGAACGCCTTCCTCATATGAATATCTTGCAGAGAAACTGGAAAAGCAAAAGAACCAACAGTTAAAAATAACCAAAACCATCCAAACAATAACAAAAAATATCAAGGTTTAAAATATCCAAATTTTTTTTCTCTCATTCACCTTCTTCAACATTACTATCCAATTGAGTAACCTTCACAGCCAATCGATCTATTCTCGCTTGTAATGAATTGGCACGATCGCTCAATGTATGAGCCTCTCTTGCCAATTCACCAAATAAATCCTCGGCATGTCGTGACAAACTTGACAATTGTCGTATGGTGTTTGCCAACGTGCCATTAGTCGCCGCCTCCAATTCAGATGGTAATGGAAATGCCTCGGGTATTGTACCACGTGCAACATGCACTGGCTCCACCAATCTCTTTGGCAGCGGCATATTTTTAATGCCACGATTGTTATGGAGCCTTACAACTCACACCGGCAACTTCAGCAGCAGCAGCAGCAACAGCAGCAGCAGTAGTACATATACAACAAACGCACACGAATGTTGTAAGGCTCTCAAGCTGCCGTTGAAAGTCCACTCATCCGTTCTCTCGTGACCTGAAACAATGTCATTGAATTTTAAATTGCATTGTTATTAAAAAACATGATGTATATACAGTACAATACAAACGACATTTTACAAACTATAAAAGACAATTGTCATTTATATAATTGTGCCTAAATACCTAACGTGCCTTCTGAACATTAAAATTGATCATCATAAATGAAGATTTCGTCTTAATATTTTTATATACTCAGATGTTAAACGGTTTTATATTGACCGAAGAGTATTTTGCCCCTGTATATTAATCCTCTCTTGCAATTTGTATTCATCGCTTGAATGGGGTTTTAATAATAATAATAATAAACGAACGTGGATCGTTAGGAATTCAGTTGGAAGATGATGAAGAGAAGAGAGAATAAAAAAAGTAGATAAAAAGTATGCAGGGCATTGAAATCCGGAAGTGATGCTTATTAAAATGCGATCTGGCGTCGTCGTTCCGCATCCTAGAATTCAAAGCAAACCGATCGTTCACTATCTTTGTACGTGTGTGCGAGTTTGATATTGCGGTATGAATTTTTTAATTTTTTCTTTCTCTTATAAAATGAATGTGTAGTACCGTTCTCCACCTGGCAAGTTATAACTTTACGGATGATTGATCTTCGACCTCTATCTCTTCCTCTCATCACTACATATACCATTTGCAAATGATGAAGAACAAGAAGAAGGTCAAAATGGTCATAGGTTAAAAGGAAGTACTTATATATTATGGGAAGAGGGCATCATCGGTAAATTTAAACATTTCAAGATAAGCTATTTTATCTTATCAGCACCCACATTCAGCCAAACACTAAAAGCCATGAATATCATCATCTCTCACTATTTTTTCTCTGTCACTTCCATATGAATTCTGAGCTATAATTCAATACTTATTATAACATAAATAATAAAATTGAATAACACGAAAAGAAAAATAAAAAAATCGTGTCAAGACAAATCGTTGAAACAAAATGAAACCTATATGATAATGTACATGATAGTGTCGCTTACATTATAATCTCATTGTCCTTAATTGACACGACCCCATTACGCTATCGAGTGTATTTCTCGCAAGCAAGGTCGGACACTAAGCGCACATTCAACCCTTTTACATCAAAGTTTCAACGCCATATACACTCATAAACAAAATTATAAATATACGTGGTCGCATGACTTGGAATAACTCGTTCGTATCCAAGTAAGTCGTGGGAAAGTTAAATAATTACAATAATAAACAATAAAAAAGGTAGAGAAAAAAAAATGATGTATGAATAAAAATCACAGAGAATATGAATGAAAGAAAAAAAATGGAAAAACTAAGTGCGCGTGACTTTGACTGTGCTGAGTTCAACTCACATTTATATAAATGACTTCACATATGAGTAAAGCTTTAATAGTTATTACATATACACAAGAGGGAATTTAACTGCAGAGAATGAGAGGGAGGCCCCAATTAGCATTCTCATTGCTGCATAGAATCCCAAGATGGTACATATATATTACAAATGCAGTTGAGTTGCACCTGCGGATACGTAAGCGTGAATGCGTATCATATACACAACGTCAAATTGCTAAAACACTTGACAAAACATATACGCACATATGTACACGCATGAGTCAAACATTATACATAAGCACACTCACACACGCACACACACAAACATTAAACATCAAGGAAAACGAGAAACAAAAAAAAAGTCAGCATTGAATATGAAGAAGCAAAATCACTCATGGTCTTATCGGTTTCAACAGTAAAAAAAAAATAAAAATAAAAGAGAAACCGTCCAATTTTATAGGACGAGTATGATACGATTTCTTGCATGTATTTTGCCCCTGAGCACTGATCTCCCTATTTTTTTTCTCACCCATTCCTCGTTGTCATAAAATATTCCTAACGTCGATCCATTGCGCAAAAAGCCGCCTCAGGGACATGAAGCTATCGAACTTAACTATCATGAACACTGTGAGAGAGAAAAAAAAATTGATACGATAGAGAAACAGATGGGAGTCATATCTTTCCCACTCTTCTCTCTTTCTCTTCACTCATATTTTCTCTCATTCTTTATCATACACACGCTATAAAGACGCATACACCATCCTCACGCCTCACACGCTAACAATATTACTCCAGTGATCTCAATGAAACGAGTTGCCATTGCGTGTAGTGATGGCTATCGGTAACACCCAACTCGCTACACACAAGACCTTGAACAGAAATGAATAGTAAAAAGAAAAAAAAAGAAATGCCAATTGTTGAAAAAAAAAATCACATTTCCTTTTTATTATTCATTTTGTTTTCCTCAACCACCTCAGGCCATATTGTTGTACGTGGCGTTATAACCACTTGGATAAATCCAAGTGATAATTCAGTACAATGATTTATCAGTGGCTGCCCACCAGATCCCAACACTATATACAATATTACTCCCTTGGCTTACGCGAAAGCTTTTGCTTGCCATTCGTACTGATGTGTCTATACTAAGTTAGTTGAATCATATGTATATACTTGTGTATGTATACGTTTGTTACACCAGGTCATACCGCGACCCTATATATAACACACACGAAGCAATTTATATATAGTTGAGGCTCCCACGCGTTCGTCGCCACCGGCAATTTCTTCCTTGTTCAACTGTACACTCGACCCTTTTCATTATTCTTTTTTTCCTCTTCACTATTATATGCCCAGTAACGAACTCGAATATCTTGTAGATAATGCAACGTACTATCAACAAAAAATTGAAATAAAGAAATAAATAATGTTGGTATAGAACCAGAAAGAAAAAAACGAATTGAATAAATAAATGGTCGAGGGGCATTTTTTTCGGTTGAACTGAATGCCACCTACATCTTCGTCCCTTTTTTTTTTCTTGTTAGTATGTATATATGTTCATACATTTAACAGCTTATAGCCTTTCGGCACATGCTGTCCATATGGTACTTTATGTATATTTTTCTCTCTTTCCCTTCACGCAGGAATCATATCGCACTAAGCAGAAGCCAATGATTTTTGCATGGCTACATGCAGTGACTCATAAAACTCAAGTTCACGTGTGTTTTTTATGTGAACATGTGACATGCAGTCACGAATTTTTTCTTTCATATTCCCCACTTATTCCTTCTGTCTCTTTCTACTCATTCAAATAATAATACACATGTATAAAAATCACTCATACATATTTTAACACTCTGTCCAAGTGCCAGCGAAATAATAATGAGTAAAAACAGAAGGGTGAATGGTGTGTGCATGTATATGGTAAGTGAGTCACAGTCGATTTATGCGGGCGAGTTTAAACGCCAGTTTGCCAATTCTCCTCTCCCTCTTGTATATCACGCAAGTGACCGGGCTGCTGTAATTCTCTCACTCGCCCTCACCAATTTACTCTCTTCCTCGTCTCTCAATTCTCAGTTCTAACCCGTGTCTATTGTCCGGAAGCGGATACGCCGGTATTTCCAGCGAATTTGAGGGTGAAACCGGATATGAGCGGAGAAACAGGAGAACTAAACACTAATAGAGATAAAAGAATAAAGCATGAAAAAAATTTGAGGGTGGTTTGTTCCACAATCATGAGGGTTTGAACGCCAATTTTCCTTCCTTTTTGTTTTTGACCCTCTAAACATTGGCTCACCTCCATGAATGAATTTTTTTTTTCTTCCATCATCAATATCGATTTGCTATTGAACATTATGAAATTACATCAACTCATTTCGTCTATATTTGGAACATTTCCAATGGCCCAATTTCAATCTGCTACATCAGCACATTGTTTCTAGACCATCTATTTATTTATCATTATTCTTTTTCTTCCTTCATCTTCTTTCAGCTCCTCCTCATTTCATTGCACACAATTTGTATTTCTATTACTTTTTCGTATAGTAATATCTATATATTGTCGAGAGAACGTTGATTCCCCTCTATCTCTCTCGCCGGCAATATTGATCAAGCCAACGACGCAGACTGCTACGAGTGTTCGTTGCTTAGTTGCTGCTGCTGCTGCCTCACACAAGAGGGTTGTATGTACGGATCGTCGCCACCGCCGACGTCGACGACGACGACGGTTGGTAGGCACGATGAACAGAGAGACCAACGGAGATAGGGAGAATAAAGCCACCCTCGTCGTAGTAGTCGATGAGTCACCAGGGGTACGCGGCTGAATCCACATTAAAAACAGTTGTGTGTTTGTATGTGTGTACATGGGTACGTATATAAATGCGCTCCCTCCTGTTGAAAAGCATTGGAAAAATTAAACAGTCTGTCATTGACATCATATCAAATTAAATATTGACAAAGCAAAATAAAAAAGAAAATAAATATCATATATTACCTTTTATCTATTAGCAAAATTCTTTTTCCATCAGTTGATTCATTTTGTATTCATTGACCTTAGCGTGTATTACGAATATTATTTACACACACACATCCACACGCACATTTTTTTTTATTTATTAAAAAACGAGTCATAGAATATATATACATATGAGTATACAATATACATATAATATGAAGAACCGGTTGCAATCTTGCAACCTTGCACGAGTGAACTTACATTTTACACGTATTTGTATTTGAAGAGAAATCAACGATAGTTTTCATATATAAATAAACTTCATATTCACACATACATTAAATTAACATAATTGAAACATAATAACATTCTTCAATAAATTTATTCACTCGTGTGATGTGCAATTGATGATGATTTTAAATACAGCAGGATGTATTGTGATGAATACAGATGAGTATGTATGCATGATCATCATGATGAGTACGACAAAAATATTTCTACCTCCCTAGATATCCTGATAAACAAAACTATACAGAGACATTGACGTTGTCGTAATGCATCCACTCGTCATGGTGCAGTGAGGAGACGTCGACCCTCCCTCTCTCACTAACACACATACACACACATATACAAATAATCTCAACTACATTACATTGGAAAACTATATCCTACGACAAAGTCAATTCAACTGCGCTCTCGTTCAACGGTATATCCAGTAAGACGCCCGAGACCTCAATTTTTTTTCCCTCACGTACTTATATTTCCTTCTTTTATTTTCACATTTCATTCACAAATCATTTACGTCAATATTGAAAAACTAATCCGAGCTCAAGACAAAGAATTACATACATTCAATTGGCTTCTTCATTCAATTTATCTGTAAACATTGAAATTGTAAAATTGTATGTCTTCATAATTGAAAGAAGAAAAAAATAAAATAATAATTCATGACATCAGTGTATATGAAGTCAGCGTGATCGAGGTGTGTCTTTTGTCTGTTGGCGAGTAAAAGGCAATGTGCAACATTTTCTCTTTGTCTCACCTACTCTCATTCTTGATTTTTTTTTCTATTAAACATTATCCCAGTGTTTATATAGATCAGACTCTGTCGATAAACTAAAAAAATTTCAACACACTCACCGGCACACATAGACCTGAATTTATAGTATAGAAATCGTGGTCAAGTAAATAAGATTGCAATGTTAGATAACACAGTTTTGACTTTACTTATATTCGGTATCTGTATTTGACTATACAAGGAGTTATTTCAACTAATCCTATCGAATATAAATATACAAGTATATATGTATATAGTTGTTACGAGTTTGTTTGATAGTCGAGGTGAGAGAAAGGATGTTAAAGATATGCTGCTGATGAAATTCAGCATAATGTCATCGGGATCGATACTTCAATAGGCAACACATTACAGACACAAAAATGTGTATGTCACAATCAATTTTTGTCATCATTATGTGAGTGAGTGTGTGCGTGGATGTGGTCGCATGTGGGTTTTTGAATGATAAAATTACATTGATGAAGAAAGTAAATGGAAGAAAAAAAATTATTTTTCAAAAATATCCTTGAAACAGGAGACAGAAAGATTGGAAATTGTTGAATCGACATTCTCGTTTTGTTCATCTTTCATTAAGGTTGGGGAAAAAAAAGAGAAAAAACATCTGAGATTAACCTGAGGCAAGTGATATTATATTGCATGAATAGGAATGAAGAACTCGGTTACCAAATTCACAATGTGAGAACACTGCAAAATGGTGCATGTATGTGTGTGTTACATTGACAATGAGTGAAGGGTAGAACACAGTCATATATCTCTGTGTCACCCTCGGTGGTATGTCAACCAGGCCAAAAAGCGAGTAGAGGGTTGATGCATAATTAGCACAGTTGACCAACGACCAAGAGTTGCCTTGATGATATATCCGCGCGTTCTCTGGACATGAAGAATTTCATTGGCATTCATTACACATTGCAGAGGAAAAAAAAAAATAAAAAAGAAAAAAAAACCAACGTAGAAGACGAGTTGCAGAAAAAGAAAAAGTCACAAAGTTTACTACGTAGTTTCTGTTTCAAGTTGTCACTCAATTCCCTCTCTTCATATTTCCTCATTTCATTTTTTTTCATATCCCACATTTTATCTCATACATTATCTACAATGTAATCTCTGTGTCGTCATATATAATGGAGGAGTGAGAAAGAGAAAAAAAAAAGAGTAGAATTAGCAATGCAGTTTATAAGCGTCGTAAAACTATCTTGTGACATACACACAGACAACTTCACTTCTCTTTCTCAACCAATTCGTAATGAAATGTAAATTAAATTATTTACCCTGACTATGTGTGATATAAGAAAATACATAGTTAAATATTTGTCGCATTATTATTTATGAAATGTAAATTATCGATAGAGCTATTGCAATAAATAAAATGGATATTATTTTTGATAAGAGATTGAGTGGTTATAGAAATTAAATATAAATGAAAAAGGAATATTAGTTTGGTTGTGGAATTTACTGATAAAACTCTACCAGTGATACCACACACAGTAACTAATGAAAAAAAATCAATTAGTTGACTGCAATCTTTGCCTTTCTCTCTTTCTTCCATGTTCACTTTATACCCACGAAATAATTTCTCTACTATAATAGTCAATCACACTTAATTTAATATTAAACGAAGAGTGAAACATGACAGGCGCAGTTGTCGCTTTTTCCTCCACCTCAACTTAAATATAACCGCCCTTAAAACGATATACCCACTGAAATATTATATAGTCAAGTCCAGTGAATGAATTTTCTCATTTGAGATCAATTGTTTCTCGCCACCGCCCTGAGCGAATGAAGAAAAACAAAATAAAATCTTCAATAACATCCACCGCAAAATGAATCAAACAATTTCTTCTCTATGATTCTCACTAACAATACTCGAGATAGTGCAAGCCACAGTCGAGTACATTCAACCCACTATTTCTCCACTAAAAGAGAACACAAAGTACATAAAGGAATAGACAGAATGAACAAAAAAAAAAAAAAGAAAAAATCACCCCCCGCAAAGTCGACTGGAGAATGACAGCCATGTGCAGTAGACTGAGGCAAACGTCTCGTCATCGAGCATTTACTTTGCTTGTCAAAGAGAATAGTAAATTGAAAATTGCACGATAGAAATAATAATAATCGTTATAACAGCAGCAATAAAATAATAATAATAATAATAATAATAATAATAATAATAATTCTCAAGAGTGGTAGAAGAAATAAAAAAGGGAGAAACAATATCGAGGGCTCGATGCCAAGTGAAATTGGACATAAAAATGAGGGAGAATTTTTTTTGCAATAGACGACTATGGGTACTACCTCGTTGAAACAATCGTCAAGTGCTCTCTGGACCTACGCCCTCGACAAACCCCCCCATCAATTATACAAAATTCATATTAAGAGTGAACAGTGGTAAATTAAAAATTATTTCAAATCAAATATATAAAAGAAAAATCCGTTGGTACTTCAAATAATAATTGATTAATATTCTTTCGTTTCTTATTCTTGATTATTTCACGTTCATCACATCAACGCCACACCTTTATCGAAAACTACCCCATCGTGGTAATGGCCATAGAACATACCAATATCACATTCCGCTATACACAAAATTGTCTTGAGGAATTTTGTATACATGTTGCGATTCAGTGTGTGTACCACACAGTGCATGAACATAATAAAAGTCGGTGAGATGTTAAAGATCCGTTATACCACACGAGCAATAAAACAATGTGACCCAACAATCCAATCAACAGTAAAATCCTCCTCCATTCATTCCATTCATTAAGCAACTTAAATTAAGTGTTATATATCTGCAATAAAATATTTCACATATTATTCCACAATTTGACGAGATGTCACGATATCCTTTCAACTAACAACTCGCCCTTAAAGATTATTATGACGATGATGATTATGAATATTATTATTATCATTATTTCGTCTTTATCTTGGCTCTATTCCTTCAAACTCACCATATTTGCTGACGCACCCCCAGTCGCGTGTCCGGGCATCGCCCTCAAAATTTTTATCGCACAGACGCCTAGAAAATCACACTGAACACTCAAACAACAATGTTTATTACCTATTTTATTTATTTATAATATGAATAGAATTTTATTTTGAAACGTAACCTCAAAATATTGTTACATTAACATATAACACTGCACATTGACGAATTGTTTGCTATCGACGTGATCGTCATCGTCGTTGATTTTGTCGTTACAATTTTGCTACTACTCTGTGCTCGCTACCTGCACACTACATTACGATCCGGCGCAATGGGTTATGGCCTGTAAAATATAGAAAATGGCGTTGGGCTCGATGGTAGCGCTCTCTCGTTCTGAAATGGTGAGCGGTCGATTGAGGTACTGCGAGAGGCAGAATATGACGCGTTTTAAAGCGAATGCAGCGGCATCTAGTGTTTTGATGGATACCGCGGATTATGAATTTTTTGAATGGTGAATTTGTGAATTTAGATTTACCTTCATATTTATGGGAGTATGCACAAGGCATTAATACATCCACACATTCTTGTGAACATTTACATCAATTTATATGAGTGTAAATTTGGCAGCTTTTATAGAAATTTTTAGAATTGTTACCGACTAAGTTTTCTGTTAGTCCGTTATGGTATGTTCAGTGTTAAGTAGGCAGGGGGCGTGAGCTGGTTCGGGGTCGGATGGTTTATTGCGTCCAAAGATATTCTAAATAACCACCGTAGAAGGAGAAAACAAATCGAACTTCGCCGAATTTTTCTCCAGCCCATTCTTCAACTGGAACGTCGATAGCAATCGCCGTTATTCAATATGGCTGATGAAACGGAGCAGGTAAAGCTTGCTAACCTACAAAAATCAAAAAATAAACAAACATAACCTCAACATTTCTATTTTTATATCAGGTACCGGCAATTAATGTAAAAGAACCGCTGGATTTGATAAGGTTGAGTTTAGACGAGAGAATTTATGTCAAAATGCGGAATGAGAGAGAATTACGTGGAAGATTACATGTAAGAACCGTTAATGTTTTATTTTTTGTCATTTATATAGAATATAGAATAAGGAGAAGTACAAGAATGTGTATTTCACTGTTCCAATTTGTTTTTTAACTCTTGTAGGCATATGATCAGCATTTAAACATGGTTCTCGGTGATGCCGAAGAAACAGTAACAACCGTAGAAATTGATGAAGAAACATACGAGGAAGTTTATCGTACTACAAAAAGGAACATTCCAATGTTGTTTGTGAGAGGTGACGGTGTTATATTGGTATCGCCACCCAGTATGAGAGCCCAGATGTAAATTTAAATATCGGTAATAATATCACATAATACTTAAGCTGACAATAAATATCACAATGGATAAAATATTCATTTTTTGTCAATTGATCTCAACTCGATTATGTTCCAGTCTAATGATCTGCGTAGACAAATCTGCTATTCTCTGATCCTTCAATTTTATCAGACTTTCCAGATGCGATATTTTAGCAGTATGCATACGGATTATGTCATTCTTTTCATCTAATTCTTGTCGTAATTTTAAAAACGCTGATTTAGGTATCATTTTATTTTGAACCACATTCAGATCCAGAACTGATGCAACTCTACTATTTTCTGTGTCATCGTCTTCATAAGCAGAATACAATGACTTTCTCTCATTATTACAATCATCCAAAATTTTCTTTCGTAATTTGATAAGAATATTCTCAATAGCTTTGTCTTGTCCATTCGCCAGCTGATATATCAAATTGTCGTTCAATTTCATATTTATTTTTGACAAAACTTTCCGATTCAAAGTACACCAATTGTCAATCTTTCGTGATAAACTATTTCCATGACAGTAATTATGAAGATCAACATAACGTGGATAATATTCCTTCAACAATTCTGCCATAAAAACTGGAATGACAATAAAAAATCCAAGACAAAAATTAAGCCTACATAAATAGATGAAATGAAATAACAATTACCGCCGTTGGAAAAATCTCGTGAAATATTTTTTCTCGGTCGTGAAAATGATATTTGATCTAACCACATATAAATCTCATCAAGTTTATCGTCTATATGTTCTTCAGTATTAACACTCATGGCATTCAATCTTCATCAATGTCAATTATATAAATCATGTCATGGTGGACAATATGTGGGCCCGTTACCAAGGACACGAGTGCTATGAACTTGCATCACTAGTACGTGATTTTTTCAATCCATTGTAACTACACACCATATACATACATACACATGTGGATATTGCGCAATTCGCGCGTGGTATTGCTATAAATGACGTAGCAGGCCGCCGGTATCGCAACATCCCCCAACATGTGACACATATTGCACCGGTTTTGCATCAGACTTCAGTCGTACATTAAAACCCCCAGAATCAACTAAATAAAATCACTGAAATATTCCTCCACTCAAACAAATTCATAATTCAATTCATAACACAAAATAATGAATAAATAAAATTGAAATATTCTCTATTTCACAATTATCCTAATCGTCACAAAATTTATAGAAATGTTTCTCCAATCGATGTATCAGCAGTTATTTATGCTATCCAACAATTAATTCATATAATATTTCAGTGATATTCTGATATAATGTCACAGAAAGGATCGATTCTGGGTGTATAAATGTAAGGAAAAATAAAGGTGTGATTCAATATCCTTTTCCAACTTGACCAAAAATTAATCAAGATAAATGAAAAATTAATGTCGATAGATTCCTATCTCTGTTATGCCCAACAACGTATCATAGAATATTTTAGGGTGGTCACAGGGGGAAAAGGGGCGGGATTCACGATCCCTTCGGCACGTTTTGATTGTGTATTGGACACGCATAATAATTCAACAAGTCACATGGACATTGTGCCTTTACCTGTGTGTCGAAGAATCACGTATACTTAATTTTAGACGCGCACGCGGGCCGACGCAACGTAACGTTTCTCGAAAACTATATATACTCACCATACTACTCCAAAACGTTTCTCCAAAGGGCTGCGACATCAGGCATCAATTGGCGTGCACGTTTTACTTCTTCAGTACGAGAGCGAACGTGGTAGTGATTGGACATCTAAGTGTGATGACCGCAACATAAGACTTTATAATAGTTAAATAAAATTCAATTTGATTAACAATTAAATTTTAATTAATTATATTTTTCATTAGACAACAACTATTTTATTAGTAAGTTGAAAATTGTTAATATTCAATTTGCCGGTAGCAATTTGACCTTACATTGCGCGAAAATTTCGACATTATGGCAGTGGGAACACCGCAAAATCGTAAGTTAATGCAAAAATTAAATACATGACCTATATCATATGGTGTCTTTATCACATTTTTTTTCTTTTCATTCATAAGAATGAGTTGATAATTCCTATCGTGATTTAATTTGTATCGTTTCGGGAATTTAAAAGAGATTTTAGAGCGGATTTTAATATTAAGAGAGTTGGGTGACCTTAGACAACCTTGAAACTGGATTCTCAACCTCACCCGATTGGTGGATAAACGCGCGAAAATTGTGTACACGTTTATTATACACATGCATCGTAGTTTTAATTCAATTTTTTTTGTAATATAGTACGAAAAAATGATAAAAGTAGATTTTTATCATCTATTTATATTATGTTACTTTTTATTTAATTTTATCATTTGATGATTTGTTATTAACGCTGGGTAGCCACAAAAATGAGATATATTATTGTTATTATTATCATTGTTGAACCAATATTGACAGTGATATAAATAAAAAAAAACTTGAATGGATGCAATAAACATAACTGGCTCGATTAAGTAAAAAATAATAAACCATTTCGATGGGTGTCTAAAAATGAAAATATTTGTGTAGTTATAATTAACTATGGCATTAATGACGCAGGGCGTACGCATATAATGTGGGTGATAATCTTTCCTTGATGGATGAAATGTGTGGTTTGACAGAGATTATTTAGATACTCATATCGCTATGCTTCAAGCTATTCATCCAATACAAACTGGTCGATGACGATCGTCACGTAGGCCGAATTATTTCCTATACATTCACCTTAATTGATGAAAGCCATAAAGGCCCCGAAGAATTTTAATCAATTAATTCCTCGTTCCATTTCACCTTATCATCTAATTTGTGATAATCATGTTGCCACAGGCCTTTTTTAAACTGGATTTTTCCATGAAAAAAAAATCACCAGAATTTTTCTATATAAATAAATTTATTTCTGTGAATTTGCAGAAGATGCACCGCATGGGAAATTTTTTCCCATCAGATATGCCATGGCTATGATGGGGTCAATTGGTCTTGCTATCATTTATGGATTCAAGGTCAATATGAGCATAGCAATCGTGGCCATGGTCAACCATACAGCGTTAGATCTAGCTGAGAAAAATGGCACGTTAGAAGGAGTCGTGAGGAATGGCACGTCAGAAGTAAATATAAAACTTCTATTTAAATATAAAAGTTAAACGTACGTTTAAAAATATCTGTATGTAGTTGAAGTAAATCAGACTGTTGTTTCTTTGGATATTTAAAAAAAATATGTATTTTTAAAAATGTTATCTGGGGCGCGAGAAAAATATTGCTAATGATTCTTTGTATATTGCGCCATATGTAGGACGGTCCATTTGTTTGGGAGAAGACAACCCAAGGATGGATATTGTCGGCCTACTTTGTAGGGTATCTGATATCAATGATACCAGGTGCGCGAATGGCGGAAACAGTTTCAGCAAAATGGGTGATGAATATTGCAGTACTTCTCAATGTCGTTGCATCAGTATTATCGCCAATATCTGCTCACGGACATTGGCTTCTATTGGCATTCATGAGAGTTCTTCAAGGAGTTGGCGGTGTTAGTATCTCAAAATATAATTCGATTAATTTGTATTCATTCAATTAATTATCATCTCTCCAGGGTGTCAGTTTCCCAGCGATGCACGTTATGGTGACTAAATGGGGACCACCAGCTGAGAGAAATGTTTTAGCATCAATTATTTATGCTGGAACAGCAATTGGATCGCTCATAGCTATTTTGTTATCTGGATTAATTGCTGCGAAATTAGGATGGGTTTGGGTGTTTTATATTGAAGGTGCTCTTTGTCTTATTTGGTGCAGTGCTTGGTGGCTACTTATCGAGGATTCACCTGAGCAACAAAAGATAATGATAACTCAAGAGGAAAAGGATTATATTTTGAATTCTATGGGTGAATCTGGTGATAGCCATAGCCACAATATGCCTGTGCCATGGGGACAAATATTCAAATCACCAGCATTCCTTGCAATTTTCATTGCTCATTTCTGCAGTAATTTTGGATGGTACATGTTGTTGATTGAAATGCCTTCGTTCATGAATCAAGTCCTCGGATTTAAGTTAGAATCGGTAAAACAAGTTTTGTCCTAAGATTTATTCTATAGAAGTAACTCGTAAAGTTCTGTTTCATTCAAATTTAATTATTTTGACAGAACGCAACGCTTTCTGCTATGCCATATTTGTGTATGTGGATTTTCACAATGGGACTCAGCAAAATATTGGCAATTTTGGTAGGAAAAAAATGGATAACTGTAACTTTGTCGAGAAAAATTGGAACATTCTTTGGTGAGTGTAATATTCAGAATAATATTCATGGCTCGTCTTAATTTTCTGAATATTCTCATCTAATTAATTCTGTTACTTTTCTAGCATCTATTATACCAATGATCTGTTTGCTGGTGGTCGCTATTGGAAAAGATCGGGATGTAGCAGTTGTATTTATGACAGTTGGTGTCATGTGTATGGGTGGAATGTACAGTGGATTTTTGGCAAATCATATTGATATTGCACCTAACTTTGCTGGTACTCTTGTTGCTCTGACGAATTGTTTCGCAACGATACCAGGAATAGTTGTACCTATCATTGTCGGATATATCACCGAAAGTGAAGTGAGTACAAACAATCTTCAGGTTGTACTCACAGGAATTAATATTTATTTATATTTCATTCGTACATACATCCGCGTTCTCTGTTCCTAAAGTTTTAATTATTTATTACGAAATTCATTGTAGACTCCCGTCCAAGGATGGAACATGATTTTCTACGTTACCGCGGCCATTTTAGCAGTCGAAATGATTGTTTATGGAATTATGGGAACAGGGCAAGAGCAACCCTGGAACAATGTTAAAGGCAATGATGAAGAGCCACATGAACAAGCTATACCCTTGAAAAAAGCTCCTGAATAAAGAATCCAAACATTGTTGTGGAAGCAAAAGATGCCAAAAGTAGTATTAACGTCGGCCCACGACCACAAACTTCGCAAATATTCTATTCAACATGTGCATAATCCAAAATTGGTTTTTATGCACTGGACTGGACTACTTCATCTCCTCTTATCATAGTTTATCCTTATTTTGGTCAGAAATCGAGCGCGAATCTATGAATAGATCGGGAAGTCTTCAGCATTTCAATCGTACTTTAATTGCATAGTAATTGGAAACACAAATATTTATTCTTTCATCGTGATCTACAACATTCAGAGAATTTTTTTCTTTTATATTTTGATTCCCGCACAATAACACTTTTAATTCAGTTCATCGTCAATATTTTTCTGATATCTTTCAAGTTATACAGACGTCGGATTCATTACAAGCAACTATTCTTATCATCATCATAGAGATTATAGCGATCAGTCGCACACGGAACACACTGTAAAATTTGTGTACCGAAGTTAATTATTATATAAAAAAATAATTGATAAAATACTCATGTTCCATATGTTAAAAGCAGGAAACAAATAAAAATTAATGGAACTGAATGAAAAATGTTTTGCTTTACCGTTTAATAACGATGTTTATCTCGATTCGAGCGACCGTCATACTCCGTTGGAATTGTATTTGATATGACATGAAGTTTCATCAATACTACAACTACATGTGCTCATAGTACAGTACGATCGATCATAGAGAACGGTTTGGGTTTCACATCTACAGTGATAAATTGAAGGCACTGCGTAACGATCACTGCGGCAGTAATTAATAGAAATTCGAGTTAGTGGACATGCCTGCGTCATACCGCCACGTGACACTATTTTCAAGACTTGTGAGATCTGTCATTAATTGTTAAAAGTATTTTATTTTTTCATCTACGGATTGAATGTAGCAGTTATGAAATAATTTTCTCGGAAGATCAAATAACAGTGCTAATTGAAACTCTGCCGATTTAAACTTGCTTGATATAAATCTTCTCAGTTGCTTAGAAGATATTACAATTATCTTTAGTGGCAGCAATTCTATTTTGTATTTTGGAAAAAGCATACAAACATCATGCCAGATTCAACAACGCGAAAAGGTAAGTTGAAGTAACATCTGTGTAATGCAACTCATAAACGATACATTATTGCCATACAAATTGAATTGACGATGAACGGAGTTTTGAAAAATAAAGATTTCGATCGGGCATTACCGACAGCAAATATTATCAAAACATCTTTGGTCAAGATAAAAATTCAACTCGACCTCTTTTATTTCATTCAATCATCTGGCATATGACTATTTTTTAAATGCTGGCATCGGATTCGGGAAGAAAATTTGTATAGTACTCATAAATCGATTTGTTGCGGTTTATAGAAAATGCTTTCTTCGGAACTATTTTTCCCGTCAGATACTTTGTGGCTAGCATGGGCTCTATCGGGCTAGCAATTATCTATGTATTCAGGATTAACATGAGCATAGGAATAATTGCCATGGTCAACCATACAGCGATAGGAGAAATCAAGAGAGATCGCACGTCAGAAGTAAATATGCAACCTATATTTCGCTATCAGCGTGAAAGATGTTTTTGTATAAATATTTAAATGTACTTCAAGCTGAATTAAATTAACAGTTGGTCAAGTATCGCGTGAAATATATTTTTAAAAATCTGGGGCGTGAAAAAAATGTTGCTCATGATTTTCTATATATTGCATCGTATGTAGGACGGCCCATTTGTCTGGGATAAATTAATGCAAGGCCACATATTATCAGCCTACTTCGTAGGATATTTGATTTCAATGATACCAGGTGCGCGAATGGCTGAGACAATGTCAGCTAAATGGGTGATGAATATCGCAGTACTTCTCAATATTGTTGCATCATTATTATCACCAATCTCTGCCCATGGAAATTATTTGATATTGGCATCTCTTCGAGTTATCCAAGGACTTGGCAGTGTGAGTATTTTAATCCAATTAAATTTATATGCATCCCATCGGTTAATTGCTTCCTCTCTAGGGAGTTTGTTTTCCAGCAATGCACGTGATGCTGAGTAAATGGGGACCACCAACTGAGAGAAATGTTTTAGCATCAATTATCTATGCTGGAACAGCGATTGGGTCAGTTATAGCTATTTTATTATCTGGATTAATTGCTGCCAAATTGGGATGGATTTGGGTTTTCTATATTGAAAGTGCTGTCTGTCTTCCCTGGTGCCTTGCTTGGTGGCTAATGATTGAAGATTCACCTGAGCAACAGAAGATACTTATTACTCGAGAGGAACGAGAATATATATTAAATTCGATCGGCGAATCAGGTGGCAAGCGTAACCGTCAATCGCCAGTACCATGGGGCCAAATATTTAAGTCATCAGCATTTCTTGCAATTTTTTTCACACACATCTGCAGCAATTTCGGATGGTACATGCTATCGATAGAAATGCCATCGTTTATGAACCAAGTTCTTGGATTCGAGTTGCAATCGGTAAGAGTATTTTTCTCACTTGAATTAAAAGCTTACGACGGTGTTACTTCTTATGTGTATGAAAGCTGTTTATGTGAATCGAATCCGAAATTATTTTGAAAGAACGCAATGCTTTCGGCGATGCCATATCTATGCATGTGGATTTTCACAATGGTGCTTGGTAAAGTATTGGAGATTATGGTGCAAAACCAATGGATAACTGTAATTCTGTCAAGAAAAATTGGAACTTTCTTCGGTGAGTATCATCTTTTGTTAAATTTCAAGTACATCTTCACAGTTCGATCACTTTCAAAGATTTCATCGTTTTATCTTTGCAGCATCAGTCATACCGATGATCTGCTTACTAGCAGTCACTTTTTGTGGGTACAATCGCAACGCGGCAGTAGCATTTATGGCAATTAGCGTCACATGTATGGGTGGTATGTACAGCGGATTTTTGATAAATCATATTGACATTGCACCGAATTTTGCGGGTACTCTTGTTGCACTTACCAATTCATTCGGAACAATATCAGGAATAGTTGTACCACTTATCGTAGCATACATCACGAACAACGCTGTAAGTGGCAAAATGAATATAAATTTGAGTAATATCAACTTTCATCAGTTACAATTCATTCATTTACATACAGTTGTATATGTAATTTATACAGTCTGACTCTTCAACACAGAAATTATTTACAGTCCCCCGTCGAAGCGTGGAATATGATTTTCTACCTTACCGCAGGCATTTTAGCTGTCGAAATCGTAATTTTTTGGACATTCGGAACAGCTAATGAACAATCCTGGAACAAAGTGAAAGATACTGAAGAAATTCCATGTGAACAGGATTTACCGCTCGAAAATATCGAAAAGTGAATTAATATTATCAAGATAAGGAGAAAAAATTCCAAAAATAGTAATAACGTGGGCGCATAAAAATAATCAAGTTGTGTGACCATTGTGATCAATATTATGTGAACGAATGATAATTGATTTAACTCACTCGATTACGGTAACTTCACAATCTTGCAGAAATATAGTGGACCACAATTATTCTTCTTTGTTGGTATCACAAGGTGACCATACCTCAATCCACAATCGGATGCAAATTTGTAAATGTTTCGAAGAGGTCCCAGCGCTTCATCCATGTTTCTAAAATCACAATGAATTATTTTCCTCCATGAATTGCGACTTTCGACTACTATTTCTTCCATTACTTCAGTTTTCTTTTCTACTCACTTGACAACCATAAGTGACTTGGACTCTTCCCAACATTTTTTTATTGCCATTTGTACAACACCATCATTTTGTATTGGACTTAAAGAACACGTAGAGTATACAACTGTGCCACCTGGCGCAACTATCCTTAATGCTTGTTGTAATATTTCAGTTTGTACTTCAGGTAACTGTAGACGTTCTTTTATTCGGGAGGGTGAGAACATATTATTGTCATCAGTATGGAGAAAATGGCGATCGGTCGTGCATGGAGCGTCAACTAAAATCTGTGTAACAATGTTAATTAATGTGTAATAATAATCAATAAAATACTTATGCAACCAATTGAGAAGGAATGTGAAATTTAAATATTAAAAATAAACGACGATTTATTGAGATTACCTTATTATAAATATTTTTGTCCTCAATCACTCGTGCATCGAAATTCGTCAGAAATAATTTATCTTCCCATGAATCAAAATCACCCAGGTAATCTACCATAACCTGATTCAAATGATTAAGCCTACTAAGTGAGGAATCATTACCAACCAACATTCGTGGCAATAATGTTTGTACTGCAGATAGAAATTTTCCACCAGGAGCCCCACACATGTCTAGAAGTGTATCGCCTAATTGTAAATCCAATGCCAATACAGGAAGTATTGAAGCTCCATCCATCAAGAAGTAACCTGTAAACGTTTTAAATCAATTTCATTGTATGATTGTATGAAAATTTTCATCATCCTATTGCGATTCTTACTATAAACACCATCTGATCCTCTTCTAGGCGATGGGAAACGTTCATCATTTTCACTTTCAAAAGTATAAATCTTCAAATGTTTTGGAAAACTGAGAATGGCCTCATATTCAACTGGAACTGAAAAGTCGGCACCCTTTGAATAATGACCATAATGATCAGATTCAAGTATATAGTCATCCAACCCTTTCAATTTCGTCGCTGGCATATATTCGTGGATAGAAGACGCAGTCATGCCAGTACTCGGGTTTATAATACGAGTTTCATCTAAACTTGCGGCTTTCAAATCTTTCTCTATTGATCGCAATTCAACTGGGTCCATAGTCTTTGGTTTTGGTAAACCATCTTCATCAAGATCATCACTGTTTTTTTTTCCTTCTATCACTTCTTCTGGCGCATCATAGTTCTCAGGAAATATAGATTGTACATCAGACCTCCGTTTATTTTCCAATATATCTGTTACCGGTTGATCTAGTTTTGGAATCTTGGCAGTACTATCTCCGTCTCCTCGAAGCGAAGAACGTTCTTCATAGCTTCGTTTAGCGATTTCATACAATGTACTCATGTCCAAGGCTCCAAGCAACTACAACGAAAATGTTTGGCTACATTAGACGAAGCAATAAACAATCATCAACGTATAAAAACACACAGACCCTCACTCACTGATAAATTCTGACAAGTTGCATCACGATCCGAAAAATTATTAACAATAGCTACATGTTTATTTTGTTCTTTCAGCATTGCTGCCCTTATATGCTTCCATGTACTTCCATATACAGACCCATAAAAATCGTCAAAATGAGCCAATGCTTTATCACGCGGTCTGGTCTTCTTCCTCACCTCAGTCTACAATATCATTGAAAAAATATTATTTAAACACAATTCAAACCAAACACATAATCGCAATCATATATTACCCAAGCTTCCTTGCGAGTTTTGTAATGTCTCTTCAATATAATTGAAACATTATTTATTTTTATTCTTCCTAATATTTGCATCATATTTCCTACTTTTCATATACATAAACAACAATAATCACCAACTCAATTCATCATCCCATGTTCACGAAAAGTTAGGTTAGGATATATTTTTCCCGGCGAAAATCTATATTACCGACTGCAGAAGACACTTTGAACGAATAATTCCCCCAGGACTAGTGATAAAATTATATATTCTAGTGATACGTGAATGTTGGTAACAACACGCCAATTATTACACACACAAACACATATAAGTATATACAATACCTACGTAATTCTCTCGTAGCGAACTATCGTCTCTGCTGTTTTTCATCAAAGAGCAAAGTGACAGCTCGCAGCCGCCGCGCGTTGTTGACATTCATGCGCGAATACAATCAATCATTTTTATTCGCTGTATAATCGCAATAACTTCATCGACAGTTATTGACAATTGTAAATAAGGTGCGGTCACTCGTCCCGCCAAATAACCGGATGTAAGAAAAGTGTGGAAAATCAGTGGGTCTAAGAAAAGTGAGTCCATAAAGAGAAGTCGATTCTCGTTTCCCTCATTCTCTCTCACTCGCTTTTCTTTTGTTTCATATCTATCTGTCTTTATTGCCTTTCCTAGTCCAAGTTACGTATGCTGTGGATTTTTTTTTGTTCCTTCAGAGTCGCAGATGATAAACAGTCAGAAGGGCTTTGGTGGCATCACACGGAAGTGAACGTTTATTTATTTTTATTTCTGAATTAAATAAACAAATTGACACACCAACACCATATTGATTGTTGATTTGAATTATGCAATTGACAATGAGGATTTCATACAAATTTCTACAGACGTATAAATAAATCACAATAAATTTAAGTGATTATTAGACGGATTTTTACAATTTTATTGCATAAAAAATTAACCATCATAAAGAAAAAAATGATATTTATGTACGTTAATTCTAGTACAAACTTGTGGATGTCCCTCCCGGCGTCACTTTCTAACAAAGCGCATCAATTTCCGTGAGCGCTTAGATTCGATCGTGAATTGAGAGTGACTGTGAATATATATGTATGTATATATGTATGCAGTTGGTGTTGAGATAAAAAATGTTGGAGAGAGAAGTGTTGTTGAAAGAACGAGAGAAATGAGAAAAATCGAGTTATCGCGAGGTACATCTGAGGGAGATAGAGAAAGTAAAATAAGAGAGGGTCACACGACTTTGCTGATGGTGCCGTGTTGAGGATCGATTCACTCTCCTAAAGCCCCGCGGCCTATAATTAGAAGTGCTCGCCCATGGGTGCTTTCCCGCAATTTTTTTCCATATTTTTTTCCATTGTACACATCATTTAAGATTTAAATGGTTGTGATTATTCAACTTTTTTTGCAGACTCGAATTGTTTTCTGTCCATTTATCCTTGACGATAATTGATGTGTCAAATTTAGAACTATAACTTTTGTTAGGGGTCATTGACACGGGGTGGTAATTAATGTTTAGCTTTAATAATATTCTCTTCTCCTTTATTAACGATATTCGTACGAGATATTTTCATTTTTCTAGGTTGATTCCAGGAGAGTTTGCGATAATTGTTTATTAAAATCGATTTTATTTATCCAACCGGAATAGAAAGGGCGAATGCGTAACACCTGTTACGAATTCATCTTTATATCATTGTGTTATATGAATATATATATATATATATATAGAGCATCATAATTGTTATGTGTGTGGGTATATCATACCTCTTCCGCTTACCTCGGAAAGCTCATGCACGTCGGTTGCAGCTTGCAAAGCGTATAGTATGTATGAAGTGGCCGAGAAATCAATGTCGAGCTAGCGCGAATACTTGAAGGGGGGAGACGATCATATTGGATATGGCGTTGTACACTGTGTACTTGCATACTAGTAAAATAGAGAATCAACCCGGTTCATATCCTGAAAAATCACTGTGTGCGTTGGTGTATTTACTATGCGCATGACCTTTAATTTCATTATTCATCCATATACCTGTATTTTTTGTTTTATCGTGTAGATTAACTGAATGGACGTTCGGCAATGATTGAAGAATAAATCAGAATCAGTGAACTGCAGAGACTTCTACGTATACACGCACGAGTATTTTCACCAAAGCACCAGTAATTACTTGTCGACAGTGAAGAATTCAAATGGTTAAGTGAAGCGACGAATAGTGCTTGTACGGGATCAATTGTGTGGATTGAAGAGGAAGAAATAATCAGCATTTACGGATTTCGGTATGATCCGTTGTAGTGGTGATGGTTTGTTAGAAACATTGGGCGGGGAGGCATGGAAGCTGAAGGCAGCCAGCTGGCTCATCAGGGGCTCCATCACCACCACCACCATCGACACCATCAACTCACCCTACAATCGCCCGGCATCCCTGGACTCGATGTCGTAAGAGCCCTGCACCAGGTGTGTACATAACGCTGAAAAAAAATATCAAACAAAATCATTTCCATACATTTATTTATTTTCACATCGGAATATTTAATTTCATGGACTTCTGCACTTTATAATACTATATCCCCTTTTTCGTTCCAATGCTGTATTTATCATCTCAATTAGGAGTTCATTGTGAAAACAGCTGTTGCCATTTATTTACTCTCAAGATTACACTATGTGTATGTGTCTGCATGAAATTCGTGTTACAAAGCGCATAATATAATTCAGTTGTACATTTTTCAATCGTGTTATACTTTATTTCAAATAGTCATTGGTACGCGACAGTTTCATCGGATTAAATTTGTTTATTTTCATTTACTTATCCTCTTATTTTATTTTGATTTATTTTGTCCTGCTCTGGTCTTGAATTCGTCTCTTCAACAGACAGTTATCTCACTACGATCAGCTTTGGATTCTTCGCGCGAGGAGTTGCGACGATTACGCGAAATCGTCGGTGACTTCCGGGGTGAAAATTACGTTGAGGCAGTTGAACGTTTGTCATTGGAGAATCACGTGTTACGACGGAGAATACTCGAGGGTGTCAATAGTGAAATAACTAAGGATGTGTCAGTTAATAATGGAAATACGGCCATTGGGACCTTGTGTCAAACATCCAATATTTTAATTCAAACAGAGTGAGTTCTTTTTATTTTTTTCTTTCACTTTGTCATCAATTAATCATTGCTACATTTCTCCTCTATTTTGTATCATAAGCATTTTTCTGTTATGGTTTTTGTTACTGCCCTTCACGCTACAATGATGTGATGTAATTGTTAGAGATAAAAAAAATGTTTTAATGCATGCAAAAAGCAACAATTACCATTACGTATTTTGCCGCGTAGTATAATCTATAAATAACTGGACTGCTATGTGCGCTTTAGCATATCTCACCATTAACTCGTGCGTATATGCATTTATTTCGCATTCGTCAGTTTGTCGGTGACATCGTCGTCGCCAGCATCAGTTGAGAGGAACATCATGGACGATGTCGATAGTTCAAAGGCGCCTGACATACAGCCTGTCCCCGACACCATCGACGAAGACAACAATACAACAACTGTCCCATTGTCTGATGAAAAAGAGGAAAATAATATGGAGACTCACAATGCAGAAAATGTAGCAGAAGTTATTGTAGATTCACCAAAAGCCACCGACAATATTGAACCATCCAAAGAGGAAATTGTTGAGATGTCCACTGATATTCCGGATGAACAAAAATCGACACATAATGTCGATGGTGTGTCAACACAAGAGCTTCTTGATGTGCCAGACAAAGATGTAGAGGAGATGAGTATTCGAAGTGTGTCTGATGGCGACAATTCCGTTTTCAGTGATAATCACGATTGCAGTAATCAACAACAATTAACACCAGAAGTGAAACACGCAGAGTCTGAGAATGAATCCGAAGAATTAGATGATATTGAATTGATCTTCACAACTGAAGAAACATGTCGTGATGTGGGATTACAAGAAGATCTTGTGTCAATTACTGACACAGAAAATTGGCAACATTCTGGAAATCAGCAGCCAATTTTATTAAAATATACCAAATCATCAGGGAATGAAACAATTGTTTGCAATGGTGATAAAACAGCGACAAGTTCAGTGGACGAAGCAGTTTCATCACAAAGCTCATCGATTGATCGTGAAGAAAGCGTTGACCGTTTTGACGAAAGTTCAACTACGAGACTTAATAAAATGTGGTCGCAGTGTTCCGTTTTGGTTGAAACGGATATAAGTAAATGTGGAGTGGTTGAAGAGCCTGAACATTCAGCAAGACATGCAACTAGAAGAAATACACTTGCTGCACCACCAACTGCATATAGGTATTTAAACTTAAATTATTAATAATTTGAAATTATGTTGTAATAAATTTTTTGCTATCCGATCTAATGTGTTCTCAGGCCAATTATTCATCGTGAAGCATTGGCTGCCGGTCGCCGGAAGAGTTCAGCACCTCTCCGTCCTGTAATGGACCGTAGTTGTGGAGCAAGACGTGAATCCGGCGCACAAACAGACATCTCAGCGCTTCCTGCCCAGTGGCGTTCTGAGAGTTACCTCGCTCATAAAGTAGCTCATACATTTACAACATTACCGAGTAAATTTGCGCTTCCGGCGGGAGTTGCCGGTCGTCTAAGACTCTCGGACAAAACAAGAGAGGCAAGACGGGTTATGCTCTCTGACATCAGTTTTACGAGTATGGTACCGGAGTTATCGCGTAGCGCGGATCATCTATGTCACGATCCACATTCTCAGGTGAATACAAGAATAATCATTCATAACAATGATTTTCTTTTGTAGTACACTATTTATCTCTTTTTTTTCTTTTTTCTCCTCTTCGCTTGTAAAGGCCACGGGAATTGAGTCAATATGACTCATTTTATTATTGCTCGTTTACTACCGTACACACTAGTGTATTTCCTTGAGTGCGCTAACTATGAGTAATTACCATATTCATTTATATATACATATATTTTTTTTCTCTCAGCAATATTGTCCTCTACAATAGACTCGTTAAATTGATTGTTAGCACACACTCACGCTGATATATAATCTTTCCCTATCGTGAAATCTTTTTCACGTAGTAAAATGATTTTTAACAATTTATAAAGGTAAAAAAAAATGAACTGAAAGAAATTGAAGATGGATAATATCGAGCTGTTGTGTATAATTGCTCTAGAATTGTTTCAATTCTCGTGGATGTGTGCTACGAACGCCAGAAGTTAATCGTCGTGAATCAATGGGCTCATCTGCTGGCTATTGGCCACGTTGCAATCCTGGAACAGCATTACCAAGTCCATGTGATTGTCGTTTGTCAAGTGACCTCTACTCATCGAGGTACCGCGGTTCTTTAACCTCAATACCATCGCCCGGTCTTGAGGTTGTTGGCGGTCCACCACGACGACACTCTTGGCGTGCCAATGCCGCTTCGTTTGACACATGGAAAGTGCCGGCGGCGACATCAACACCGAGGCCTACTTGGTCGTCAATGCCCTCATCACCGACTCACATACATCCGCCCATTAGGAATGCGAAGAATCCGCCGAAGAGAACACGCTCAAAAGTTACATTCCAAGGTGGTTTTTTTATTATTTCATTCCCTGCTGCTTGTTTGCAGAACGAAAATTACAACCGAATATAAATTGCTTCCTCGTGTTCATGCGAATAAACATCATTCTTCTAATTGATTCATGTTTTTGTGTTGTAGAGTGTCCAATGATACGCGGAAGTTTGCCAAATCTTCGGTCAGATTTGATTGGCAGTGAAAATAGTGGTGATTCAACTGAATCATTGATTGACGAGGCAGAAGATTATTTGAGACGCAGTATTGACTCGATGTTAACGATATCAAGCGCTGATTATTGGAGTCGACAATCGGCAAGACGAAGACGTGCGCGCAGACATTCGGAGCCTGATCTATTTCGCGAATGGAATCCACCACAGGATGCCAGGCCGTATTTGCCAAAGGTATTTATCCTTCATCAGGCAATATGATTCAATAGAGAATTGGATTTGCAAACTATTTCCGTTTTTTTCCATTCGCATAAGATTCCACGAGATCTCAAATTGGATCATCTCGTAAAGGTGATATCGCCAGAGGGAAGAGTTCTACAGGGTAAAGTGAGATATGTCGGTCCAGTTCCCGGCAGAGAAGACATTCATGTGGGCGTTGAATTGCCGACTGAAAGTGGATCATCTGACGGAACATTCCACGGCAGGAGATTTTTCGATTGGTGAGCAAAAAACCTTTTACATTGATCTGATTATATCAAAGCTCTTGTGATTTCACGCAAATGTGCACTGAATATACATTCAAAATGAGCTCATGCTCTTCAATTTGCATGTAGAGTTGAATTTAATTTTGTAATCTCAACATGCTATTAAATGGCTCAGTTAGGTCCGTGTCTGAAGTAATTTTCGCTCACGATAGCTATTCGACCATGTGTTGAGTTGATGAAATGGCCTTGTATGCGTTCTCAAGAACTGTGCTTGAAAGAATTGTACGTGACGAGAATCATTTATGCGCTTAGTGATATGAGAATGACACGAAGTGAGCTAAGGGACAAATGAAACGAAGAATGAATACGACGAAATGAAATAGAGATAATTCTGAATAGATATATGCGCTCACTGCTGAAATTGAAACGTCGTAATTTTCACGTAGTAATCGTTCAGCTGATTAAGTTATCTTCAGTGTTTTATTTCTTTTTATATATCTATCGGATGTTTATCGATTTCATTAATGCATTTGCTCTTTTTTGCCTGATTTATCTTTTTATAGCGAACAAGATCGGGCGATGTTTGTTCCATTCAAGAAAGTCGTGCTTGCATGGTGTACCACCTGACCCGAGGCAATCGTTGCCAATGCCGGCGCTTCGTCGTCATTTGCTACGCCACGAATTCTCCTGTCGCAGTTCACGATGTAAGACAGAAAAATAGGAAACAAAAAAAAATGAGAAAATCGATCAAACTCAAGACGAAGGAAAATATATATTTACCGTGAGTAAATACAAAAACATCATTAAGTTTTATCGTCTGATAGAAATGAAGAACATGCGTGTGTTCATGTTGATGTTTATTGAAGAACGGAAAAAAAAAATAATACTAATAAATATTATCCCATCGATGATAATCAAAAATATATTTAGAAATTCTGCAACAGTGTGAAATTGGCAATGGAAAACGTAAAATCGATTGAGAGTATTTTAAATTGTTTTGAAGGTCGTCAACATATATATGAGCTTTTATGAATCATATCGGTGAAGCTGGATAGAGAGTAAATATTATTTTATGGCAAAGGTATTATATATTAAGATGATTGATGAGTGGTGAAATAACAGAAAGGTGCCCACAAGAGGCTGTCGGTGTGGTAATCAGTAGAAAAATAATGTTGGAAATTAAACACATAAAGAAACCACATTATATATACAATGTATGTATATGCATAACAATTAATGTCCTGAACATTATACATATATGAAAAGAAGAAATATAGAAAACAATCTGTCAATGGTGACACGGGATGTCGCGAAACATGGTTCAATTATCCAATCGTTCATGCTGAACACAATTTAGTGGAATTGCCTATCCATAGCAGAAAAAAAAACAAAGAACAAAAAAAATAACACTCCTGTGTATTCTTCTATCATGTCGTCAACAATTCTTAATTACTTTACTAATCACAAGGGTACCTGTGTGTTTGTCAATCAGGAGATTGGTATCAATATTTTTTTTTAACATTGGATATTGCCAGAGTTTTCTTCTTTTCCACGCCTAGGGAAAGTTTCACAATTCAAGGTGGTCCATCAGTATTTTTCTCATGAAGTTCTCTATTATTATTATTATTTTCATCATTATAATATTATTATAATTCCTTTATTTTTTTTTCATCTACATGTAATATTTACATCACTTGTGGAATTATTATTGCGAAAACAGTACCTGGTTTGTAGATTTTATCATCGATTATATATCGTAATTTTCAAATATGCCAATTAATTATAATTAACGCCATTTCAGTACAATGCGTTTCATCGCAACACCAATTATTATTTTTTCATTATTTTTTTTTCTACTAGGCATAAAGTAAATATCATTTTCTATCTCATCTTGTTCTATTTGTGATTTTGCTTCATACAATAAGTTGAAAAAATTTGATAAATGGCAGAAGCATTATATAGTCCGCAGTATTTGATGTTCCAATCGACTTACAAAGATTAGTTTTTTGTACATTCTTATTTTCTTCCTTTTTGCCGTACAAAACGTATTATTGAGAATCGGAGCACGTGGTTTATTCTCAATTTAAATGGAAGAATATGTAATACATATGTATGGGAACACATGGAAAAATTGTCAGGTTGTGGTTCTCGTATATCACATCAATGAACACGCTCTGACACTTTTTTTAATTTGAATAAAACTCATCAAAGTTGAGGATGTCCATTTACCCTGATTCAAGATATATATACATATATATATCAATGCCATGGTGCAAAATAATTCCCAAAGTAGACTTGCTTTATCTGCAATTACTTAATTAAACGGATCTCTAATTTTTATCATTTTAATTTTCGTTCTTTGTCCAGTTTTTTTATTTCTCCCCGCGATGAATATCTCTGTTCATTCATTATTTTTTTTCACGTACTTATAATCAAGGATGGATCACGTGTCTTCTGGCTAAATATATTAACTGGATAGGGTTTTATTTATACCATTGTGTAAACATGAATGGGATAAATAAACAAAATAAAATACAAAAATTTTTTAAATACAAATAAATTGCAAACGTACCTGCTTTTTGATGGTTGACGAGCATAATCGCATGATCATCCATTTCTCTTTCTCTTTATCTTTATTACTTTCCTCTATCTATGACTCGTGATTGTATCTGCATATAAACATTACAACACAACAACAACAGCAGCAGAATTTAGAATAATAGTATATAAATATATTTATTGTATAATGTTACAATAAAATGAATGGGATGAAGATAAATTTTGTGCAACGTTGGATCTCGTAGATCAGGAAAGCAGGCGCGGTTATTATATTATATAAACAAATATAGAAAATGATTAATCCATGTTATATAAATTGCTATAATTATTATGTTTAAGTTGTAAGTGTTTTCATGTGTATAGTTGATGCTGATAATTATTCGGCAACTGATAGAAGAAATTTTTAATTGAGTCAGAATTCGATCATTAAAACGGCGAAATAGAGAAAAAAGGAAAGGAGCAAAAAATGTTTTGTGTGATTCAAGACAAAGTTAGTAGTTGTTTTCCAAAATAATATATATACATATTAATATATGTATATATTAAATGTATTTATTTTTTACTTTTGACGATATGTAACTATATGATATTGAATTCACTCAATTTCTTTGATCTCTGTTGCCTCCAATTTCGAGGTAACATAATGTGAAAGTCAGCGAACGTGATCCGGACATGCTCTCTAATTCTCATTCAAAAATGAAACAATAAATAGATACTTTTTTTCTTTCTTTTCTTTTTATCAACAATTACAAAATATATTAGATACTTTTTTTCGTTCGGCTTATTTTGTTACAATAAAATCATAGATAAATAAATATTCCAAGGATTCATCAAATTGTCGCACAATTATTATAAAAACTTGGGCAACAATTGCATCTGCTCTAGAAATTTTCAATTCTAATAATTTCGCTACGACATGATTTGTAATATGAAATTTATTCTTATTATAACTGTCGCATACTATGAGAATAACGACATTTAAATAAAACTGAACGAAGACATGAATATCATTGATACAGTTCAATTGGAATAGTGAATTAATCAGAAATCAAAAAAAGGCAGGAAAATATTAAAACAAAAGGAAATACTTTTTCGGATATTTTCGATCATGTGAACATGAACAATTACCAATTTATGTAGGTATACATACACATATATATGAATGTTTTTACACATCTATATGTATGTGTATATGAATATTATGTGAGGAATTGAAGTGACGTTGTACCGGAGAAATAAAATATTATGTCTACAAATAGAATTTTTTAATACTACCAATATTATATTTACAGTGTAAATGAAGAATAATACATTTTCAGGCTGATTATTTTTCTATTAATTAATGATGAGCTGGATAATCCGCGTACCAACTAAAAGCACCATTAGCTCCAGTTTGCGATCCGAAGTCAACATAATCAAGAATAGGTGATGATCTTTCAATTCTTGGTACTTGATTTTCAACTTCACCCCGATTTGAAATTACCAAAGGGGCGTAAGCCTCTGTTTGTCGTGGGATTCGTATTTGTGGCACAATCGGATTCACTTCGATAATGTCAATATTATCAATAGGTATTGCAATATATCGTGTCGCAGCTGTGGTCATGGATACACCGAACGAAAATAACAGAATGGAATTCTGAAAGAATCAAACAATTGATTAGAAATGTTTGGTCACAATCACTCTAGTATTGATTGTGCATTCATATTGATTCAATGCATAAAGAAGAAAAAGGTCAAGGCAATTGTTACAGCTTTTGTAGATGAAAATCGTGTCTCGAGAGCCCTGTAACCAACAACGGGGACTTGAGTTTTCATTAGGAAATGTCGTCGGTGAAGAAAAAAAGAAAAAAAAAGGTGCTCATGCACGCGAACAATGGAAAGTATCGTTAGATTGCGTTTTTCTCGATATATATTCTACTCCCTAATTGGAATGAGAAAGTATATAGAACATATGTATTCATCGAACCAGACAATTCATGAGTTTTATACACGATTCTCAACTTGCATGTGTTATATTTGCTATGACCTAATTTTTTCTTTTGCAATATATATAATATAGTTTGTTCGTCAGAGATTTTGTCTCGGATTTTTGAGAAACACTTTCTGGCATTCTATTTTACGTTAACAGAGACGTCGAGTGGTATAATGTTTTAGATTTTTTTCGTTTTGTACAAGAAATTTTGCAGAAGAAAATTTCGATACTTTCGTTGGCTTATTTTATTTTTTTTCGTTTTCACGAGAGGTAGATTATATATGCGCATAACTGGGACACTGTGGCTCAATTGACCTATCACGCGCAACTTTATCCAATAAACGAACGCTTGATGATGAGTCAATTAAAATGTTGAGCTATTAGATGAATTAATATTGTTGCATACAATTCGACAATGAGAGAGTTAATTTGAAACTGGGGGAATTATACTCTGCCACTAATTCAATCTTGCACTACTCACACGTGTTCATATGAGTATGGATGTATATTTTCATCATACATGATGATTATTTGTGAGTATTATTTGTTTGTATTTACCAAATAATTCATGATGACTTCACGTTGCTGAGAAAATATTCAAACTGAGTGACAAATGTTCGGCACCTGGTTATTTTATACAGTTTTCGCGTGATTGCCACAGCTTTCACGTCATTTTTGTAAATGACGAGAGTTATTGGCGGTGATTTTTCTTATTTCTTATTTACAATTTCCGCTGGTTCTTCGGTGGTCACGATCTCAGATAGCCACAATGTACAACGATAAAAAAAAAAGGAAACCGAGAAAAAAGTTAGACACTAGTCGTCCGCAATGATTGCGAAGTCGAAGGATAATAGTGTGACTGACTTCCGATCACGTTTTTGCTCTTTCGCCAACTTCACGCATTGTCTATTGGAAACTGAATCTGATTTACAGTTTGTTTCCTGAATTGGAATAATAATACATTGGATACACGGTACGCCGTTTTTATTTTTTTCTTCATTTAATGCAACATTGAAAATTGTACTCCATTATCTCTTACAATTGTTAATAAGAACAAAAGAATAAACGATGTATTGAATGAAGTTGAACAGAAAAAAAAAGAGATAAATGGCAACAGTCATTTTTTTTACAATGAATAATGAAGAATAATGTGAATATCATAAAAACGAATACTAACAAAAAATAGATGCATATCATAAATATTACGTTGGATATCGATTCCGTTTCGTATTCATTTTCTTTTGTCTCTTAAATTATTTAAAGGTAAACAGCAACCGCAATAATTTGAACACCGGTAAATACAACTACTTTTTGTGTCTTATTTTGTTAAAGTATGAAAATATTCATTAATTCGATATTCTGACGTAAATTCAGTGAAAATTTGCGAAAACCTTCATTGATCTACCTATTCCAGTGTAGGCATGAGGCACATGAAAAATTATTATCTTAATATTTTTATCGTCAATAACAATGTTGATGATAATAATAATCGGTAATTTAATATTCATCAAACATGAGAACACTTGTCTATAGAAGTCGCTTTCGACCAGCGTAGGAGAAAACAAAATGAACTAAGACTAAAGAAAAAGATAATTCAACGAATTTGACGTATTTTTTCTCTTTTTATCTGAAAATATATCCTATCAAATCCTTTTTTTTTCCATCAAATTCGCTGAGGAGTTGGTAATGATTAGCCCATTTCGAGTTCATCTGAATCTTCATGAACACTTTCTTCTCCACCGGGAACGATATTGCTGGTTGATTTCCACCCAGCAATCGTTGGAAATACATCGTCTTTTCGTCCATGATCACCACCACCATTCTCATGAATATTCATTTGAATTTCACTATCAATGAATTGGCGTGTGCTATCATGTTTTGGTGTGACAAGATCTACCTCTTCAATGAATTTATTTTTCCTCATTTTTGGAGTGGTCAAATCAATCTCTTCGATAATTTTTGATGGATGTTTTTGTGGCGTCATGATATCGACTACGTTTGTATCTTTCAAAGCATCTGGAGTCACTAACGGTGGCTCCGTTGTTGGCGGCGTGGGACTGGACGAGTTATCATGACTGTTTTTTGACCGCGGAAGCGATGAGCTGGCGGAGGACCAACTACCGTCAGCAGACACTGCCAAATTTTCAATCACCAGTTGCTTTCCAATGTTGATATCCTGAACAAAGATTCAACCGATAAGCACCAGAGCAAAATTAACGATGAACATTGTAATGAACATAATAGAAATACCAAAATACCTGATTATAATTTCGATCATAAAGATCAACACAGGGAATTGGTGAACCTTCGCGACGGCAATGTCCTTGACCAACAACTCGCTCTTTGAATCCACGAACTTTCGCAACTACAACTTTCCATTGTGCACACCAACATAAATCGGAAAATCTATCGCAAGCTTCTTGACTCCAATCATTTCCTCTGAAAAATATAAAAACACAATTACGTTAAAACCATTTCACCCAACTGCCACAATTATCAAGAAACAATTTTTTTTAAAGCAAAATCAATTGGGGTCTGGCGCTATAATTATGTTGAATTAAATATATATACATGAAAAATACTCTACGACAGCCTATTCCATTTATAAATTAACGTACAGCCGTATTTTACAGCTCGGTCACTTGAAGCTGGTGCGTGCCAAAGCATCGAGAAGAGTCTTACTCATAAGAAGAAGTGGAGAGACGTCGCAATGTGTGTCTCTAAACTCTGAATTTCCTCGTCAATTGTACTTGCGACTCTCACATGAGTTGACATGACTTTACTGACATTGAATTCAGATAAAAATTTTATATCTCACATAAAAATCGTCGGCATTTCAATTTTTAATCATTACTCTATCATTCAAATCAAATCCACAACTCAATCATCAGTTTCAATGTATATGTGAATTGATAATTGAATTTACGCCTCTCTCGACAGTTTACATAAATATTAATGGAACGTATTTACAAATTGCGCGACATACAAATCAATCAGTCTTTAGCATATTGGTGTATAAATTAATTGTGGATCAGATTTTTATTTTTCACAGCAACAGTAAACGAAGGTAAGTCAAGGTTTCTCTCGCTCTTTCTGCCCTGCATTCACCCATCAAGTAATTCTCCGCCGAGTTCATATACGAGTTAGCTATGATTTAAATCGTGATCGTTTGCTCCTCTCTGGGGAAATATCTGGCTCAAGAGCACAGAATGATAATCGATCGAACATAGCTCACGGGGGATTCCATTGCCGCTAGTTTTCGCCGTAATACCATTTCAGTTACACGAACTTGTCAGTGAATAAATTTGCTAACGGGTCGATTATTCGTGTTGTTAATTACTCAACCTAACGCCTTGGATATCCCATCACAACATTTGACTTGAATAATAATTAATCATCATTTGTAGACAAAGGTAAAGTATGCTGAATTCTAATTATCGACATGTTTGGAATAGTTTTGGCTCTGAGATAGAAAAGGAAGAAGAAAGAAATTTCATGATAAATTTTCGCGCGGAAAAACATTACTATATAGAATAATTTATAATGTACTCAAGTGAATGATGGACAGTTGCCAACTATTTTGAACCATTTAACTGTTTATTTATGATATTGCACTCGCAACAATTTATATGAAAGATTAAATTGCGAGTGTCCCGTTTGAATATGTATAATGTATTCACGAAAATGCATACGTGGAGAAATAAACTGATGATGCATTGATAAGCTGAAACATATAAAACTTTTGAAAATATATATTCTGTCTTTTTTGGAGTCAGTGATAGGCACGAAAAGCGTACGTATATAGTTGTTTAATTAACTTGCACGTGTTTATTACTCACTCTCATCAACGATCTGTTGAGAAAGTTCGATTATATACTCCTCCCCATCATCATTTCGACCCTACGGAGTTTTGTAACACGCGTGACCGAAATAATTTTCCACGAAAACCACATTCACGTTTTGCTACACTATTCACACAACTCGACCAATGTTTGTTTCATCAATTGTTGATACATTCTGTAGGATGACGGGGAAAGAGAAATCAGAATTATATTTGGCGCACTGAAGGAAGAATAATATAATTGATTGCGTATAGCGAATATTTGATTATGCCAACAATTCGAAATTTGCCACGTGCAATGTTCACAAGAATATTTTAAACAATCCTACCTCACATTCACCTCCCACTTTTTACATTCAAGGCGAACTACATATGCAATAAATAATTATCGTTGTACAGCGTCAAACGTCACAGTGAATTGAGAACTTTTACGATGGAATTACTTGTGCCCACCGTTTCTGATATTGTCTTTAAATATTCTTGGCCAATTCAGAATTACAAGAAAATAGTTGCTAAAAATAGTCTCATTGACAGTCCATCTTTCGACATCAATGTCAATGGCATTCACAGTTCATGGAATTTATCTATAAGATTTTGGAAAGGGCCGGAAGGCAAGTTAATATAAATAAATAGAAAAATGACAAATATGCGATGTATAACATTTTGTGAATAATATCTCTTTCTACTTTCAGGAAAAAGGATAACAAATCCGGTTGTCCTATGTTTAAATATGCTTAATTGCTCAGTAGATGAAGTTGAGCAAGCAAAAATACGTTTTCAATTTGCAGTTTATAATTCTGACGTAAATCATTGGGAATATTGTCATGTCAGCAGAACAATATTAGAATTGAAAACCACATCAGATATTATTTCCCTTGGCTATCGTGATCTATCTATTGTTGATCGGCATTTCAAAAAAACAGGCGAAATTGTGGTAATGGTAAAAATACAGATAATTCAATGTGAGAGTGAGCGACACAGTCTGGCTCAGGTAAGAACAGAAATTATGATTGATATCTCAGAAGAGAAGAAAAATTACAAAATGAAAAAGAAGAAAACTCTGTCAATACAATGAACAATAAGTCATTCGAATTATTCAGGATATGGCGAAGTTACTGAAGCATCCAAGAGCTGCTGATACGAAATTAGTATGCGGTGGTACAAGTAACGAAGAAATTCCAGTTCATGGTAGTATCATTGCCGCACGTAGTGACGTATTGGCTGATATGATAGTGCCAGTGATGGAGAATAACGACGAGGTGACCAATCAAGAGAAGAAAAAATAAGAGTGAAATTGTTACTATTGTTATGGTTGTGTGGTATAAGAAGACAAGTGTGTGTTGCGCATGAAAGTGAGACAGAGTTGATGAAAAACTTTTTGTAGTTGCGCATTTCGTTTTAGGCATGTTATTAATCAATATTTGATTGACGTGTGCTGGTTACATTCCATTTATCATTCTGATTAATTTCGTGGTTTTTTTTCTCTCCGTTTCTCCAATATAGAAATGTTTATGCACGATATTGTGGCAATGTTGTCTAATTAATGTTTGAGGAAATAATAAAGTATATAATTTTATATTCGCACACAGATCACTTATCGATTTAAATTGGAATTGCCAGATCTTTCACGTGACATTACTGTGGAAATACTTCGATATATTTACAGTGATCACGTTGATAATCTGGATACTCTGGCCGGTCAATTGCTATCGGCAGCCGAACGTTATCGTTTGCAAGGTAAAACAATGACATATTATTTTTTCAGAAGAAACTTTTAAATATTTGATATCATCTTTTTCTTACGCAGGTCTCAAAGAATTATGCGAGAGAAATTTGATCGAAACATTGACACCAGAGAATGTAGCGTCATTATTGCTAATTGCAGATGAATTTAGTTGTGATACTTTGAAGCGAGCCAGTCTCACTTATTGCGAAGAGAATGCAATGTGTATTAATAAAAGTTTTGCATGGAAAATGATGGAACAAGTGAATCCAGAATTATTCAACGAGGTATGCGAAGTAGGAATGGGCAGTTCGCATTCCAGTAATATCGACGATAGCGAACTAAGTAATTGACAATCAAAATTATGAATATATGGATGAGGAGACAATTCACTTTCTTGATGAAAACTTTGAAATTATTTTTGTTTAGAATAAACATGTTTATATTGAGAAAAATTAAACTATGCAATATGATGGTAACAAAAATAAGAAGATAGTATACTCACTTCGGGTTGACGTTTGCAAGAGAACATTCAATCGCCTGCAATCGGAGACTAAGGAAGTCGGTTCGAAGTTCCAGGATATCAGCTAGATTTATGACTTCATGGTCGCCATAATCAACGAAGAAAACTTCATATTGTCCATCACCAACAACCGAAATAACTTCAGCCCGATACCAACGATCATCAAAGCTGAATTTCGATGCAACTGTCTGACCGATTGAAATATTTGTTAAAGTATGTAATTGACGATTTTCTTCGTTGTTGTAGTAAGATGTCATCGTTTCAACGAGTTTATCCAACGCGAGAATACCAGAACCAATAACTTGAACCCAAAATTGCCCAGGATTATCCATTGCACTGACATAAACATCCATCGATTTATCATGAATGTCATGAGTATCTTCAGATTGTGATTGTGTCTCTACATTGTTGACAATTGGAGTATTGCGAGGTGATGCTTTGCGTGGTGAGCGCATTGCCTGACCAACTTCCAATCGTTCTTGGGTCTTGTTTGACTCACGTACCATATCTTCAATGTGATACAAAGCCGCCGCTATTTGTTCCGCTGATCCTTTTATAATCACGCGTTTTTTCTCATTTAAATTATCCGAATAACCTTTCTCCAATATTATTCTAGCGCGTGTTGAAGCTTGAATAGTATGAATAACATCACCACGATCAGCGAGAAGCGCTGAACGTACTCGTTGGGGTATAAAAATTTCATAAGTCACAATAACCGGCTGATTTTCGACTATTCCTCTGATCATCGCCTCGGCCAACCGTGCACATTCAAATGTACCTTTTATGATACAAATTCTATCTGGTATCGTTACGTCATCATCATTGAATCTTATTCTTGTCGAAGTCCTTTGCTCAACATCCTTTATTGTTGCGCCTTGTCGACCAATTACAGCCGGTACATGTTGTCGTGGTATTTTCACAAGAATTGTGTGATCTCTCTTGTCTCTCAATGTCAATGTTTCACGCACATTTTCTTCCTCCTAATATACAAATAAATATTTGAAATGTGACGAAATCTTCATCTAAATATAAATATTAATTCATACTGTACTTTTCACACTCACCTTTTGGTACAAAAAATAATATAATCCAACACAGACACCTGTTAATGATACTCCAATGAGCAATGGCAACGTTATTTGTCTCACGGCCCACTTCATATTTGTTTTTTATCTAAAATAATGTTAAAATTATCTGTATTATTCTATTTTTGATGTTATTCCAACTGGCAAGATGCATTTTCATTTCAAAAAATCAATCGATGACCTGTGTGATGTAATACTGTGCGCAACTTCTGTACATAACCTCAAAATGCTGAACAAAAATACTCTAACCTCACACACAGTTCAGTGTTTGCAGCATTTTTTCAGTGTATTCCAATTAATAAAAATATTTTTACTTACATTCAATATGGGAGAATTGTAGTCGAATTTTTTGTCGTAAGTCGCACGTAAAAAATGGATGGATGAAAAATTTCACAGCATTTTTTCAAGCGATTGCGGCATTTAGCTTTCAAATATGGCAGTGCTGCCAATGGCACGCGATGGGCGCGTGAATTTAATTCACGTGAATTTATATATAAGTGTAAAATAGTCTATCCAAATTTTATGTTGATATTAGCTTTTTACATATTTTAATTACGGATCTCGCACACATATCAAATTATTGATGAAAAATGCGAAGAATCACTTGGGGCATTGACAGAAAACAGATTTTTTTAAAGACGTGAACTTATTAATTTTTCATGTTGGTTGTTGTTGGTTAGATAATGCCGCAATACTTGACGCAATTACCAAGATTAGAAGATGACGACAGTCGCGATGAATTTATTGCTTAGTATTTCTATATATTTTGTTACAATTTAATAAATGGCAGAATCCCTTTTGTTTCAATATTCAAATATTTAATATTGATAATCATAAAAATGAATTTTAATGGTGCAATTACAGCAAAGTAAACAGTTATTATTGATGAATGTTTTTACAATATTGTATGGGTATTCTTTTCAGTACATACGAAAGTGAGAAAAGCGAAATGATTAAATACAGAGAGTTGAGGTCATGTTTGTATTTTTAATCATGTCCACTTCTTTTTTAAAAACACACAACATGCGCGCCTCTTTCGGCGTATGGAAGTATCAAGTTTCCCGTCATTACAAAATCGAAGAGAATTTTAATCAGTCCAAAGAAATATTTAATAAGTTTTCAAAATGTTGTAATTGGACACCAGTGATTTATGTTCTTATAAAATCGGATGCAGTTGTCAATGAAGGATTTCCATATCAATATGAACTTTGTTATCTACAGTGTGATGTGTACATGTGAGAAAATTAGTTATTATTCGCTAGAACATAAAATTATAAAGCGAAAAAACCGCCTATTTTCATTTCTTTATTGCAAATTGATTCTAAGATATAAAAGGTCGATCAATGATGAAAATTGATGAGAATTTTCATAGATTTTCAACAATTATTCAAACTGTCAGATGAGAATGAATAATTATCACGTTGTATACATATTTTTTTCTCATGTTTATATTATCATTCACACATTTAAAATCTGAATAATCGTTAGCGCCACTCTTAGTATTCTAGTCAACAATTTTTGGCACACAAATTGTCATGTAAACAAACATTCCTCTTCTTTTTTTCCAACAGACATTCTAATTTGTGCTCTTCATGTATCCGTTGCATTTGAATAATTTAATTATTTAGAAACTATCCGAAATTTTAATACGAGACAAACAAAAGAATAAACAAAATTTAGAATGGGGAAATAAAATGACATTTCAATAAATAATCAAAAATCCATTTACAATTAAATGATATCGAAAAAAGTCAGTATGTATTTTAATTAAAATAATTGTAAGAAAAAAATGTGAACTACAAAGCATTAAAATAAAATGATTGTGTGAATTTAACATTATTAATGAATTATAACATGAATACATATTGGAAATATTATATGAGGAGACCGTTATGTGCTTCCGAATTTCATCGTCCCCTGATACATTCTAAGCATTTGCGCTTGCACATCACTCTACACTGACACCATTCGTATACAGTAATACAACCACAACAATCCCCTGTATATCTCCAAAGTCTCTCAAATGATTCTCAACATTAAAGAGCCGGTTGTTGTCAATTCATCAAGTTGATAAAAATTCCAAATTCTGAGTGTTATATCAACTCTAGCAGCATTTCCTGTCTTTCATAATACAATTTTACGTTATTTTTATTACTTTCTATTCTCACATGACTTTCAAATATTTAATTGAAAACAATTTCTCGAATCAGCATCAACGCAAGCTTCGTTATGATTTATCCAGCTTTGATGAATATTTTTTTAATCGTTCACTCTTAGGTCTTGCATCAAGTCTTTCATGACAGCGATCAATAGCAGCATTGACCAATTGAAATACATCCTCATGATTACTCTCAGCGACTGGTGCTTGCATTATTTTACCCCAAATAACTTTCTCTATGTCAACAAGATTTTCAATGAATATTCGATGTGCATCTTTGAGCCAACTTCTTGAAAGTTTTGGTATATTTTTTATTATTCGGATATTATCACACACTCGTTGCCAATCGACATGTTTTTCTTTTGGTCCTGGTGTTGTTATTAGCCCCAAAAAATCTGTCATTGACTTTTCTTCAGGTCGTGCTGATATGATTGCATTTGCAAATTCTTCATCAGTAATTGATAATTTATTCGCCATTGTGGATAAAACTTCTTCTATATATGAGAGGAAATAACTTCAATGGTTGGGAATTTAATTTATTTGACACGTGTGTTCGCTTGTCAGTTTCACTTTCCTCTAATTTCGAAAAGGAAAATTATTAGTGTCTCATTCAGCCTATTCGGGATTTTGTTTTCATTTATTTCCTTATTTACATGGGCCGTATTTATCTGAATATTTATATTTACATCATTGAATCAATTCAATACGCTTTGGGTGTTTTTCTGCAAGAGTATTAGACTGACTGTTGTTCGATATTGCAGTTGCAGACTGATAGGTTGATATAGTACCCAACTCTGTGGAATTATCAAACGTATTTGTCATGGAAATAGATATTTTGCTATACTTAATAATCGGTTATCTACTTTGACATCCAATGAATTCATTTAAGCAATTAAAATTTGTTGCATAGTAAACGAAATATCTGTCCGGAAGGGGAAATGTTCTACTTCCGATGATAATTAACGGTCCATACATTGTTCAAAGAATTTAAATGTTTGTAATTTTAATGATACAAAAGATTTTCATTGGATTTTAATTAAAATTTTCATCAATCAATTCGCATACTCCATCATCATCAGATGCATATTTGTCATTATCTTATGATTTATTTGGGATACTGCAAGATAGATGGAAACATTATATCATAGTTTTGATGGTCATCTTGTATGACCATTAAAACAAACCCTTTCGGAGCCAAAGCACGACCCTGTCTAACATTTGTACCATCCTCTCGATTTTATATTAATCCCAATCGTCATAAGAAAAAGAGGTTCCACTGTAAATTCATTATCGAATTAATCACGCGAATGATTCTATTGCATAATCCATAAAATTGAATATCCAATAATTTTCAACCCTCATTTCTACACCTCTTGTATTTGTTCAATGTCGTTGATTCAGGTGTCATAATTGATAATTAATTATAATACGACAGTGAGATTGAATTTTAACAAAGAGTGACTCGGAAAGTACCAAAAATCACGTACGCACTTCACGTGATTCTTGGCTGATTACCAATGGTAATTTTAATCCCAAAGATAATATGATTGGTTCGTTCAATCGGTTTAAAATAATCCCAATAAATCGTCTACGCAAAGACGTATTCTTTTGTACAAAAATTATCCTAATTCTCATACTGTTAGTATAAGATAATTTTTATCAATTTCAATTACACTGCAATATGATCATCAAGCGTTTTTATTAGTGTTTCTCACAAGGTATCTCATGATGAATAAATAAAAATTAATCACATTGGCATATTAATAGACTGCTTCAATTTGCGTCATTTGCGTTCCAAGTGTTGATATTTGTTAATAAAAATATATCTTCATAAGTTCTATGACGCACATTATTCAATGGATGTATTTCAATTGCCATTTGAACAGTGACATAATAACTATATATGCTCTTTACAATTGAACTATTTTTAACCTTCCTGGGTCCATACATCAATTCAATTGTTCAAATATTTGATATTTATTGTCAGCAGGAGATACGGAGGAGCTCTGGACTTGACACATTTGACACTATGTTGTTTTTTAACACGTACACCGCAGTCTAGAGCACACACGTGTGAGTATATAATGCCCCGAATTTTTTGAAAAACATCATTTGCCTTTGGTCACTTTGTAATTAAGATCATTCAGCGGAATTCATCATCATTTTTAGAAGTAGGTGATTATCAATACTTCACTTTTTTGTTCTATTGAAACCAAATCAAACCAGGAATCATTGCAAAAATTTTCATCAACATGATACGAGCAACTTTTGGTATCTTAATAATTTCGCTCATTAATGTGAAAGGATTTACAGCCCTTCCACAACATTTCATAGACTTTGAGACTGCGACATCATGGGGTGATTCAGTATTAAAAAGGGGACTGTCATATCAAGAAATGATTAGAAAATCTGAAAACACATCATCGTCATTGCTAAGCGAAATATTCACTGAAATGGATTCCGTTTCCAATGAATTCGAAACATTTTTACAAACTGTTGGCATAAAATATCGTGAACGATTCAATAGAGCTCTTAATACTCATCATGACAATGTGCTACATCATTGGAGGAAGCGTTTGAAGGTCAGCGATTACTTCAATATTGTAAACCAATTTTACAACCACACACGATCACGACATTTTGGTATTAGTGGACACTCAGAGAATAAAACATTAGAAGAATATTTTGCTCAATTGGCCTTGATAGATTCTATCAGCTTACCAACGGCACTTGAAAAAATTCATGAGTCATTCATTGTGTCATGTCACTACAATCTAATATTCAAAGAAATTGCATTCAACGATGTGGATAAGGTGGGTACCACTTATGAAATAAATCTGCAACAAATGTAAAGCATATGAAAATAGTAAATAATCAATTAAACAATTTTATTATTTTCTTTAGTTGAATCAAGCACATACCTGTGACAAATTTATCTCGAATCAACAGTCGATATTTTTAATTTATGTCAATCTACTCATCACTGAAATGAAAGGATTAACAGCATTGGTGTACGTCTACTCATTACTCCAAGGTATTAATAGAACTTCCGACTTGAAGTCACATCTCAAAACTGCTGGAATGACTTTCAAGCGACACACAAAGTCTTATCATGACAGAATCAATCAAGCGTCAGATTCAGTCTCTCGAGAAATCCATAGATGTGAAATAGACCAACCACAACACAGTAAATACAGCAGAATTTTGTCTATCTGTATTATTCAACACTCATATCCATTGTTTTTATTTTTTTTCCGTTTTTTTTTCAGGTATTAATTTTATAGAGTTTGTCAGTTATCACCAAGTTCAGCTCATGAGTGCATCAACTTTGGGGTCAGAACCGTCGAGTGAGTCATTCGGCCTTTGCAATACAGATTGTGAAGAAATTGATCATAGTTCTCTTGAAAATTATGCGGGTCTTAAAATAGACAAAGTACAAACTGTCGGTTATAATGATGAGATAACAATGTGCTCATCGGTAAGTACTCCTAACGTGAACAAAAGTTTCTAAATGATTAATGATTGATATTTTAAAATAAAATTACAATTTGATTTATATTATTTCGAAGGATAGCCCACCTTATCGATATATGTCATGGAAATCGCGCGACCAAATCTTTGGTCACAATGAAACATGTCTAGATGAACGAAAGTTCTCGGATTTTGGTTATTTATTTATGTATCCACATTGTCGTACTTGTCAATGTTCCGTAATTAGAACTCAGTATCATCAACACAGAGGTATCGTGCGCATAAGTGTCTCACCTCAAACATCGGATGTAAAAAATAACAGGTCGAGTATCATCATTCCACAATGCCACTGTCATTATATGTAAGGTAATTGAATCCTTTTTGCTTTCAATGTTCAAATGTTTACAGGATTGTCGTTGGTGTTAAATTTGTTGTACATCAAGATGCGGTGCATCTCCAAATACAACAAGGAAAATATTCAACTGGTGAAATGATAAATAATTACACTACCTGGAAAGAACTCGGTGACAATCATCAACCTGATATAAATGAGAATTTTAATTACAAAATGTTGGCAGAGTTCTCCGGACAATTGTACCTTGATGACGTGATATTACCATCGAAATATGCTGTTACAGGTACACTGAGATGAATCATCAATACATGAAATTGATTAGTCGTTCATTAACAAAATTTTGCAACCATTAAACTGTAAGAATTAAGAGAGGTTCATACTGATATATCAACGAAATGTTTTAGGAGTTCGATTCAAAAGCCGTAAAAATGCTCCTGAAGGATTTTACTTAGAACTTCGTGGAACACCACTTGATCTGGTCACAGGTGAATTAATACCTGAACGCAGTGACTGGTTTGCTGCTCGAACTTCACCAAGTACAATAGACTACATGCGAAAGAGGTATTACTTTCATAATTTCATCACATCGTATCATTTTGATTCACATGGTGCTTATTAACATAACAATTTACCTTTTTGTAGAATCGAGATAAAGATGACTGATCCTGATGATTCGAGCAGGTGTAGGGAATATAATTATGATGAAGCTTCAAACAAATTCATACGGTTCGTTCACAGTTCAGTGACCAAAGATGCTGGACAAAGTACAGTTCCGTATATTGATGCACAACCTGTTGAAACTTATCCATCATTTCCTTTAAGTGGAATTGGATTATTCTATAGAAGCAAAGAAGGATGTGGTGGTTACATTGCACCACGAATTTTCACGTTCGACATTTCCTCGTAGACATGTATAATAATAGTTGTATTATAACGAACAATTATTTATTTGATGATGCTCCAAATATTTACCATAACTGGATTATGGTGGATGTTTTTTGTGAGATATAAAATTAGATAGGAAAATATTTGATTGACACAGAATTAAGTATTAATCATACTAAAAATGTAAACATTCACAATGAATTTCATTATCGAATGGAGTAACAAAGTTTCTACCATGAATAATTGTGATACATAAAAATAGTTCTATGGCGATATTGAGGTGTTCTCGCCAGTATGTCTCTGCATTTAAATAGTAGCCACTATATCTAATTTCTTCATATATAGTTCAAGAATTTGTTCACACGAGAAACGATCAATTTTCAAATATACTAAAAAAAATACTTGGTAAAATTAATTATCAATTTTACTGTAATAGAAAAGAATCAAAAATAATCCTCATCCATTATCTACTCAAAATATTTTTGCTTACAGACCACATTTATTCATGGCCCATTTAACTTATCAATCTTCATATTCATATTTTGTCTAACCACTGGTTTCCATAATGAATAAGAACAAATAACAGGATGTGGTAACAGGACAATTAGGATAAAGATAAAAAAAATTGTAAATCATCATACACCAAATCAAATAACAATTTGCATTGTATTTTTGTCACACATTGTCGCAAAATTAATAGAATAAAATGCAAGTTTATCTTCAAAGACTCTAACAATTTCCAAATTCGTATTGAATGTATATTTCTATCATATAAATATATTCTATCGTGGCACAGGCACATGTGCGCTTATTTCGTGGTAGCCTGATACATTCTAAGCATTTGTGCTTACACATCACTTTAACAGCAAGCGCATACATATAGAGCAAAGCAATAGAAATGCCACAGAATATATCTATGTACAGTTTTTCACAAATAATTCTTAATTCTTCTTATTCATTGATGATAATATCCTGTTATGAAAAATCCCGATGGTTCACTTGCAATATCAGTCTGCTTTTTACTTTCCTCATAATATGTCATAAATTTTCCAGTATCTCCAAGTATTATATGATTGATAATGTTGATGATGAAATATGCACTTATTCGATTTAATATTGGGACAATTGGCGTAAAAATGGATCAGTAATCAATTACCATTATTTTTCTTATCATTTGATGCCTCCTCATCATTTGTTAGAGTATTCAAAACGTTATTTATAACGGCCTGCACATCCACAGGATTATGTGCGCCCACTGGCGTGTGCATTATTTTATCCCAAACAAGTTTTTCAATTGGAACGAGCTTCTCCATGAATAATATATAAGCTTCTCTTCTCCATCCCTTAGTCGTTGGTGGAAGGTTCTTCGCTTGACGAATACGTTCACAAACTCGGATCCAACCCGCGTGCTTTTCTTTGCGTCCTGGTGATGTGAGTGCTTCGAAAAACACTCTCATTGACTTATTTGGCAAACGCTCGGCAAAAATTGCAGATGCGAATTCATCAATGGTAATTGATAATTCGTTGTCCATATTGATTTAAATTCTTAAGAGAATACTGATGGAAAATTTTCCAATAATAAAACCAATTTATAAGAACGTGTTATTCGTTCAGCAGTATGAATTCGCTCTAAATTTGTAACAGTAAAATGACTATTTCATAGCCCTATTCAAAATTAATTCTCCTGTTTCCCTCTTATTTTTGTCTGACGGAATTTATATAAATCAATTGTTGACATGTCTCGGATTTATTGCTGAATGTATACAGGTTGACTGGACATCATTTAAATTGTGGAGAAAAAAAATTCTTGAGATGTTGAATATTTACTTGGTGTAAATATACAAATGTTGGCATCTGTTCAGATTGAATGTGTCGGGTCAAATAGACATGAACTTGTCCATCACTCGAAGAAAAGTAACGTCTCTCATGAATGGAGTAACATGAAATAGTAGAAGGTAGATGATAGTACAACCAAGTATGACGCGCGCCACGTGTGTGGCAGCGCGTAACAATTGTCATGTTCTCCTGTTACTGTGTAGTCGATTTATTTTGGAAAACATAATATTTTCATTATCATCTCAATTTGAATCCCAATATATATTTTAGGTGGATACTTTGTGGTGTGATAATAAGCTTTGCATTTGTGTCTGATTGCGTCTACAATATAATGGGGCAAAAATTTGCGGTGAAGAGATAGTGAACCGCTCGATTAGATCAGCTTTATTCACAAAAGTTTTTGTGTTATCGCTTTATCGCTACTCATTCCTCCTTTTATCTCCTTGCATTGATAAATAGCGCATGCGCGTTTAATATTACACGAACGCCGTTTGTCAGTTATATAAATAGAGAGAATCACAAAACTTTCACGGATAACTGAATTTTTGTGATATTGCACAAGAGGAATCATGGTGAAGTGGAAGGTCTTGGTCACGCGTCATGATATTCCTCGCAAGGGCTTAGAACTCCTTCAATCTAGGTAATTATTATTTATAATCTATATTATCATTAATTTTTATATCGGTTTTTTTTTTTCAGATGTGATTTGACATTTTTACAAGGCGAAGCTTCAAGTTATGCTGAATTAGTCAAGGCAGTTCCTGGACACGATGGAATCTTTCTTGCTGATCATCATGCTGTTAATGCGAAGCTCCTCGATGCTGCCGGTATGGAAATCGAAATCGAAAGCAGACATAATTATTAATTATTGTTTTTGTATGTACAGCAAAAGTCGCCAGGATTTTCATTGACATATAATTAATTATAGGACCCAAATTGAAAGTGGTTTCAACAATGTCAGCGGGATATGAACATTTGGACGTGCCAGAGATCAAGCGAAGAGGAATCCACGTTGGGCATACGCCTGTGGTATTGAATGCAGCAGTAGCTGAAGTTGCGATATTGCTTCTTCTCAATGCTGCAAGACGTTCGCATGAAGGACGATCTTTACTTGAAGCGTAATGATAAATTCACTTCAATTGAATTATTGAATACTTTATTGAATTGATGATTTTATCAGTTTGTTATTGTTCAATTTCAGAGGACAAACGGTGAGAAACCCAACATGGTTATTAGGCCAAGATATTCGTGGTTCAACAGTTGGTGTTGTCGGTTTGGGAAATATTGGAGTTGAAATTGTTAAAAGGCTCATTCCATTTGGTGTTGAACGTTTTGTGTACACTGGTCATTCAAAGAAAAAAGTTGGCGATGATCTTGGCGCGTATTTCGTCTCTCTTGACGAACTTTTAAGAACGAGTGATTTTACGATTGTCGCTACACCATTGACGAATGAAACACGAGGACTTTTCGATGATGCAGCATTTGACAAAATGAAGAAGAATGCTATATTCGTGAATATTGGACGAGGTGCAGTAGTTAAAACGGATGCATTGCTGCGTGCATTACAGCAAAAGAAAATATTCGCTGCTGGATTGGATGTTGTGGATCCGGAACCGCTACCAAAAGATCATGAATTATTGACACTACCAAATTTTGAAATATTACCACACTTAGGTAGTGCTACTATTAAAACACGTGATGACATGGCTACAACTGCGGCACAGAATATTTTGAATGCGCTTGACGGAGTACCGCTTCTTTATCCGCTATAAGCTGGAGAAAATCAAGAGAATACATGATTTATATTCATTATAAAGATTGATAAACACTCTTTTTTCAATAACATTGAATTAATATACAATTTATTATGAATTCCATTGGATTTTTTTTCAAAAATTATCCCTACAGTGTGTATATATTAATATCAGTTGCAAAATGTATACAATTAATTTCCATTTTATAATGTTGATCGGGTCGCATATATAAACAATGATCCTCGTCATCACCCTTGTATCACATTGTCTTTTACTCGGGCACAACGTGACACAATATTATAGTAAAAAAAAAAAAATAACAGAAAAAATATTGCATTATTCATCACCCAACATTGATAAATGTTGATTAGGCTCAGTATAAACTTGATTTTTGTGATTGACATAAAAATTTCATTGATTTCGTTCTTTCCACACGTCTTCTAGTCAGTCCGTTAATTACTTCGATACGTTAACACTGAAGAATGATAAATTCATCATCCATAGTGTACTATCGGTAACCATCAAGCTTCCACCACTGCATTCTTTAAATTACACAGGATTGGATCAATTTTAGCCTCTAGCGATAGAATGTGACCAGTATTGCATCCATGAGACGCTATGAAACTCACAACTAGAGGTAATTTATTCATTTGAACCACCTGAAACATATTTATTCGAAATATCAAAATAAATATTGGTATAAATCGACATTATAACATGAGAATAATCTTCTTTCTCACTTGATAGCTGCTGTACATGCAAATAATCGTTTTGTTCTTTCCAAGACCCAATTTACTGCCTTGATCTGTTCCCATTCCAAATGTAGATAGAAAACTCGCTCTCATCGCCAATTCTGGTGCTTTATCATTTGCAACTGATATAACAGGAACACCATCGCGATCTGTTATCGAAATGCTATGAAGTCCTTCCACACTATTCAACAATTGATACAAAAACTTCTTCAACTCCTGAAAAAAAAGACTAAATAAATAAATAAATTTTTTGTGTATAACCTCACTTTTTTCCTTTGTGTCAATATAGATGGAGTAAATGGATTCTACTGGAAATGAAATTAATTGAATTCATACCACTGTCATGTTGGATTATGAAATGTAATTTTGCTAGTTGCTGAGTTTGTTTGTATACATTTATGATTACTCATTCATTGAATGCATAATGTGATATTTATTACATGAAAACAATCGGATATTTTTCCAATTTGACAGAAGTTGTGTCATGATAACTTGTTGAGAGGGCGCGTTAGAGCGCGAATCCCATTGAAATTTAAAGTGTAACAAAAAGGGGTGCTTTATTCCAGATATTTTTAGTTTGAAGGTGAAAAAATATTGTTAGCATGGAGAGGAAATTCTGGATGAAAAAATGTCTGCTGGAAAATATGGGGACAAGAACAAAAATTTTGGCAATTTTTTATGCAGAAGAAATGAGAATTTTGCATTTTTGATTCATAAAAAATGATGTTTATTGAGCACAGATGAAGTGCGGGTAACTGCACCACATTTATTCGAAAAATACATTCTTTATTTAATCAGAATTAATTGAAATGACTGACAAAATACATTGGAGTACATTCGTTCATGAATACTTGTCGGTTATCTGAAGTCTCGATGAAGCCTATAGTTGGAATTCTTGATAAAGGTGTCGTTATTTTAAATGAATTGTGACAAGTGATATTCGGTCTCATGAGAAATTTTTCAATGATGCAGTACCATGATTCCACAAAAATTATAAACAAAAATTGATTGAAATTGGTGTAAATGGTAAGAACTAAGAAAGTTAAGAAATATGACGATGTTAATCAAATATCACAATTTGAAAGTAAATGAGGTGGTAAACTAAAATTGGAGTCATTCATCGAGTGCAGTAGTTGCAGCCTTTCCCAAAGTTGGGTCAAGAGAACAGCCACCCATCGCGAACATTTTGGGTATATCTTGACCGTAATAAACCTTTGAATTTTTCGCCAGTGCTTCATATTTCTTCAATTCCAAAAACTCAGTAGACAGGAGTAATCTATTTGCCTCGGCTTGCTTTCTCATTTGATAATAATCCGCATCTGAACGACTTTTCTCACGTGCGAGATGCATTTCATCTTCAATGGCCGCCATACGTTGCAGCGATTCTTTTTCCATGATTTTTTGATTATAATGAATTTGTGCTACTTGTGATTCTTTTTCAGCTTCAATTAGAGCTTTCTTCCGATCAGTTTCTGCATCTTTCTCCACAACTTTCTGGTGTTGGATTGATATGAGAAGTTTTGTCTTTTCACCCTCCATTAATTCATAATTTTTTCTAATTGTTTCAGGTATTTTTGGCTTTGTTACACGCACAGCTTGAATACTTAAACCAGGCGCCAATTCATTTAAATCTCTTTGTAAGGCAGTTTTTAAATTCTCATCAATTTGATCAAATAAATCAATATACACTTCGTGCAGTGTGTGAACTGAACAAAATTGATTCAATTCATGATGAACTTTGTTGAATATCAGAGTACGATCATAATCAGCAGTGAAATTCCTCACCATATTGTACACTGCAAAAACAAAAAGCTTGTTAATACTTGATGAATCTATTAACTAATGAATATTCCCTGAGACTTCAGAACAATTCCCAGATTATATTATCAACAGTCTCACTCACCAGCATTAGAGTCCAATATATTTACAACTTCAATCCTATCAAAATAAATCATAACTCCACCACTCGTACCACATGGAACATTCTTCACTTCATCAGTCTGTAATGTAACTTGTACTGATCTATAACTAGTCAGAAGTGGTATCATCATATGGAATCCTGGATGACTAACTGATGGCAATAAGGCTCCACCCTGATCAAATGAACAATTAAATATAGAAATTTCAATACTACGAGTTACAACAAAGTTTCATTAAACTCAAACAGTAAATAGATATATCAAAAACACCTACTCGAAAGTAAACTCCAACATGACCCTCATCAATTCTATGTATGGAAAAATTGAAAACTGATGCGAGCCCAACGAGAAAGCAGATTCCCACAACACTTTGGTCGACCATATTTATATTATTTCATAAACTCGCAATCTGAGATTTTAACAATCAACGAAAACAGTTGAATTAACAATACTATGAATATAGGTTATGTTTCATTGAAATAGTATAAAAAATTTTATACCTGATGAATAATCGTGATAACTATTACGTTATATTAACAGCTATTGTTTAATTATAAGTTACGTTTATTCTTTGTTGTACGAATTTCCCATTTTTCTTGATGAAATAAATTTTGTACTGATAATCATCGCACAGTATCACCATACCCATGTATGGTTTTGTGGTTTTTTTTTGTGCGTGAGGAAAATAAACATCCGGTTCGTAGAATTTGTCTTGGAGCATGCGCATTTATTTGAATATAAATGTGAAAGTTAAATTTTCGTTTCTTATTTTATGAAATCGATGTCGATGATTTATTTCGCCTCTATGATAAATCATCATTACTTTCTTTTATTCAATGGTATTGATGGTAAGGATTTGATGTCGTCCCTGTGTTGACGCAACGCTTTGTATTCTTGAAGAGCTCTTTTAGCTAAGATTCCTTCAGGGGTAGTGGCAGGTTCTAGTAGTAACATTGTTAATGATCGCTTCAAGTAGTTTTCTGCTTGTTCTAATTTGCTTGATAACACTTCTGAGGTTATTTCACGTGCCATAAATTCACGGTTGGCTAGAATTACAATTGGCATATGAATTTCATAGAGAATTAGACCTTTTAAACGAGAAATTCCAGGCTCGACAATTTCCAGAACACACAGAATTTCATGACAAAGATCGATGATTCTCTTCAACATTTTCTTTGGAGGGTTTAAACTCGCCGCTTCACTTCTATAAAGTATTAATAATTTTTGCTTTAAACCCAACATGAGGTGATGATTTGGATGGAGTGTAGAAGATAATTGTTTTATCAAAAGCTCTAGTTCCTGAAAAATTATAATATTATCGATAATTTGCAAACAAAAAATTCGATCCAAATCGCAAAGATGTTTTCACCTTTATTGAATTGTCAGTTTTGTTAATTCGCATTTTTGTCAAGTCTAAACAAGTTTCGATCAAGCATCCAGACAGTGTATTTAAACACTTTTTACATTTCCAATATTTTTCTCTCACGTAGGGATCTTTGATGTTCATATTCTCAAACGACACCAATCCCTTCTTGCATCGCGGACAAAAAATAGTGCTTAAATGAGCACCAAGTTCTTCAGGATCTTGACACAACGAGCAATCGCATTCAAAATATTTTCCTTCACGCAAGTGTTCTCGACGTTGAGCCATTCCCTGAATAAAATACAAATTAGCTGCTGGAAAATTATAAATACATTTCTTTACTCTCGTACTTATTGACCCGATCCTGACTAACCATTAATGAAGACGTATAATTGAATGAAATTATTTCTCCTTCGTCAATTTGTCTTCCAGCATAAATAGTAAGCTGAAAATCATCGTCCACAGTTAAGTGAGTGTTTCCACGACAATCATGAGCCATCAATGCAGCCTCTAGGTATAATCCACGCAGTACAGAGTTATCTCCACATCCAGGTGATCTCAATTCAAACGAATTAACATCCAAAATTCCACATAGTCGTTGAATAAGTTCCGCGAAATTGTTTCCTTCATATTTCTCAACATCTCCCAATGGCTTTAAAATATTTGTCACATTCTTTTCGCGGTTTTTCCATACTTTGGTACCTCTTCGAGCTTCCAAATGCGCCTCCAATTGTAAAATCTGGTCCCACAACTTCTCATCTCTTTTTTTTACCAACCATAATCGTAATGGCAATAAAATCTCCCTCTCTGATAAGATCGTTCGGTCTTTGAATAGTTCGCACTCTTCAGATGTATGATGAGATTTTCTCGCCTGCAAGTTAATCGTGCAGAAATTACCTTCGTGTATTGTTCTCACTTTTGTTCACTCCAATTATAAAGGAAAAAAAATTACCTCACAAGCAGTTGAACAAAAAACTGCAACCTGACATTGACTGCACAAAATACTTGATTTAACAATAGATGCACTTGTAGAAATTACTCTGAGACATGCGAAGCATAAACAATTGTCATTAAATACTGCAGCTCCAACAATTACCGGCTTTTCACGTAAAATCACTTCACCAGCATTTATTCTCTTTGCAGCAATTAAATGTCTCCCAAGTTTTTGCGAATGCGATTCATTATATTTAACTGCCAAACTGTTATCATTACCAAGTGTAACTTCTCTTATCAGCATTTTTTCTCGTCGCGCTTTCTCCTAAATGTATTTTTGAACAATGAAGAAATAATCTTTTTGCTTCTTACAAATGGGTCCAACTGCAATGTGAGTACCTAAAGAGATTGCGCACTAAATAGTACAGTATTTAAAATTAGAAATCGGACTGAAACATTCTCGCGTCACCGCAAGAGTTTAATGCATTAAAATCTTCTATCATCCGCGCCATATGTGAGCTTAAAATAGATAGGACTTGAACACAAATCCGTTCAAACGATTTATTGTCCCTCGTTATTCGTGAAGTAAACAACTCATTTGAAAACATGTCAATCGACGCATATTAAATATGAATATATAGACAGACAGAATTAAATACATATCAATCAAAATATATTACAGTCCGTTTATAGAATCTTCTAGTTGTGCCAATGCGTCTTTAGCACCCAAAGCAATTTGTCCCTCGATAGATTCTGGTGGCTCCAAACTCAGAATTTTCATAGAATCTTTTAAAATGTTTGAGACTTCACGCATCTTCGATTTCAATGCAGCGTCATCAATCACACCCGCTGACCATTGTGATCGGGCCAAGAAAAGAAGTGGCGCATGAAGTTCGTAGAGTGTCATTCCTCTTTCGCGCGAGTATCCAGGTAAAATTACATCCAATACTTGCAGCAACAGTCGACAAGTATCAACTTTGTGTTCCAAAACAACATCGGGCAAATCATCCAAGGCATATTCTGCTACTCGTCCGTATAATTGCGACAGTGAAAGTCTGCAATGAAATTATATATGAAATAAATAATTCGAAATAAAATTAAAAGAAGAAATTAAATAATTGTTATGTTGAATGCAGATAAAATGATAAAACGAAATAGCGGATACCTCAAGATAGTCAGGAAGGCATGTCGGGGATGAAGGACAGAGTGATATTTTTTCATAACACTTTCACGAATTTGAATCGCATCTGCGCCCTCATCAGCAGGAATTGAATCTGCTGACGTAACAGCAGCATAAATGATCTCGAATATTTTTTTGATTGCACCAGCTGAGGTCGAAAATTCACAATGTGTGCACTTCCATGAGCTTTCAGGATCTGAATGAGCAAAGGAATAAATTTTTAAACAATTGCCCAAAAATGGATATAAAAAGTTGGATGAATCGAAATTCATGGGCTTATACCTAAAGAATCAAGGGAGACAACAACTCCATTATCACATTTACTGCATTTTACTGATGACATATGGGTATCCAATTCAGTTGGGTCTGAACAACGTGCGCAAGCACAGGCAAAATGTTTGCTCTCCATCAACTGTTCTCGTCTCAGTAATGTCGGTAATAATGAATGTACATAGCTACCAAATAGCTCTCCACCTTTTGACACTCTTACAGTTGTTCTCAATCGCACCCTAAACATGAGAAAGCATGAATATCAGTTAACATTATTGATCATAATTTGAGAACTAGTTCCGAGTTTTACTTGTTCATCATTTAATTACTTGCCTATAATCATCAGTATATACACTGTAGCTTGTATTGAGGACACAAGAATGATTCATAAGTGCCACCGTCGGATACAACGCCCTTGCTGTATATCCTGTAGCTGTTCTAACTTCATGACTATTGACTTCTAATATTCCACAAGCCGTCTGAATCATTTCTTCCGAAAATCTGCTCAACTTCAAACGATCTCGTAAATAAAGTACAATATTTACATCATCAATTTTCCACTGCTTTTTATCACGTCTCTGCTTATCGTGCGCCACCATTTCTTTAACTTCTTTGTTCCATCGTTCGGGATACTTTTCCGAAGCAAGTAATAGCCTTAATATTGTCACACAATCAAGCTGTGGGATACCACCAATGTTTTCTCCTTCCAATGCAGTACTGACATTGAATTTTTCACCAGCTGCATCGAAGATTGGACATTCGTAATCACGATGTTGAGGTGCATTAGCGCATTCTTCATTGCATACTGGCCATCCACATTTGGAGCAAAGAGGTTGATTCTCAAGAGATGGTGGCCATGGTGTGTAGCAAGATAAACATAGAGGATATGTTGATGCTTTTGGACCAACGACGAATGGAAGCTCTGTCAAAATTTCTTCACCTGGTTCCAAGTCCTTATTCGCTACCAGATATCTAGCAACCAATATTGTATCAACGAATGTTTGATAAGTCCTGGATAGGTGAAAACTACGAATAGCTCTGCACAAATTATCTCATTCAATTCCATTCTAAAAATTCTTATTCAAAAAATGGAGGAAGCATGATCAGGCTCATCAAAATATAAAGAAGCCAACTACAGCAATAAAAACATCAGCTTCAAATCAGTGGATTGAAAATCAGCGGAAGAAATGAGATATTTCGGCGGAAATTCCTTCTCATTGTTGATCCTTACTTTCCGACTTGATCATTATGAAGAATATTGTACGCCGGAGAAGACTCAGGTACTCGATCCTGACAGCAACAAAAAATGACAACGATTATGATTATATGACTATAAATATGAATACCTCTCTACGCATCGATGACTGTACCTCATTGTTTTTTTTGTTTTATATACTTACTGTAGCTGTCGACATAATCACACTTATGTATATTCAATATTTAGTGTTTGTAAGTTCTCGTCTGCCTGCTCAATTCAGAATAACCAACTACACAGTTGCGTTGGATTTTATACCCTTCAAACACATTAAAAATATCTTTCGAGTTGATGGTAAGATGCCAAGAAAGTAAAGTCTAGATTGTGCTAGACAAGTTTGCCGCCGTGCAAAGCGTCATCAGTTTCTTACGTTCACTGCCCTCCAATTTCGACGCTTTCCTTAGTACATTCGAGATGCCACGGAAGGCGTTAATAAACAAACAACTCAATTCGACATTTTTCTGTAGTGTTTTATTTCCCTCTTTTTCCATCCTTTTTATTCAATGTACAACTGTTTTACTCAAATACTTTCCGAGCTGTTAGATTCAACTATTGATACCAAAGTTGACGGCGTTTTGCATGCACATGTTTCACCGAATTTGTTTTCAGTCATCATTTCTCCCACCATTTCTTTATCTAAAGGAATAGTTTTCATCCTGATATTATTGATAATAGTGGTAAATATTCAGAAAAAATATTCAAAATTGGCGCCATAAAACATGTTCACACGATCATCATGAAATTCCAACCAATCACATGATATTTCGAAATCGATTGGACGATTTTCAAGGTTAGCTTGCTTGTGTATTTTATCCAAATGCAGCGCCACTTTCTATTTCCGCAGTTCTGGCAACCCTGTGTTCTTCTTTGCGCATGCGTAGAAAATAAACACATACGTAGAAGTTGAGCAGCTCATTTAGCATCCCGGCAAGATCGTTTCGTGCACGCGCAATTTGCGTAAATAAAATTGTATTCTCCTGCAAATCGATCAATACCACATTCAATAATGTAAGTAAAAATTTTATGTTAAACGTTGTAGTTTAGAGGTTATGTTATAATTAACACCTCTTTCATTAATAATTCCCCGATTGTTGCCGGTTTAATGATTGATTCGACACCGTTTAATGTCTGCCATGCGACCCTCGACCTTCAACGTGATTGTTCACGGGATCAAGGCTTACACGACCGAATTTAGAAATAACACAACTTGTGATCCGGTGAAATTTGGACTTCTGATACTTCTTTCATTGATCTAAGAATTGTTCCTTTGATGGGGCAATTCTATGTACTTTCACGGTCCCCTACAAATTGATATTCTCTGATCTACCACTTATGTAATAACCACTGCAGGTCAATACCAGTTCGCTGCGGTACTTACTCGCTTTTGTCATTGGACGAAAGAGCAAATATTCGTTAGCAATTCTTAAGAAAAAATCGCCCCCTTTGAATTGAAACAGGAGTAGTACGTGGGCGTTGCCAATAACTGAATACTCAGAAGATATTGATAAAGGTTATAATTACTTGGATAAATATTATCACCTCCGACTTTATTGAATTCTTCTTTTCATTGTAGAGTTACAGTTAGAACTAGGCCAACTAGATTACCTGCATTAATCGAGTCGTCACTTTGTATTACTATTTTTACTTTGTAAACATCGATTGGATATTGTTAGATAGATTTGGAGTAAAAGAGGGTTTAATTTTCCCATATGTTTAATTCTTTAGGTCTTTGAATTTTGCTTTTTTTGTTCAGAATAATGGCACCACCTACATATGGCGATTTGGGAAAGAACGCACGTGATGTATTTGGAAAAGGATATCATTTTGGTTTACTGAAACTTGATGTGAAAACCAAGACTGAATCCGGTGTTGAATTCTCAAGCGGTGGATTCTCTAATCAAGACACTGGTGTCGTTGTTGGTAATTTGGAAACCAAATACAAGATCAAAGAATATGGACTGACGTTCTCAGAAAAGTGGAACACGGACAATCTCCTTGGTACAGATGTTACTATTGCTGATAAATTACTTCAAGGACTTAGTGTTGGGTACAGTTGTACCTTTTCCCCTCAGACTGGGTAAGATTTCCTTTAATATAATTTAATAATTCTCTCTCTTGAATTTGTTATTTATTCGTTTCTTCACTTAACTCATTAGGAGCAAGACTGGCAAGTTGAAGACTACATATAAACATGAGAATGTTTCCGCCACAGCTGATTTCGATCTTAGCTTGAATGCTGCCCCGTTGATCCATACGACAGCTGTTGTTGGATATCAGGGTGAGTGTTTATTTCATCTTGGAGATTTTGACAGATGAATGTAATTCTCTACCTTTTTCTCCATCGTATTCATATCCACAGACAATTCCCATCACTTCCCAATCCACTTCCTGAATGATTAATGATGAAAGAAAGTGTCGAGTGAAATAAATTGACAAATTATTTCGATATCCTTCAGGATGGTTGGCTGGTTATCAAACATCATTCGATGCCCAGAGAAGCAAAATTACCAAGAATAATTTTGCACTGGGTTTCACGGCAAAAGACTTTGGTGTTCACACTTCCGTGTAAGTTTCTCCATGCATGGTGCACTTACGATATTAATTAGCATGTATATATGAATTGCGATAATTAAAGGTGGAATTATTACGGTTGTTTCTTGTAGGGACAATGGCCGTGAGTTCAATGGATCCATTTATCACAAAGTGAAGCCTGGATTAGAAGGTGCAATTCAAATTGCATGGAACTCTAGCAATAATGCTACGCAATTTGGACTTGGTACCAAATACGATCTTGATAGCGACGCCTGTCTGCGTGCCAAGGTCAATTCTCAACTCCAAATTGGATTGGGCTATCAACAAAAATTGCGTGAAGGTTAGTATTAACCTGGAGTATAACGAACTCAATTATTCTGTGAGAATTAGTCGGGTATTTTATGTTATGGTTGTTCTTGAATTAAAGTACACAAAATTCTCAGACATGGCAAATGCACAAAGAAATATTCTGACTATTTATAGAATTCGTCACGTGTGGTACCAAATAAAGACACACGATAAGTCTCATATATTAGCATGAGACTCTCTTCTCATCACATTTAAATAGTCAGTGTTGTTGAATGTTATATTCTTTATTATTATTTCAGGTGTCACTCTTAACCTGTCAACAATCATTGACGGCAAGAACTTTGGATCTGGTGGCCACAAAATTGGCGTTGCTCTTGATCTTGAAGCTTAACCAGCATCTCAATAAACTCACAAACAAAAAAAAAACAAAAAAAACTGAAATAAAATAAAAGATCAATAAAATTTCTGTCCCAATCAAGTTATTAATTCAGAACAACGATTTCGTCATAAAAAACATGCGAAAGCTACTGAAATGAAAAATATGAATATGTGGACAAGCGACGTCTCGTTGTATGGTTGATATATATATGTGAAATTAAATGGTAGATAAACATTGACCCGAATTGCCATGGGTGTTCTGCGATCATGAGTATTAAAGAATGAAGAAACAAAAAATGAATAACTGAATTTGGAATGGACCCAAAAAAAGTATGAACACTGCGCATTATAGTGTAGATGGGCAGGATAATAGTTGGATTATTGCTGCACGGCTGTAGAACGAAAATGTTCTTGAGAATATATTACGAACAATAAATTACAATTTAGGATCGACAAAAGACATATTACTGTACTACTTCTCGTCATCACTTCATCATGTTCATTTGAAATATTGAAACATTCAATTCCACATTGTGAAGAATTCACCAGCTTTTGAAATGATGAATAGCTACTGCTTTATCATAAAAATAAAAAGATGCCACCTACAGTGTACGTAGAATTTCCAGTGATTTATTATGTGTTGAACATCGGTTTCATTTTATAATTCAATATATTACACGCGAATAATTCATTGTATATTCCTTTGCCTATTTTTGCTTCATCAAATGAACTTCATCGCAATTTTCATTCTGAAGTGGAATCCGAAGAACTACTCTTAGGATGGAAATTATGCAATGAAATAAATCAGTTATTACAGTAAATGAGTGATATTGGTTTTATTTACATAGAGAACACGGATACGGCTCTTTCTGCGGCACTGTATGCTTATGAATGAGCGGTGAATTGCTACATTAAATATTATTTCGTCTTTTATTTTTGTTGGTAGATTCTTAATGTACAAGTTGTTCTTCCATGGCTTTCGCGATCCATTCAGGTTGAGTTTGAGCAATTTTCTCAATAATTTGGTTTACCTGATAGCAAAGAGATTGAATTTGCTTATCCCATGTGGGTAAAATTTCTCGCGCTGAAAAGAAAAAACAGTAATGAACTTTCGAAACAGCAGTAGGGATTTTATCGTGATTACAGATGGTGATAATGATGATAACATACTCTCAAAATGAACGATAGAATCAATTTGATCAATATATCCGTTCATGCGACCTTCAGTAATCATTTGACTTGCGATTTTTTCGCCTTTAGTTGGTGGTATCTCTAATAATGCTCCAAGCTCTTCGAATGTGATATTATTGTACAATTTACTTGCTGACAAAAGGTTATGTTCAATGACTGCACGATCGAGAATTGTTGAACCTAACCCATCAATAGTGCAAGCTTTTTGATGCGGTTGCAGCAGTGCTTCGAATTCTTGCAATTCCGAACGTCGAATGATACGATCGAGGTACATTTTTTCGAGAATTGAGTAGGCTGGTAGTTGTTGACAACGTTCATCTTTGAAGAGAGTTGCTAACATCCGACTTCTTTGCTGACCTATTAATATTTATCGATGTTAATAAAATATAAGTTTTAATATTATTCGTTTACTCACCCGCAGAGGCAAGAATGGTGCAAATCAGTGCATTTCTCAATGCTGTCATGCGTTCATCTTCATGAATTATCGATCTGTAAGATAGTTCGTTGTATCGTTGAGCTGCCTCGATGAATTTCCGCCTGTAATCAAGTACACGAGCATAGCAAACTTTGTAATAAATTTGCAACTGTTCATTTTTTGATTCGGCTTGAAGTAAGGACGCTCTGTTGATGTAAGCTTCTGCTTGTACTGGGTCATCATCTTCTAAGTACAACCTCGCAATTTTTAGATAAGTTTCTAGTTTGTAGTCGACTGTATATTGTCTGGAATAACATAAATTCCAATTATTTACAGAGTTCGTATTTATCTAGAAGTTTTCAGTAGAACTTAGTTAAAAATTTACTTCTGTCCTGTCTCTAGAGGAATTCCTACTAGGACATTTGCAGCTTCCCTCCAGTTTTGGTTTCTTTCATATATGTCCGCTAAATGTTGTCTAATACTGGCAACTTGTTCTTCAAATGAGATTACTCTAGGTTGGACCTGGTCAAATATAAAAAATTCTATAATTCATTATCAAGTTTTTCTAATGAATTACTATTTTCCACAATTGATGTTTACCTTATCTAGTGTGTAATGTGAAACAGCCTTGGATATTTCATCTGGTAAAAGTAATAAACGACTACTGACATCAGTGAGAACTTGTCTGGATATCACCAACGTTACATTCTCATTCACAACTGTGAAAAAACATTTCAATGATAAATAATTAAATTCGAATAGTTATTTTAATTACTATATAATCTCTCAAACTCACTTGCTTCAATAAAAATCTTCAAATTTTCAACAAGCTCCTCGCCGGAAGATGATAGAATGTCATCTAAGATAGTTCGATATCTGTAATCAACCATGAGAAATTTAACCAATGAATATCAATAAGATAAAGTAAATATTTTCAACTTACTTCTCGACTTGATCTTTGTGTGAACCACCCGAATGTGCCAAATTTGCAAGTTGTTGACGAACAACCGCCACAGTCACCGCCATTTTTTTCCAATAACTTCTTATATTTATTTTTCTATATAAAAATACAACTACATCACACAAGCATCGAATACTTGAATGTGATTCAGAGTCGTAATTCTATGCATCGTTTTCCAAGACATCAGTTTCTTTGCCCTTCCACAAAAGCCAATGTTTTCAGAATATAACGGAAGTGATGCAACAATAACAATCATAATGGTCGCCATTTAAAAAAATCAAATTCTTCCAATTGATTTTTTACTCCAATAAAATAAAATCCGATAATCTAATATTCCTAAAATAGGCAATAAAATTGAATTCATATTAATAAATACAACAATGTGAACTAAATAAAGATTATCCATCAAATAAATGCACAATGTGAAGTTGAAAAATATCTAGATGAGTTTCAAATGGAAGTAGATGGCGTTCTTATCGCATCATTTTCGATATTTTGGATAAGTTCATTGTTTTCCGTTTCCCGCGCGATAGATTTCGCGTCCAGTACTCTTAATTATTACTCCACGTAATTAAAACCACTTGGAAAGTGGTGATAATCAAGCTGTGACATAACCTCACTTCTTCAAAGCAGGTAAATAAATTCCAACGGTGGATTTTTTTATCACAATTAGATATATAGATGTTTCGATGGCTGTAGTCGTGAATAATTCTAGCAATACTATTTGATTGGTCGAAGAGGGCGGTAATAGGCTGACGTGTTTTTAGCCGCGGACGGGCAAAATATGGCGAAATCGAAATTTGCAAAGTGCGCGAAAAAGTATGTCAATACTGATGATTAAATGGTGTAAAACAACATAAATATACATTAATAATAATTGTCAAGCTGTGGAAGACAGTTCAATACGTTCGTTGAGCATATTGGTCACTTCCGTAATAGGAAATTTGGAATTATAATCGACCTTTGCGTCTGTTTATACACACAGCGGCGTGCATTGCATTGTGGGACAGCAATGGTGGGCGCGTGATTTTGAACAAATTCGAGATATCCCGAGACCAAGCAGGTACGTTCGATTGATGTGAGATTGTCATTTGGTTAATGCACATAGAGATCGCGTAACTCAGTAACTAATCCCAATGATGAATCGGTGATTAAATTTGATTGAGAAATTCGTTGACGAGGCACGCCCCCAACCAACACAGTCGACACTCGATACGAACATCATAATTGTAGGTTAAGTTCGATTAATCATGATTATTCCATGATTAATTGGTGAAAATTATTAGTGTTGGTTGTATCAAGTGCTTCGCCCGCTACTTTTCATCGTTACAAACAACAATGTCGCGAAGCCTACTCCAGTGTTCGTAAAATATTCACTCCAATTTTCGTGTATGGAAAATGGCGCGTTCGAGCAATAAATGGCGCTAATGTCCCCCCTCGTTCCGTGTTATGCTTCGAATTTTCCACAATTGTTCGAATTTTCTCATTACACCAATGAGATTTTCATGTTTTGTTGTTACTTAAGTGCGATTTAGTTATTTTGAGCAGTAATTTTGCATATTTTCGTATCACCATGGTCACATTGGTCATTTAGTTTTTGAATTTTTGAATTTTTAAATTTAGGCCCAATGAATGACTTCATTACAAGGCTATATGAGTATTATGAACGAATAATTTCGACAATTGTCAGTGGCCTCATTGGAACCGTGTGTTATTAAAACATTGTTGCCTATCAACTAACATAACAACAAAATTCGATGAATTAACCTCATTTTGTCATTATCGACTCTCGATTCAGATGCCATTATGGATGTATTATTAAATGACTATTTATTGTATATTGTTGAACATTCACAGGAAATAGAGCGAATTGAAAAGTCCATCAACGATGGCTACGAACAAAGCATCAGGAACTGGAGCCCTCGCGGAGTCAATTGCAATTGATGGTGATATCAGTGCACTGAGTCTTTCACAAAGTTCAGAGCAATATTCATCAAGTGATTATGAAGCATTTGCCAGTATTGAAGCTGAGTTGGAATCGATGAATGCTGAGGAGGTCATAACAACTGAAGAAGAGAGTATCGTATTGGAGGAAACTATCGAGGAGACTGAGGAGATTATCAGTCCTGATATTGAAATGACTGATGTATCTGAGGAAGTTCATAATGAACAAGTTATTTACACAACAGCTAATCAAGTCAATCAGAATATTGTTTTTCAAACAAAGCCAACACTGCAGAGAGTACCTATGTCTGCAGTCCAGGTAATTCAATGATTCAAACAATTGTTTCTTGTCTTTAAGACTCCCCTTAAACTTGTGTTTCATTCTTTTCGTAACAGGTGAAACCAAGCAGCTCCCAGCCCACACAGAGCCAATCCATCATGATTGTCTCACCAGCTGGTGGACAGGGAACAAGTCAAATCTTAAAAATTTCACATCCAGCCACAGCATCGGCTGGACAGTTACAGTCAATTGCACAGTCGCTCATCACAGCAAAATCAGCTGAGGGGAATATTGTTCATCTAAGACAAGCTCACCCAGGCAAACCTCATGTGGCTACGAGCCAGTCAAGCAACATAACGTTGAGCAATGTTCAGCCAGCAAAAACAGTTCAAGCATCGATGAAACGACCAGCACAAACAAATCAACAAAACCGTAATGTATATACCAAAATGATATTAACTGGTGGCAATCAATCACAACAAGGCCAGGAAGTTCTGATTGCCGCTTCGAAAGACAATCCACAGACACAAACAATAAAGTTTATTACGAGTGGTTCATCAACTCCATCTGTTACAAGTTCAACGAAAACAATCACATTCGCCCAGGCACAACAATTGGGTCTGATAACATCAGGGAAAGTACAGCATATTTTACCATCAGCACCACAAAAACAACAGGGAATTATTGTGAATAAATTGATTCAATCATCAACGTCACAACCACCGAAATTAACTTTAATTCCTACGAGCACTGTCAAATCACCAACGAAAATTCTTCCAGCACCAACAACGACAACCCAAGTGCGACCACCAACTGTTGTCAATTCTCAGATGACGACATTCTCAAATACTGTAAAATCATCACCACAACAAAATCCACAAAAGGTCATCATACGTCAAAGTGCGTTGAAACCCGGCACTGTTTTAGGCAGTGGTCAAATAATAAGGATACCTGCGAATCAGAATATTGTTGGATCAAATCAAGTTCATCAAATACAAATGCCCGGTAGACAAGTGCAATATGTAAGATTGGTCAGTACACCAGCATCTGCGACAAGTAATGTTATGACAGTTGGAAAACCTAAGATGTCAACGACACTACAAACTGTCGGCGTTGCTCAAAAAATTGGTGGTCAACAGCAAATTGTTAAGGTTGTGCCATTGAATACAGGCAGTCAACCATTGCGTACTGTTGCACCCAAAACGTCAATGACTGTTGGTGGTAGTCAGAGATTATTGATTCCTGCCAATACAAATCAAGCGAAAAATGCAGTAACAATTCCTGCATCAGCTTTAAGTCAATTAGCTTCAGGACAAGCTGTTCTATCGACGAATTCTAATGTTGGAAACATTGTTGTATTGCCAGCACAATACATTCAACAGCAGCAGCAACATCAATCCCATCAACAGCAACAAAAACATTCAGACGAACAAAAATCGAAATCTTCACCATCGACACCAACTGTATTGGGCTCACAATCGTTGCAAGCTTCAACAGCTAATCTGTCTGCTCTTGCACTTACGGATTCTCCGAAATTATCAAAATCTCAGACGTCGAATGCTGAACCAAACGGAATAAGACCACGAAAACCATGTAACTGTACAAAATCACAGTGTTTGAAATTGTGAGTAAACAGACGATATTATTATTTTATCTCACTTCTATTCGATTTTTGAATATTATTTTTCGAATGTCAATTGTTTATATATAAATATAATTTGTAGGAGGCGTTGAGGGAGCCCTCGCGTCCTTCTTTTATTGTGTAATTCTATAAGCAAAAAGAAGACAATCTCCTGAGCTTCTAGAGCATCTTGTTATAAAGAACACATTGATATCGCGGGCATTAATCGAACTTTTTTTTTCACAGCGTCCATTTTCTCCAATCTGTTTTGCATTAATCAAACAATTAGATATAATTATTTGTGTTAAACAGACAAATATGTTTGTTCTCAGATACTGCGATTGCTTTGCTAATGGTGAATTTTGCCACATGTGCAATTGCAACAACTGTTCCAATAATCTTGGAAATGAAGAGGAGAGACAGCGCGCCATTAAATCATGCCTGGAACGTAATCCGAATGCATTTCGTCCGAAAATTGGTAAAGGTCGTGAAATGGGCGATGATATTAGAAGACACAACAAAGGTTGCAACTGTAAACGCAGTGGTTGCTTGAAAAATTATTGCGAATGTTATGAGGTATGGGAGAAATATAAAACATCATTAGCAGTCATTCACAATATTCCACTAGAGTTGCCACAATAAAGTACAAAAAAATATACTAATCATATTATTCTCATGTTACAGGCGAAAATTCCTTGCTCGGGCAACTGCAAATGTATAGGCTGCAGAAATGTAGAAGAGCCTGCAATAGAGAAAAAGTCACTGAAAGATTTAGCTGAGGCGGCCGAAGCCAGAACAACCCAATTGACATTGAATAAAGCGAAAATTCAACAATTAGCTGAAATGGCTTTCAGAATTCCTGCGGCTTCGAATGCTGGCCCTAGGTAATAACAATAGCTACATTGCTGTTTACATATTGAAAAATAATCTATTCATGATATTGATTGATATAATATTATTCTGTTGTTTCAATAGGCAACCCTTCAATTTTTTGACTGACAAAGTTGTTGAAATTGCATGCCAGTGCTTGATGGCACAGGCAGAGGAGGCTGATCGCAGTATGTATGACGATGAAACTTCTCAACGACTCATAATTGAAGAATTTGGTAGATGCTTGAAGGAAATAATCGAATCAGCCCATAAAGCAGAAACGACTACAACTTAGCAGGAGTGAAATGAATAGTTGCCTATAATTCGGTGAGCGTTTCATATTCAAAACAAGAATTTATGTATGAAAAAAATTGGTATATATGTGGCGAATCAGAAACGCCAGATACTGTTTGTACAGTTTATAAATAAACGAAAAACAATATTTCCATTAGAAAACGGGGGAAAAAAAATATTTGGAATTCAGATATGATGGGTAAAGTGAAAGAAAAAACGTTTGTTACCAAAGATGGTTTGGAAATGTTTTCAAGAAGGGCGTAATGAACGTTATTCAATAATAATTGATTCATAACAGTAGCGATTGCATTTTCGTTGTCTCTTTAAAAAAAAAACGTAAAAAGAAAAGGAAAAAAAATAACACCAATTCATTTTAGTGATTTAAAATCGTCGAATGAGTTATATAAGAATATACAAAGTGTTTCTGACTTTTTAAATGAATCAAACTTCGATTGATTTTTTTTACGTATATTCCATATCCATTTTAGATGTAGATACTCAAGTCCTAATTCACAGTAATCTCACATATAATGTCGATTCAGAAGCCGACAAATTCACGACTTAATTGTATTCATGGGTATATTACAATTCATTTTTTTTTGACAAACGGTGAGAACGATTCAATGTATGACTTTCTGAGGATTTTGTGAGTTACGGAAAATTAGTACTTTGGTATCGATATATACATGTGTATATATTATATATGTGAATGGGAATAATTTGAGTTGTCCTTTTCAATGTTTTTTAATGACAAAATTTATTGACAAACCATCTTATCAATTGGGTTTATTCTTTTTTCATGAACAGTACGTTAATAACAACAATGAGTTGAATTGTTCACCATGCAAGGTACCATAATGAATCTTCATTTATTATTCAAATATGTCTAAAACTTGAATTTCTGAGAAATTAATTATGTATAATAAGTGGCATAAATATAATAAAAAAAAAACGGGAATGACAGGAATAAACAGATTGATAATAATAGTAATAATAATAATAATAATAATAATAATAATAATAATAATAATATGATGATGAGTAGTATCAATAATTTATTTTTAATTGCAGCATTAAGATGTTTGTTTGCGAGACCATTGTCTGAAGTCCTTCTGCCTACAATTTTTTGTACAGATCATAATTTTTCTTTAATTTTTCTATGATTGCCGGTGAATCAGTGATCTGTCGTTTTTAAAGAGATTAATTGAAAATTTCATAGAATATATATGTACATTGTTGGTGATTGACATTCAGTTATTCGGTGTTTTCCAGTTGTCGTGTTGGGATTGGTCTTTCGTATTGGGGATATTCATTCTTTTCCAGTCTTTATTTTTTTCATGGTCTTCGAGGACTTCATGAAGTGTATGCATCAACAAGTTTGTGATTTGTCACCGTATTCCACGAATTTTTTCTACAATGATTTGTAGTTCAAGAGGTCGTTCGAGAGATCTGAGGGATTGATTGGACCAGGACAGATAGCTAACGAATAATTGATACCCCTATTCCGGCTCTAATCTGACAACTATTGATGAATTGTTACTCCGTCGTTGGGTTGTTTCAACACGGATTTGATTTTCAAAATGAACTTCGGATATTTAGCGCTCAGGTTGAACTAGTTGACAATTTGGCATGTGAAAAATGCGTGATTTTCTCGGAGTATCGATTGGCAGTTTGACGTTGAGTCGTAAGAGATTGTGTGATGGATTCTAATTTTTAAAAGCTGAACTATTATTTTGGTATTTTATTACTGAAGTTCTTCCATTTGATTTTGTATAGAAAACTTCTCTTGAATTGGAGAGATTATTCAGAGTAATTGTAAAAAAAGAATGAATACGATAAAGACATGAATATATTATCAAACTACCACGAGCAACTTAGTTGTCATCATATGGCGTTGATATGTTTGGTTTTTATGTCTCAAACATTTGGAATTCTTCATGATATTCAACCATTAACGGTTCATTCAATTAGATTAGTATAATTGCACAGCAAATGAGGTAAGATTGGATCACTTTAAACAATTTGTTAGATAGAAGTAGCTTATTTGTACTCTATAATAAATTCAAGGAAATTATATAAATTAATAACGGAAATAAAAAAAGAATTGTATATAGGTGGATTAATTTAGGTGAATAATTGTACGATTATTTCGAATGTTCTGATCATAAATGAACACTCGAATTTCACGGGGTTTTTAAGTATCGAACACATGTAACTATAAATAAAACATCACATTCTCGTAAATTAAAATTTATTATTAAAATTCATAATTAAGCAACATTTTTCTTAGAATGTAACAATCTTACTTTTCGGCTTTTTACAATCATCTCTGGATTTCATTACATTATCATCGTCTAAAGATTCCAGTTGACTGTCAGCAATTGTACTGAGTGTCATTGTATTCTCTTCTTTTGCTATTTTCAAATCAGGACAGTCTTTTTTCAAATGTGTCACATCACCACAAAGATTACATGCGCCACCATCTGGATACAATCCTCTAGGATTATCAGGACATTGTTTGGCAATGTGTCCTTGCTCACGACAAATAAAGCAAGATGCAAAACGAAATTCTGCTTTTTTGTTCACTTTGCATTCAAAATGTGTATGCTCAGTCGAACCGCATTTGAAACAAATACCTGTTGCCGATTCTTCTTTACCTAAATCAGGACAATCGGACAAATTGTGTCCTGCCTTACGACAATGGAAGCAAACTTTTTTCTTAATACGTGTCAATGCTTTCTCGGCTTTTCGTCTTTCTAACTTCATTGCCGCTTCTAACTCCGATTTTGGTATACCTTTCATCACCATTTGTTGGCGCAAATCTTTTAGTCGTTCTGCATCTTCTCTTCTGATTGGAAATCCATCAAACATAACGATTTCGACATCCATTCCATTAATTGTTACTTTATTTACGTCTGGTGCGGGTTTTCGCCTTTTGTGTTCTTTATCATCGCGAATTTTTGGTGGCTTACGCTTTTTCTGATTTGTTTGATTATTAAATGTATTATTTGATTTCTTTACTCCATTCACATGTGGAGGATTTCGATGGTCCTGATTTTCATTCTGATCTTGTTTAGAATCTGTTGATTTTAGTTCTTCATCATTTCTTTTCGCATCGCCAAACTTAATATCATCGTTCCAGTCATTTCCTTCAATATTAAATGTTCCTGGTACGCTATGATCAGTTACTACATCTCCAACACTATCACCATCCTTTTCATTGTTCGTTCTATGTTTCCGATTGCGCTTTTGTCGTTTACTTAACTTGGTCGTTGGTCCTTCAACTTTGTCTGCGGGTTCATTGGCTTTCTCAGTTTTCACATCATCGACATCTTGACTACCAGAATTTGTGGCATCTGGTATTACAGATGAAGATGGAATTTTCTTCCTTCGATTCTTCTTCTTTTTTTTCTTCTCAGGAACACCTGCTCCGACAACTTCCGCACTCACATTATCACCGCATTCCACAACGGAAATAGGTTCTGTTGATTGCCTTTTAATTGCTTTTTTACTCGGCGTTCCAGCACTCTCATTTTCTGATTGACCTGTCCTTCCATTCTCTTTCCCCTCAACAGGAAGAGCTACAGATTCTTTACTCTCCTTTATTTTCTTCGGCGTTTCATTCGAATGTTCAGGTTTTTCTTTTTTTAATTGTGTCTCAATTGGTTTTTCGAATTCTGCCCAATCTGTATTCACATTACCCGTAGTCATTTCATAATATGGATCATCCTTTTCCTTCAATAATTCTTTAGCTGATTTAGTCTTTTGCTCATGACCATTCTTTTTCGCAGCATTAGTCATTTCCAACTCTTGTTTCATCACATGCCATGGCGTAGGTTCTTCAGGATGTCGTTCATTCGATGCTTTCGAACCTTTTGCTCGAGTGAATCTCGTCATATTCTGAAGAAAATGAACATGTCAATAGAAAATTTTATTTCTCTCGCCAATAAAAAATAATGGCAACATATATATATATTTGTGCATTTTAAATAATTATAGATATTCGAATGAACAAATGATACTCACATTAGATGTATTTATTCATGCAATAACGAAGTCACACGATGTCAATGGCTGATGTCAAGTCGACCGCATGGACGTCGAACATAACCTCATTAACTTGTCCCAGGATTACAAATAATGATGAATCTGCATTACCGATAAAAGTGTTACTGCTGCTGCAACGAGTAATTCGTTCTTATTGACTGAAATCAACAGATGGAAAATTACGCATGCGCAATAGGATGCGCGTAGAAGTAAGGTTAGGTATCTGGGCATTATGACAAGCTCCCATTCTTTGGCTGGGACGATCATAGGTGAGTGTGGCTCCTTGTAATCCAGTTTAATCTTCAATTTAATGCAACCATAAAATGTGCCAATGTTGCTATATTGTAAAAAAGTTTGTGGGTGATCGTAGCGTTAATGTATTTTTGTTCATCAACGCAATTATTTGTGAATTTGTGTCAGAATAAGTGTGCGATACAAATGAGTAGCATGTGACGCCATACATTTAGCTACGCAACGTGGCCACGTTCTGAAAAATATCGTGATTACCTTTTTGTTTATGGTTAAAAGTGCGATATTAATTAAATCCTGTTTTCTTTTGATTATGTTTTAGGGTAGTAGGACAAAATGAAGTTCAACAGTCTCGTTTCGGCCTCCAGGCGAAAAAACCGTAAACGACATTTTACGGCGCCATCCCATATACGTCGCCGGTTGATGTCTGCACCTTTATCGAAAGAACTCAGACAAAAGTACAATGTTCGCTCGATGCCAATCCGTAAAGACGATGAAGTCCAGGTAATTCTTCTTTTCTGTTCTTTTGAATACCATGCTATAATTGATGATTGCAAAATGCCATATTCGATTAACACTTTGCGATTTTCGTGTTATAGGTTGTACGTGGACATTACAAAGGCCAACAAGTTGGCAAAGTAATTCAAGTGTATCGGAAAAAATTCGTAATTTATATTGAAAGAATTCAACGTGAAAAAGCGAACAGCGCTACCGTGTATGTAGGCATTGATCCATCAAAGGTATGTACATTCTCCATCAATTTCTTATCTATTCTACTATTTGTATAAACTTAATGATGAACTGAAACCATTCACGGAAAATCGATGGATTTTCTTTTTGTAATGGTCGTCTTCAGGGTTTTCCTGCTGATTGACTGTTTCAACTAGTTAGCCACGATTTATGTAGAAGTTATGGCACTGAATATATTGGTTCTATCAACAATATGAATTGCTTCAATTTTCGTTGATATTTTTAACCGTTTGTTTCTTTTGTTTCTGTTACTTGTCAGACCGTGATTGTCAAATTGAAAATGGATAAAGATCGCAAGAAAATCATCGATCGGCGAAGCAAGGGTCGTGCTGCTGCATTGGGCAAAGATAAGGGAAAATATACCGAGGAAACCACATCAGCCATGGAGACATCGTAATCATCCTTTACTGCCCAACTGTATCACACATAAATAAATTTAAAAAACTATTTTTACAAGGTTAGCGTTTATTTCAATTTCCTAACTTTTGAAGTACTCATGCCGTAATGTGGAAACCAATGGGATTCAAATTGGATGTTATTTGACTCGTGAGTTGTTCTATCATTACATATTTGGACAATTTGGAGTGTAGGACAATCAATCTTCTGATAGTTGGGGAGGGTTATGCTCCAATCATCTGTGGGTTGTAATAAATGTTTTATAGTCCACCATCTTCATATCACCAATTTAATATTTACACAGCAGAAGAGTGAACGTTGATTTGATTCACCTCTGTTGGACAAACGATTTGACTGATTGTGTATACATAAATACTGCTGAAACATCAGTTATGAATAATCGTACTCGTGTCATTTTAAACCTGACGAATATATTTACTCCAAGCCAATCATCAGTTTCTTATGAATATGCCAAAATTGTTGTCTAATTTTTTTTATCATTGAGTACTTTTGTTCGTAAGTGCTCAGAGGTAAATCCAAACGTTGGTGAGTTTATAATGTGCACAAAGATGATTTACGTTTATAATAAACCACCCATGAATTGATCCAACTTATTCATTAGTTGAACGAAATCAAAAATGTATGCATAAAGAACGATTGAATACCAGGAGTTATCAAACATATATTTGGCCGCAACGAATTGCGTGTACTCATATTGAGATCTGTATAATGAGTCTTGTGACTTGATGCTTTATAGGTGTACGGTGGTTCATGTTTTTGTATTTACTCATTCATAAATTTAAATAATAAAAAACTGCCCTGATTGTTCATATACGATTTAATGAAGGGAAGTATTAAAGAAATATATAACATGGAAATGTCAGGAGCATTTTCAGTAAGAAATATTTGTTCATATTCACATTTATTGTTTATTCTTATTAATTAGTGACTCATTTTTATTATTCATATTGTCTTTTTTTCTACGTTTTACATGCTCTTACTAACTTTCCTCTTCGGTGATTGAATTTGATTCAGAATTTTCACCTTTTTTCCTTTTTGAATACTCGTTGTTACTATCTGGCTGTAAAATTAATGGATTGCGTCGTTTTAAACTTTTTGGGAATGGTGCATATTGATTTTCATCATCCGCAAGGTTGGCTACCAATTCGAGTGACGCAGGATCTTCTTTTAAGGCCTGTTGTCTGAGAATAATTGATGCTTTTGGCTTGATAGTTCCTGCAATTAATACAATATTTATCAATTAACTGTGAGCAAATTCTATGTCAATGATCTCATTACCTATTTCATACGGTTCATCGCTGTCTTCTTTCTTCATTAAGCAACTAAACTCTTCGATTGGTTTCCGATGTGCCTCGTACTTGGTGTCGTCTATCAATACACTTTTTTCCATAATTTCCATTCTCTTCCCTCGCAAGTCTTTATCGTCAATTATCTGTGGACAAATATTATTATGTATTATAGATATTCATAACGATGACTGGCATCATTTATCAAAATAAAATTTGTGTTTTACCGATTTTGGAATTTCTATGAGATATATTTCTTCGTCCTCTGTTATATCTTTGAATGTCAATGTTGAATCGGTGTCGATTTCAATCAAATCTTCATATTCCATCAAATCATCAAGCTGCAAAAGAATAATGTCATAAGTCTACACACCCAACAAGCACAATCAACGAGAATATTTCAATGCAATAGAATAATTACAGTCACAGGCGTCGGCAAGTGGATATTGTTTATCTGATTGACATCAGGTTGATATTCGTTTGCCGTGTCACGGTTATGATTGCTCGTGAGAAAACTATCTTCATAACGGTTATGAATTCGAAGATTATTCAATATATATTTCAACGAATCAATTTCACTAGGAATCGTTAATATAGCTCGTTGAGGTTCGGATTTTTCTTCATCGCATGCTTCAGTATTAGATTGTGTAGTTTTTTCAGGAGAATCGGTGGTCTGTTCAATAATTGAACTTTTCAATGACTGTTGGTTTGTGTTACTGTTTGTCCGTTTATTATCATTACCACGAAGTATCGTATACTTTGATGTAACAATTTCCGTACAAGTTATTTTAGGTTGTGATTTTTTTAGCAATTTGAATGTTTGATCATCAGACTCGCTGACTATCGGTTCTTGTTTTTTAACACAATCAATTGGATCAGGATTGATGTGCATGGAATCTACGGAATCTTCGTCAATTCCAGAGTCTCCAGTGGCTATGACATCCACATGACTGTTCATGAATTCATCAAAATCTTTGTCAAGATTTCGTTTGATTTTTTCCATCACGGGGGAACGTTTGATTCCAGTTACCGAAGACTTGACATCTTCTACCTCTTCATCAGTATCGGATTCACTTTCAGACACTTCATTTGAACATTGTCCTGTTATCTTATCATCAATTTCAATCTCGCATAATTCCATTTCATCAATCTCAGCATTTCGATCACATTTTTTATCACCGTTATACTTCTTACGATACGCAGTTGATTCCGCTGATTTATGAGTATCATCAAAATCATTATTACTAAAATAATCTTCATCTGTATCGTCATCTTCTGGTGCAATTTTCAGTACGGCTTTTTTAATTTTAGCAAACTTTTTGTAACTATTTATGCTGAACAATTGTCTGAGTTCTCGATTCAAGAGTTGGGTTCTTCTTCGAATTTTCCTACGATCAGTAAACATGTGAGTCAAAGATCCGTCAATCATTCGATCACCAACATTGTTGATTACGGACTTCCACGATGTAGTCTGACCAACCATTTTTCCACGTGTATCAAAATCGTTTCAAGATTCGTCCAGATTTGTCTGGGATTATTTTCCTATTACAGAAAGTTAAACATTTATTTATATTCATCACTACTTGCAGACATAATAATTTGTTTACCTGTACTTACTTTCTATATACAGCATGCACATATATCTACTGCAGTTTGTACTGCACAAGTGAACACATGCGTGACACTGACAGAAACTTTGCGAATTGGAATGACACCTATCGGCTTTTTCTTAAACTACAGAGAACATGACTGTGCGCTTCTTTTGAATTTGAAAAAAGTTATCACACTAATTAACAAAGCCATATCCTTCTTGATTGCATATATTTAGATTACATGAGGGAAAAAAATTCAACCGCTGCTTGAACATATTTTCATCTAAAATTACATTCGATAAAAAGTTGGAGATGATTCAATTTATTATATTGTTCTTCCATCAATTCATTCGATTGTTGTTAATTCTTGATGTCTTGATAAACAATCAATTTAGTCGACGGAAAATTATCAACAATTGATTATACCCCGTCAATTTGAGACAGGTTTATTATCTTATACTCCCTCAACTCTCTTGTTATGTTCATATATTGTATCAGTACTTCTTATAGTATTGTAAGAATGTAGAGAACAAATAAAAAGTGCGATGGCACATGGAAATTGCGATATAATTTATCACATTATTTTTTTTTTCATGATATTTATTTCTTTCATTTACATTATGAGAAATCAATCGACAAAATGAAATTGGTAAACACGACCAAAAGCATATTTATCATACTCATTATCTATATTTTTGGTTTTGGTTGCTGATATGATTCATCAGCAAGTTTTTTAATATATATATATACGTATATATATTTATATCTAAATATACATTATATATAAAATATGAAATCTTGTTCCACAATTAGATACTCTGCATTTTTCCTTTTATTTATTCCATTTAATGTTGGCATAAAAAAATATAATCACACATCCATATCTATCCTGTGCTGTAGTAAACCTCACAATGGTAAAAAGTTCTATTAAATCTTGACTTAAATCAGATAATCTAAAAAGAAAAAAAAAATCACAGTAAGTTACTCTTAACTTGTGCACATTTCTGTCCATTTCAATATTCAATAATCTCTCGAATTATTTGACAAATACTGTTAATTGCATAATTGAGATAACTAAAGTCTTCATTAATTAGTTATATGAATAATTTTTATCATAGTCGAGTGAACGAGGTACTCGACGAATCATCGGTACATCATAGACAAGATAAAAAAATGCATTAGCAATGTGACCAAGTGCACGCCACCATGCATTCAATTTATATTTCAATTCTTTGATAAATGGAAACCCTGATCGTTTTTTTGGTGGAATAACAGTTCTGAAATTGATAAAAATATTTTGATAATTATTGTTTTTTATGTGGGCACAATTATAAATAATAATTATACTTACCCATTCTTTTCTAATTGTTCTCTTGTTTGATTTGTATAGGAATACATGTAACAAGATGGGTGCAGACTTGTGGTTGTTACTTGATGCAATTTCTCAGTTGTCACAGAAATACTGTGGCCCTTTGTCACCGTTACTTTATCCATCCAACCATCCTCTGTATAAGTTACATCTCCTTCTAATATCGTTAATGATACATTTGTGAAATCTTTGCTGAAATAATTTTCTAATTGCATTCCTGGATAATCAGCAACGAAAAATACATCAGTATAATTTGACCATGTGTAAACGTGTTGGGCTATTTCATTCATTTTATCTCTGTATGAATTAAATTGTGTCAATAATGGCATGAGAAAGTTGACAGGTTTCAATGGATGCCAATCAACATTCAGCATATCAACATTTGGATCAAATATTCGTTGTTGAAATCGAGAATTGAGTGAACAACGTACGTCGATATAAATACTTAAATTGGATGATAATCTTGACCATTCTTCAACATCAATGTTATCTCTTGCAGACATTAAAACTTTTTCTTTCCTCCGTAATAAATTGTCTTTGAGACATTGGGCATATTGTATCATCATATCAGCATGTTTTGACCATCGATCATTTTGTACCCAAGCAAGTGGATCTATGAAATGATCTTCATTATTAATATTGTCATGAACTCTGACCACAATCAAAATTGTATCCCACGAATGGACCATCATGTCCCATGAATAACCATAGAGACCTTGAACCCAGTTATTATAGCCTTTAGTTATAAAGTGTGAATAAGGTATGAATAATTGTAGAACAATATGAAAAAGCAGTAATAACACAACGACTTTTTGCTTTTTTGTTGGTGATTTAGATTGTCTTTTTGATAATTTTTCTTTTGTGATATTATTATATATTTGAGGTGGAGGATTTATATTCAGTTTCGGTTCAGTCTTCTTGATTGAGTATGAGGCTTCGGACGATTTTGTTTCCCATTTGTCATTGAATTGTCGATAACTTTTGATTAATTTTCTTGGCCAGTCAACTTGACAAAATAGTGGCATTGTAGCTAGACAAACATAGGGAAACATTCCAATGCTGAAAAGTCTCGAGTTCATTAAATGAAAGGCTGTACAGAAGATCATTGCAGGTATTCGTGTTTTGTCGAATAACATCCACAGTCCAATGGTGAGATCAAAAATAAATCCAAACCAATGAACAATGAAGAAATCAGTTTGTTCTGTTGTTAAAAATATTTTAAGAGGATCAAAGACCCAATGGTGGGATAAATTAGTCATTGCATATCCTTCTAACCATTCTCTGCTAGATTTTTTTAGTCCAGCCAAAAAGTAAAGAGCAAAGAATTGGAATTTTATAATAAAATAATTCCACAATGGAACAGAATCATTTTTTACGTTTGATAATTTTGTATCAAGTGCCCAATATCGATTGGCATTTGTTGACCAGAACAAAATTGCAACTATTCCATAGAGATACGTGTGATTATTCCAGAAGCTCTTGTCCAGTAGGAAAATATACCAATAAGGAATTACGAAGCAGGCACAAGCAAGTTTGAAACACAGGCCTAACATTATTCCAAATGCTCCCATCCACATCAATGTGTAAAGAATTATCATCCATGCTAAACTTGGTGGTTTCATTCCATGAATAAGAGGAAAGTGACAACCATAAGGATCGCCCCATTTTAAATCAATATCTGATAGTCCTCGTTCTTCAACCACATCTAACACCATACAAAGACCTAAAATAATGTTTAACTTCTTCTTACATTCAATGCAGTGATGTAAATATTTTCCAACCAATCATATTAACTTACCAAATAGTGCTCGAGCAACGCCAAGACTTGCTGGATCAGTTGGTCGATATAATAATTTAACAAACCGTTCAAAATTCATCAAATCATCAATTTGAAATCCACAAATTTCTTCCCAACTTGTTTCAACATATTTCTTTGACAACAAAAGATTCCTCCAACTTTTAATTTGTTCTTTCGTTGTTACATCATTCTTTTGTTTTGATTTCTTGCCCACTTGTGCCATTCCTAATCATTTAATTAATTTTCATAGGATAAATAAATAAAAAACTTTAGAATATAGTTTAAATATTGATATATTTTATTATATTTTTCTTTTATCGGTCACGTAATTGAAATGATGAGTTTAATTATTAACGTGAATAAATAATGTCGATGTGATTGATTAATGTGAGCAAATTACATTCGCACACGTGTAGAACATATATGTTATTGTGCCAATTGTAGATTTTACCTTCCCTCCTTCTTCATAACGTATCATTATTGTACTATTGCATGACTTGTACACCAGCGTAAATCTCTTTCATTTATATACCTATCTACTACGAATTGTTCATGACGTATATGAACTACATATATATATAAAGCCAAATCGACGGCACGTGTAAAGCAATCAGGGGATGACGCGTGCACTTACAACGCGTTGCTATGACAGTCTTGTAGCCTTTTATATATTCGAGAGATTTCCTGGAAATCGCGCGTGGCTTCTATCACGCAATAAATTAACTTTACTAAATAAATTTTAATCTCACAACTGTGCAATGTCAATTCAACTAATTAAAAATACTACATAAAATATTTGACTTGTTAAATAAATTTTTTTTTTCACTCCTTCATGTCGATAAAAAATAAATTATAAATTACAAATCAGCCAAATAAATTTATTTTATTGCTCTCGTGAAATTTATTTCTATTTCATTTACGATCAGTAATGAAAAGAAAAAAAAATAATAAACACCAACAGGCCAATGAACTCGTCTTGTCTATGAATGTCAATCTCTCAAGCAATTTACTATAATTTACTATAAATATAAATTACAACGGTCAAAGTTTTACAAGTAGGATCAGGACATTTATTTTTTTCATTTGTCAATAAAATTTCTGCGCCAATTTCTCATTAAATAAATAATTTTGAATTAATTTGTAAAGAATAAAATTGAAAAACTTTGTGTCGTTGTAATAAATTGAATAACAAATTAATTATTATAAATTTTAAATTTACCTTTTGATGAATAAAAAAAGAAATTTTTCAAATCTGGTTTCAGTTGTTAAATTTTCAATTATAACCCACAAAATAAATCTACGGTGGTTTAAGGTCTAGCCTGTCTCACAGACTACAGAGAACTCCTGTTGCTGACGTTCGGTCTCGCGCGCACAACACAAGAAGAGTAAAGTTGTATGTAGTGGTGCATAGTCCCGACGTTTGATATGAGCTTCGCTATATTTAATAGTATAAAGAGAAGTAAAGAGAAATACGCGCGCTCAGTGTTCACCGTCGCCCCAGCAACGTCTCGTCCGTCTACTCAGTGACTATTGACCCGCGCGAGAGCGCGCGCAATTATATTTTATCGCCGATATTTGATCGGTCTGGGCAACTCGACGCCTCATGTATTATTTTTTTTCTCCACACTTTTCTTTTTCTAATTTAACACTAATTCCATAAGCACTTTAATATGTAGAAACATAATAAAAATGGTAACGCAAAGCGCTATCTTTTCTCATGAAAAAAAAAAAAATATAATTAATCGAGGCCGCGCAATTTATTTAATTTATTTAGGTCAATTGTGTTTAATAATAGTTTAATTATTGACCTCATGCTCTAATTTTATTGTTTTTATATATTTAAGATAAATATATTAAGAAGATTGTAATTAAATATTTTCTTATTTCAATTTTTCTCGCTGTAAATTTTGTCTTAACAATCAAATTGTTATTTTTTTTATGTACAAGACCTCTATTGCGACAAAGAGAGCAAAAGTAAAGAGAAATACGAAGGGAGGACAATGTATAGAGAAGTGTGTTGATGACGCGTGGCCATTTTTGCGTGCAGCTGGATTCTACCTAGGTAGAATGAATGAAGAAATAATATATATGCGAATATATATATGTATATGTATATAAAGAATTTTTCTAACGGCCGTTTTGCCAAGCACGTGAGACAATAGACTAAATTATTTCTACACGCCCCTCAATCTGTTGACGCGCACCACTTTTTAATTGATAGTGCATACAAAAATTGAAAGATGTATATGTGGTAATAAAGAGAAGTTTGGAATGGTGACAGCAAATAATACAGGGGATGAAAATGTATAGAACAATAATTTTTAATCATAAATACACTGTGGAGGACAATCAATGATGGATAGGAAATAATTTAGAAATCATAAGGGAAATAAATTGCAAAATTTAGACAATAGAAATGAAATATTAAATATATGAATTGCAGGAAAAATATTTTATACATTTTTTATTGATTTTGCTAAATATAAATGAATAAATCGGGTGGGGGATAACGAAAATATTAATTGTCAAGTGAGGAGTGTTGATTTTATAAGTGAAATTATTAATAAAAAAATAATACAGTCGATTTTTTGACCTGTAATTATAAAATCTACTAAACAAATCGAATTATATTGCATTTAGTGATTTAAAATTCTAATTTATTAAATTAATAAATTTCATTGTAAATTTATCGAACAATATGCAAATATTGCTACTTTTCAAAGCTTACAAAAAAATGTTTTCAACATTAATTCAGAGTTACTTCATTATTTTTCTTCGTTTGTTATTAATTATTACAAAATATTTTATTCTCTTACAATTCCTCTCAATAACATTCCACAATATTTATTTACGCAAGGTGAATATTCACATAAACATATCAAATAAATGTCATTAATCAAATAAAAATGCAAATATATATTAAAGTGTAGATAAAAATAAAATTACAAATCCCCTTTTTGCCTATTGTAAAATTAATTTCTTTATATGACTTATATTGACATAGAGTTTGAGTGATATTTGCACAATGTGAAATATCATCAGAATGTATATCGCACTCTTTTTCTCTTTCTATATCAGCAATTCTTGATGTGATCACTCGTGCATGCACACCTGGAACAAAATTGTCGGGTCTATTTGCTCGGCTATTTATCACGGTTTATTATTTTCCATTGTCGTTGTTATAAATACGAGCACGCGAGTCATCTATTGTCATCAAACGTCTCTCGTTCTTAACGTATGTATATGTGTATTATGTTTGGTCTACTGTATACACATGAACACATATATATATATATATATATATATATTCATGGAAGGGAGAAATTGTTGACAAGAGCCTAAGGCAAATTTGTATAAAACCGTGTCCGATCGCATTTGCATATTGTATTTTTGATGCTCTCTATGATCTCTGGTAACTATTCTTAATAATACCAAATAATTCACCCTCGAGTGAGTGTCAAATTTCAAGCTTTATTAATTACCCCCACTTCACAAAATTTTTATTCTTCTATTTAAAAAATTATTTGCAATAACAATTTCCCCTCTGTTTATTTTAACTGAAATCAAAAATAATAAACATTATTTAAGTTCAATAAATTCATTCGCTCAAAAAAACTATTTGTACTATATAAAAAATGTCGATTTTCAGTTCTAGATAATAAATCATTTTCTTTTTTTTCGTTTTATTTTCACTGAATTTTATTGTACAAATATTCTACTATTCAGTAAATATAGATAGAAAAAACAAATTTATTGAGGGATGGACAAAAAAGAGAGTGTGAAAAATAAAATAAAAAATCATCAGTAGACATAACCAAAGCAATGTCTACATATATTGCACACACGTATACATTATGTATACAGTTTTGTTACTCGCGTAATATTTCACGTGGCCCGTGTGGGCCTTAAGGGGTGCGTTTTTCTCGGTGCTTCGTACGATATGAAGGGGGGAGACGATGATGAAGAAGAAAAGGGGACTGGTCTTCAACAATAGAACCCTTTACCGTGCCCCTAGCAGCCAGCCAACATCCCATACATCATCATTCATGTTGTATATCGAGACGAGTGAGCGAGAAAAAAAATAGAAAAAAAAAAAAATAAAAATAAACGTCGGGGGCACCACGATAGACAGGCGTAAGGGGTCGTATAACTTGTGAGTTTTTACTGAGTATATTCAAGTGTACATAGAGGTCTCTCTGGTACCCGTTTGCTAATTTTCAATGTGTATTTTTCCATCCAATATATGAAAATTTAAATATATTTATTTGTTTTTTTTCCAGTTCGTACAATTATTATCATCAGAATAATTCAATGGGTTTTCTTAAGAGATGCCGGATTTATTTACCATCTACAATAGTTGAAGGGTCGGTGGAATAAAATATAAACAGTGACTCGTAAGAATTTAATACAAAAATAAAAAGGGGGTTTAAAAGTCAATAGAGTGGAAATAAAAGATAAAATGAAAATTCAATTGTGTATATATTTTTTTTTTTCTTTCTGATTTTTGTCAATGGGTGTATAGGTTATAAGAGAGGAATATCAGTGGTATCAATCAAATATATATATATGCAGTATGTATTTCTACGTCATTTCAGACGAGGAAAGATGTGTCCCGTTGCTTTTAATCCGCTCTTTCAAATGGCAAAGGCCAACCCCTTCTGCGTGTCACAGCACAGATGACTGATTGTAAAACCATGGAGTAACCCACAGTAAAAGAAGGGTTGTTGATGATGGCAATACGCGAGTGCTGGTAAGTTTATATATACATATATTGTATGAGATAAAGTAAAAGGGTCACAGCAATGAGAAAGACGAGAGTTTAAAATTAATCCTTGTAATCGACGTGTAATCCCTTGAAACACCATGACGAAATATCGTTTGGGGTTTTTTTATTTTTCTTTTTTAAACTCAACAAGGGGTTAAAAGGGCCCACGTGGTCAGTTGAATTTTCATGGTGGTCTGTAAATTTTCCTCTTCAACACCAACTGAAGAAAAAAAGAACCAGAACAAAATTAAACAGATTTGCATACTTCATTAAAGATTTTATTTGAATATATTAGTTTAATATATAATTAAGATGAGATAACGAGTTGGTGAGAGTTTATGATAAACATTTTGACTTGAATATTGTTCAAATATTCATTTAATATTCAAGTCGATTAGCATAACTGTCAGAGTGCACTGTTGTAGAAATTTAATCGTGGAGATTGCGATTATTTACAGTCCAGTTGATGATCAAACGCCAGTTGGTTTAATCAAATCATTTTTTTTCTTTTTGTCAAAATTTGGATGAATAAAGAATTTTGTTGAGAGTATGGATGACGGATCAGTGTTGTAAAAAATTCAACAATATGATATGATCTGTTTCAGAAAAAAATTTTAGTTATTTCATATGATTTGTTGAAAGTTTTTTTTATTTCAAACTTTTAACGTATCAAAGTTGTGACTCATTTCTCTTATTTACATTCATAAAATAACACAATAATATATAAATTAATTTGATTAACAGAACATTAAACAAAAAATACGTGAAATAATTCAAATGAAAAGAAATGCAGAGTGATAAATTTAATAATTCAAAAATGTCAATTAATGATTTGATGAAAATGTTACTCTTGAAGATACAAATTTTTAATTAAAATGAATTTGCTTTGTGATATCAACGTCATCCAAACTCTCTGACTTTATCATCAACTTAAACATTTGTAATATAAATAATACTTAAAACAATTGCAAAAATATTGGATAGCAAATAACAAAAATTAAATGAATGAATTAAAATATGTTAATATATGTATGAAATAATTGATGCATTAAATCGATTTGCAAATGAATTTTATCGACGATCGCATTAGCAACTCGTTAGCACAACCAGCGCGTTCAAGTCCATCATCATGAAGAAACAGGATTACGATGATGCACCCTCCTTATACTCCACTATTCACCTCTCGGGCCCCAATTCCATTTCATTTTCTGTGTATATATATTGCATAAATTCTATTCAACATGGGCGTTCGTCCGGAAAGACGTTTTGGGGGGACACAAAGTCGGGGGCAGGTAGCGAATAGATAAAAAAAAAAAAATCGTGCAATGTCACCAAAGGGAGATGAATCAAACTGAGTTGTGTGCACAGGGGGAGTTGGTTACATTTTTACAGACGTCCCTAAAAGGATATTTTTCGCGTAGACCAACAGAATTTTTTATTTCTCTTTTCTTTTATATCTCTCGGGGATTTCCAAAATATCGTTGAACTTATTTATGTATTGGGGATTGACGAATTTTCATCACCCAGAAAAAGGAGAGGGGGCATCAATAAGAGGGTGAACATTTTGTCCCTATTCGCACATTAAAAGAAGAAAAATAAATGAAAATAAAATATATTTCGATTTGAGCACAAAGTTCATTTTTTTGTTTGTAAATAATACATTTATTTTTGTTCAATTTTTCGTTAGTGTTCTACTTTTTTTTTTACGTACTCTTCTCTTGGATCCCCCTGTCATTGAATGAAGAAGCCACTGGCGCGTGTCTACGTTCGTTTCTTTTTTTTTCACGTTATTGTTATCTTTGTGTATTATTTTTATCGCAACGTATTATATTTTATATATAAAGCAACTGTTTCACTTTGCGAATGTGATGGTCCACTTAATTTTCAAGTAGCTCCAGCAATGATGAAACGTTTATAGTTGGACGATACTGATGGTGTGTGTGGGGTCTTGATACACTTTGTACATTCATACATCTGCTCTACACTGGTTTAACCGGCTGGAAGTCCTTGAGTTAGACAAGATTCAAAACATCTCTACAGCAATTACAGTATCAAAGTATCTGGAAAAAAAATTTAAACATTACAGTTTTATTTTATTTTTGTTAATGTTATTTTTTGTTAGAATAATTAACACAGTGAAAATTTGTGAATAAAAACAAATGATTTATTCCGATACATTAGAAGATATTGTGATTGCCTTTGATATAAATTTCGATCACTCATTGTCCCATTTGTTAAAGAGATAATGATCACGTACGTTTATATATGTCTATATATATATATATATATATATATGTATATATAAGAAAAGAAAATCGAGGGGTAAAATAATGCATGGAAATTGTCAAGGGAATATCGTCAATTTTCCCTCTCAATCATCAAGACAAAGAAATAAATTTGTAGTCACTCGACAGAAAATGAGATAAAGAGAAAATGATTATTATGTCTATTTATTATCATTTTATTTTTTTCTTGTTTTCTCATGGCTATAATATTTGTTGTGAATTTTAAAACATAAATTGATTCTTGAAATAACTCATCGCGTACAAAAACTGATCATAAAATTTTATATTCCCATCTTATAAATATTTCTTAAAAAAATGTGTAAACTAATAAAATTTCTTTGAATTTCTTCTCACATTACCAATCAATTTTTCATTGTATTATTCGATCAAAATTGTGTGTTTGAAAAGTATCTGTAAGCATTTTTGTATTGACAACAGTGAAAAAAAACAAAACTTTGTATTGAAGAAAAGAAAAAAAATTTGTGGGTTCTATTGTGTCTCTTCTTTTGCATTATTGTCTCGATGCTTTTTGTAAGATAAGTGAAACAATATATCGAGTGCTATCAATGGTATAGAAAAAGCGATCGCATAATGGTAATGGTACAGTAACCAGAAATTAATGCAGGGAGATTCTGATCAAGCGGATCATATATTGTTAGTGAGTGTATTTGTTGTCAGCGTATGAGCAAGAAAAATAGGGGACAGGAATTATTGAAGCACTCTGGCGTGTGTGCAAACGTCAAAAAGTGTTATTCGCTCCGGTTGCCTCACCTGGTGAGTCCAATGATTTTGCTGAAAGGAAACAAAAAAAGAAGAACTATCTGCATTATACATCACTAATAGCTACCTGAATCATATTTAATATGCTCTTAATTATTGCTAAAATATTTCTCCATCAAATTCACACAATTTCATTTATTAAAGTACAATAAAGATTTTCAAAAGTCCTATTTTTGTATTATTTTTTCTACAATGCTCTAAAAATATATCTCTAATCAATAAATCAAATTGGTGATTAATAGTAAAAATTAATAGTAAATTATTTATTATAAAAAAGAAGAAATCATTTGGCATAATAATTATCCCTCCTGTGTTCAATTTCTGTAAAGAATTTCCCAATAAATTTTTTTATCACAACATTGAATTATCTACGCTAATAAACTGTACACAAAGTACTGCAATTCATTCATCTATATAAATAAATACTATTTCTTCCATTAATTCATACCGCCTAAAAGCGAATTTTTTATTCTATTTACACGAATGCAATTGATGTAATTAAGAGGTTGAAAGTAGATGAATAAAATAACTGCCAAGGGCTATTCACGTGGCGCGCAAATATTTGTTCAATGTCCACATTTGAACATCCGAGTGTACACTCATGTATATGATATATTTGCCCACAGTTATAGACGAGAAAAAGAGAAAAAAAAATTGAATCAACCAATCAAATATTTATTTGTTTCCACTGTAAAAAATTACTAAAAGATTTGACATAAATCAAAACAATTTTAATTAATCCAAATTAATTTATTACTATTTACATAAATTTTTTCTCTTTCTTCTTCATTCTAGTATTGTCCCACGTCTAAGCGTTAACTTGTTAACTATATACGTAAGGGATAACAAATAATCGGCACGTGCGAGGGCGTAAAAGTCGTGGATAATTTTGCGGATGGGATAAGAGTCGTCTGACACGCGTTTCAAATTAGAAAAATTCACCCCTACATCGAAATACTTTTCGATTATATAAATGTGGCTTTACACAAAAGCACCAATGATATCTCAATTACATATAACACAATATACATTACACATATAAATTTGTGTTTGTATGTATTATGCAATAAGTTCCACGTGCCAACGATCAATTTCATCAGCGTGAAATTTCACACACGAACCCTCTTAAGTCACGTGTCCTGATACTTCTCACTATCTTCTTCACACGAAAATATTAATGCAAAGACGACAGTACAAAGAATAAAGTGATTGATTAAGTGTGACAAAAGTTCTTGCAAAAAAAAAAAATGTGGGAAAATATAAATTGTATATGAATGAAATTATCAAGAGGATAAAATTCCTTTTTATTATCGCAAAAATGTACTTAAATTTTTTTTTATTGTATTGTCAGTCTGGTATGACATCTGTGTGATAAAAGTGTCTTTGAATAAATTTTTTTTCAGGTATTTAAATACACTTGAAATGCCACGCGACTTCAATTTATCTAATAAAATATATTGTAAATGGATTATTATTTTATAGTCTATTTATTTTCTTAAAAAGGGATGCGTTCTTTGGTTATATGAGGTACTTTATGTATACAAATGCGATATCATATCATTATTTAATCCACGAGGTTGGTCTATATAAATACATATTACGTATGCGGTGAGTAAAAGCGTCGGGGCGTAAGCCAAAAGTGCGTGATGTGCACGTGTCGGACACGCGGCTAAAGTGCCACACTGATAAATGCCCTCCTTGTTCAATTAAACATATACCAAGTATATATTTGTGTTATATAGACACTTGCAAAATATCCGGAACACGTATCTGACACGCAACATTGTTTAGAGAGTTTTTTTTATTTTGATATTAGAGTTTAGTGCACGCGAAAGGAAGATTACAGTCGATCATGGGAATATGGCTACATAATCATATGATATTATGAATTTATTTTAATATTTTACTTTCAATTTTTTTTTCCCTGGGTATTATTAAGTAAATGCCATGTGAATAGTCGGCCAATTTAAGTTATGAAGAATAAATGAAGCATCAGAATGTTATAAAATTGTTGAAGGCTCGACAATTCATCAACTTGTTTGATATGGAAGCAACAAATTTTTTTCTGTCGTCAATTTATTATTGATGTGTGATTTTATATTATTTTTAGACAATAATAATAATGAACTCTTCACTGAATTGATGGAATATTAACAATTTTTAGAATTATTACATCATGTTTGGTTTCTTTTTCTAAAATATCTTTTCAAATAGCTTCAGGATGTTAAAATAACTCAAAAGAAATTCAAATTGCAACTTTGATGATTTTTTTCATGAATATTTTCTTATTATTGTTAATTTTATGGAGGGGATATTGATTGTTGGATGATGGTAAGCTGAAATGGATGGCGAGGAAGAGGATTATATTGAAGGAAACAATTGGTAAAATAATTTTTATTTTAACTTGAAAAAAAAAGTGTTCAAACATTTATTTTTCTCCTTTTTTTTTCACTTCCACCAGGTTGTGACTGTTCGTACTTAAAACGTTAATAAACCAATCATTGCTATGCATATAATGACAAAATTATATACCATCACACAAGTCATGTCAAATGACAAAGATAAATACCTTGAAATTACACGAGTTTGTATATATATGGTGCAGAGTGTGCGGGCCCGGGTGTCGGAGCGCATCCAATTGATTTGATGTCCCTCTTTGAAAATTTGTCCGTATGTGATTCTTGGTATTTACACACTCAACTTGATATGAACAGTGAGGGAGAGAGAAAGAGCAGAAGCCAAAAGGGAAAGTCAATAAAAAAAATTACACGAAGGTATAAAATCCCCTGATCAAACGAATTGGATATCGAAAAAAAATTGTTGTTTTTTTGCTCAACCGGATACAGGAAACCACGCGTTGAGATTTCCGGTTGTATATATCATTCATTCATATTTAATTAAAAAATGGGGGAAAAATGCTATCGCACAGTCTTTGAAGTGGAATCAGAAATTTTTATTTTGTACTTGTAAAGGGACTTCCGTGTCAGTTAAAAATTATTTGTATATATTTTTTTTTCCGGATTGAAAGGAAATTCACTCTCAAAGTCTCACGCTCAAATTGACAAAATGTAGGTATAATTCAATTGTTGATTGTATCGTTTATATTTCTTTTTCAATATATCGTATCATAATAATGAATAAATTGTGTGGAAATGCAAAGGAGAAAGAGGGAGAAAAAAAAGTTATTTCATATATTTATTTTCATATTTAATAAATCTCTTGAGATATGAGAGACTCAAGAGCGCGAAAATCCCGGGGGTGAAATAACCGCGCCTTCTTTTTAAGATCTACCGCTTTAGTGGTGAGAGAATATATTTCAAAGGGAACGATGCCGCCATGAAAGGACTTTACTGTAAAATATATTACATTTATGTATATCTGTATATATGGTTTCGATGTGTGTATGATCCTTTGACGTGGGTGGGTCTTGTAAATTAGTGTGAAAACATTTTTTTTTCTTGATATGTTTCTCCAAGCAGTAAATGATACTTCTAGAAAACTCCTTCTCACGTGAGAAAAATGAAAGCGATAAATTGATTGAATAGACGAGAATTAAATTAACTCCTCATTTACTTCGAAAAACGAACCATGAAAATTTTGAATTAAAAATCTCAACTGTAAAGAATTTCTGCAATTTTATGAACGATTATACTATGGGATCAAAAATATTCCCAAGGGAAAAAAATTCAAAGAATCCTAAACGATAATAATAGATAATTAAACGAATATAAAATGACTATCAATCTAATTATTCAAAAATAATTAATACAAACTTATTAAATTATATATTTATAATAAAATAATACAATTTTGAATGATCAATTAAATAAGGTGAAAATCAATTAAAAATCCAACAATTTAATCACATCAAATTATTCAACCTACAAAATCAAATCTTATTTCAATAAATTTTTTTACAATACATGAAAACAAAATTGATTATTAAATAATAACATAAAAATTCTCCAACAATATTAATTAAATAAAAAAAGATTGGGCTCATAATAATCAAAAAAATCCATCCACGAAATTAAATACAAAACAATTGTAATCATAATCACACACATAACATCTAAAACAAAAAATAATCCCCAATTACCATCAAACAATAACAAAAGGTTTATAAATCACCAATATTTCATATCCACACACGTCACCATTTTTCGTGTTTACACTGTCACACAAATAGCCCACACCCATTCAAATATTAAAGAAAATTTCCTCATGACAATGCGCCCCAATCTAAAAAACAATTTTTTCGTCTCCATCATCCTTAAAATAATTTCAAACCCCACAGCGAATTTTTCGTCCATCAAATTTTTTTTATGACTTTAAGTATATAACTCTGAATAATAAAAAAAAAAAAGAAGAAAAAACAACAATAATAGTAATACAAGAGCCACTGCAATTCGTACTTCTAACTTGCACACATATATATATATATACATATACACAAATACAAAAATATATGAATGTATTATATGTGGACAGATGGCTGAGTTCTTTGCCCCAATCCTTCGGTACGAAGTCTATTCGTCGTGATATGTGCATGTACGTACCACAAATATATATGTGCATAGATATATTCGAGGGGGTTATACGAACACCGGCGCACCCTAAACAATAGTTAAATCAGGGTGTGGGTCGTTCGAGGGGTGCCGTGGGTGTTTAATGAGCTGCTGCCTGGTAGCTCGAGGCATGTATGTACATATATACTGAGAAGGATATATATATTGAAAGGGGGCTTGGGCAATGGTCGAGTAAGGTTTTTCGTTGAGGCATTGGGCAAAATGGGGGTGGTGACGTTTTCCTGACGGGGATGGAATTCATGCCACTTGACTACTGGTATACACACTATATTATATATAATATACATGCACATACTAGTAGAGTATATAAACTGCAAAGTGTTGGAATAACACTCGTGCATATTTGCGGTGAAACCGGAGAAATATTTAAAAGAAAAAAAAAAAAAACGATTACTTAAATATTTTATTGTGTAATATTTATTTTTTTTTCTCTTGTATTAATCGTTATGTTAAGATTTTTTCGTTCAATTTTGTAGAATGTATCGAATTACTGCATAAATAATGGCGATAAAGGAATTTTCCAGTGAGAGATTTTTCTGAAAACAAATAAAAGAAAAAGAAATAATATTGGATTACTTGAATGTATTTTTTTTTTTTGCTAGCAGCTAATTTGGAATTATTGCAAAGAAATTGTTGTAATTTGATACTAACTGGCCATTCGCCACAAAATGTTTCAAAATTGAATACACTCAATCAATTTTTTATAATATAATATAATAATAAGAATGAAATAACGGAATAGAAATGAAAAAAGAGAAAACGATTTATGTATATAATTTCAATCGTTTGAAGTATATGAAATGTATTATATATTCGAGCATGATGTAGGTGAATTTGATCCGTGCTTTCATCTACTAAAATAACGCTTCCTCCCCCTCTTGCACCACCCATTGACCCTCCTGTTGCCGCGATAAAATGCGAAGTGTAGTGTGCAATCCAAGATAAAATCCATTACGCATGTAATCCAGCTTAAGTCGGCCCTAGCAGTCCAATAAATTTTTTTTTTTCGCCTCTGCTTTTTTTTATCTGACCTCTCTACATTACTCACCCTCCTTCCTTTGTGTTTCTTTTTTCATACTTTTTATCATGTAGTGTGATAAGGGAAGTATTAATGTCATTCAGAATTTTTGAAATTGTAACAGAGTGTAATAAACTGTGAGATTATGAATTTTTATATTTTCTTGAGTGTGCAATTTATATAAATAAATAAAAGACAAATTGTATAATTGTGGTAGAGTTGAGACATTTGAGATTTGTTTTATTCGTATCCAACAATAATTTTGTGTGTAATACAACACAATAAATTAATTTCCAATGTTGCTCTGTGTGCGAAAATTATCAAACAAATCTTACAAATTTCTGTAGATAATTTTTACCACAATATTTTGTTTTATCTGTATCAAATTATTTCGCCCTTGATTAACAATTAACAAATTCAAATTATAAATAAATAATTGCAAAAAATTACAAACCTTACGAAAAAACTGTACGATTATTAATTTTTCTATGAACAGAGTTCTCTTTAATTTCTTATCAATTGCACATTGCATTTCAATGTAAAAATGTAATGGCATTGTCAATTGTAATACACATACAAATATACTTCATTGGAGTTGAATTTTGCAATCGAATACTGCATGGTATCGAGAAGTGAGGGGAGGAAAAGAGAGGGAGGGTCATTCTTCAACTAAATTATAGTCTTGAATGGCAACGCGGCAGGGGGTTGGTTGGCACGCGTACGTCGGCTTACACCTGCCCCCAGTATAGACATCTGTCCCTTTGCCCCTCAACCGCTCAACGACACTTTTATCGTGCAAGTCAAACTCACACATATACACATACACCATTGCACCTATACCTTTATAATTCCTTTTTTTTTCACCCCAAAAGCCATTCATATATAAAAGTGCAAAAATTTTTTGCTACCACCTTTCATTCTTTTTTTATATTCAAGAAATTATTTCAATTATTTTCTTTTTTTTTTCGTTATAGATTTTTTTTTCGAGAAATTGAGAAGAGAAATAGTGATGGGATGTTTACGATGGATATTTGTGTTATGGATTCAGAGGATTTATTAAACAAACGAAATTTCCATATTTTGGGGAAGACATAATGGAAAAAAAGGAGAAAATATCAAAGTGTACATATATGTGTATGTGTTTTTGACAGGGATGATGGACCCGTGCCATGGTGGTCCTGTACTCTTTGTTCGTGGCTTACCACAAAGGCCTGCAAATGCCAAGTTTCAATGAAAAGCCGCGGCTATACCACCCTCTCTGCACTCCAATATGGTATTTATGTGGATATGTATGTGTATATGTAAGAATATGTATAGTAATGGCGAATGGACCTTTTCTGATGGTTATGTCTATGTATATAAAGAGAAATTCAAAACAGATGCTGAAATATGATATCAAGTGATGTTTGCTGCTAAATTGCACTCTTATCACTTCATTTTTCAATTTTTTGTTTTGGTATTTGTGAAAGTTATGTTAGGATTTAATTTTGTTGATTCTTAGAATATTAAAGAGTTTAATTATATGCATTTAATTGAATTGGGCAACAATGAATTGTTATTCATTGATTAAATTAAAAATTGATGACTCTTCTATGAGTATAGAACAGAGTGAAATTCGTTAGAACCATAAATAATTGTTGGGTTAATAAAGGGGAACTTGAAATGATTATTCAAAAATTCAGTCTTGTTTAATTTTCAATTTTGAAATTGTTAGACATGAGAAATTTGCTGAATACTCAGACAAATCAATTTGATAAATTATGTCAGTGTTCAATTGCTTGGGGTAAAATATTTTTTTTTCGATGCTGGAAATGTAAAATCGAAGAACTTTCTAGTGATCATTATATCTACAAATTCTCATAATTATTTCTAATCTAACTGACCAATGAGACTCTTCAACGTTCTGGACATGAACTTTTCATATTGAAGGAATAAAAAAATAATAATCTGTATCCACTGCAAATCTGCAGTAAGTCGTGAAAATATGAAGATTATCACTGAGGATCATCTCTTTCACCAATACACCCAATATTTACCACAAAGATTCATTTCATTTCTTGAATAATGAAAAAAAAAATCTCCTTTCATTTTTTCCTTGGGATTAACACAAGTTGCGAAGAATTTACGTCAAAAAAATCAAAATACATTCGCAATCTTTTGCTTATGATCAATACAAGAACTATCACAAAAGAAACTACTTCTACAAACTAATTTTATACAAAGATTATTTCAACAATTCACTTTCATAACTAATCATGTCACAACTATTACGAAAAACTCTTTCCATACTTGCTATAACAATTCTTCAACAATTTCTTCCCTACAATTTATCAAACTCCCAACAATTTTCCATCACATAAATATATACATGAAATTTTTTTTCATTATTACAAAATCGATAGAAAATATTTTATATAGGGAGGAAATTTATTCGTCAATCTTTATATATCTTCAAAATAGTCATAGTCATTAATCATCGATTAAGTGCTCAAAACGATTGGTCAGGGTAATTTCACGAATTTCCATGAATTAGGGAAACAACTTTCTGTCCCTTCCTGCATCGTTTCAAATATATATATCTGTATATACACCAGTCATTTTTTTCTTCTTTCTTTTCCATTCGTCCTGTACAGTATATATCGCAGTGTCTCTACACCCCTCAATGACTACACTGGGGGGGGTTCACCTATGCCACCAGTATGTCACCGTACAGACCAGCACCCCTGCACAATGAGCAGCAGGAGCTTCTCCTCGCAACGATCGATATGTGCACTCGACGGTAACGACCTCCAGCCAAGAGGTCGATAAATGCACGCAAAATCACTGTCCAATATACCAACAACTTCCTGGAAAAAAAAAACATCAATAATTTTAATCAATAATTTTTATCATTTTTAAATATCTCTGTTGAAAATAAATTCCCCTAAACTTTGTGTTTTTTTCCTATTACTAATTTTTTTTCATTCCTTCGCCAGTCAATAATATATTTTCCGAAAAAAAAATTTGTTGAGGGACAATCCCTAACGAATCCCAACACCTTTATTGCAAAGCCCGTCTGTCATTTATTTCATTCTTGTTCTCTCTTATTCTGTTTACTGGATGTGTACACATGAGATATATCGTAGGGAATTATTAGCCAACAACATGATGGATAAAAGTGAAAAGAGATAGATTTGGGGAAAAATGATGGAGCGTGGACTAACGGATTCGATACAGCTTGCAAGTTTGTTTGCAAATAGCTCACGTATTCAGAATCAATCATGGGTCAAATTGCGCGACGAATTCAATGTATCCACACTTATATTTATGTATCTATCGATTGAATGAGCGACGACATCTATTCCAGCTTTGATAATATATTCTGCATGACTGTTCAATTTATTCAGCTATAAAACCCTTTTTCTTATTTATGTTCTTCATGTTGCATCTGTGAAAAGCAAACGAATATTATTGCGCAAATTCAGAAAAATATTTTCTTTCCATTCACGATTATTCTATGATGAACAGAAGTGTTTTGATATACCAACGTTGATGGAGAGCCTGTGACAGATATCACAAATGTTTATTATGCCAATACTTGAGTTGTACAAGCTGACGACCCTTGTCAAGACAATTGCGTCTATCATGTGTGTATAAATATAGAATAATCGATACTATATTTTATCGGATGATAAACTAGCCAATAAGATTGATTCGTTTGTAAGATTTTACGTCGCGTGTTGGATATCAGTAGATGTCTTCGACTTACATAAGTTGATGTTCTCTAAATTATTTCAAAGTTTTTTCAAATACTTTTCCAATTTTTTTCTATCATTTCAGGTTTATCTGAATTCATACTTTTTATCAAACTGATATATTTAATTCATCAATGGCTGGAGAAATTGAGTCCAATCAATTTGGAGTCGTGAACTACTTGGATGCAGATAAATTTCGTCGGAGAATTTAGATATTGATGATCAATGATGAATCATCGATGGTGATGATTACAATTAGCATTCACCTGATCATGAATTGGGGATAATTATGGTAATGTACTTTAGTTGTTTAATATTACAATCTTACAAATTCTGCGAATGAAATTTGATCGCTGAGATTTTTGAGGAAATAACTATAGTAAAAGTTGAGTGTGAAATTATATCACACACAAAAATGCTTGGTACCTACATGACAAAATTGTAATCCGTCGGATTAAATTGTTGAGTATAGATTATGTGGTAGGTAATATATAATAAGTAAAACGATTTTGTGATACATCTGCCCCACCGTGATTCTGACAAAAGCTAAGAAGCCACGTGCCGAGGCACGTGCATGAATTCATTGGCCTACTCAATTCTCATTCCTGTAAAGTGGATAGATATGAATGGTTCATAAATCCTTAAAATAAAATTACTTACAATAACAAATAACAAAATTTCTGACACAAAATATTTTTATATTTTTGTAAAATAGTCTTTATTGAAATATAAATTCTATATCAATTTTTTTTTCTGTACAATATACAAATATATATTCCCTGAATTGACAATGTTTTTTTATTTCACTATTTATTTGTTCATAAGAGCACTGTTAGAGGCATCAAGATATTATTTCTATTAATTCTATCATTAAACATAATTTTAATCCTAACTTTTGTGCGTCTCTGTTGCATCTTGTTAGAGAAAAAAAAAACAAATTGAATTGAGATCGTTGTATGGCTTTGTTATATGACATTTGCTTGAGCAAATTATTCATTGACTAGAAAAAAAAAAATGCGAGGAACTATTACTACACCAAATTAATTTGACTTCATGCGAAAAGAAAAAATCCATTTCTTTCAATCAGTCAAAAAATCCTTACATACAACTTGATAAATAAAATAATTAATCTCTTATAAAAGTAGATAACATTCCTCATTACACCATACTCTCATCTGCTTTTTCTCCATTGACAATTTGTCTTCTTACAACCACAATTAATTTAATTATTGATATTTTAGGTATAATTATTTATCAACTGCACTGCACATAATTAAACTTTAAACAAATTGTTGGAATAATCACATAGCCTCAAAGACACTGATACATATTATTGTGATGAGCCATTAGATGTTGCTGATTCATTTGATGTTGTGGATGAGCGTACATTCGTTGATCATAACACGTTGCTTGATATTGCATTGGTGGACTGATACTTTGATCACTATAACAATCATATTCTTGCCACTCAGGCATGAATCTCTCTTGCGGATATGGAAATGCATTGTGACCAGGACCAAGACGTTTTTGTGCAGCAACTGCGCAACTACCAGTTGATGATGTTATCATATTGCCAGTATCGCTTATGCTAACTGTTACATTGCCAACATTAACAGTTATTTCACCAGACTCAGTGTTACCTAAAGTTTGTGATAATGCCCAGATATAATTGTGTGCAAATCGCAAAGTTTCGATTTTTGTTAATTTTGTATCTTCGGGAAATGTTGGTAGAGCCATCCGCAATCGCTCCAATGCATCATTCAGGGTGTGCATCCGATGACGTTCACGATCGTTTGCCTTCATTCGACGATTTCTCTTCAAACGTAAAACCTGAAGATGAAAATTGATTGTGATAGGTGAGGAATGATGAATGAGATTTTTTTCTATTTTATATTCTTAATTATTTTTTTGTTCTTTCTTCATAAGTTCTGAATTTTTCTTCAATTTTATTTGTGGTATTTTATTCTTTGGATTTGAACACACTTATTTTGAAAATTATAGTATTAGTTTTAAGCATTTTACTCTATAATTTTATTTTATGTTTCCCGGAAGAAGATAATTTTTATTATGTGAGTCATAAAATAGTCAAGAGATCGAAAATGATTCTGTGATATTCTTCTAATTTGATCCTGGAAGAATTTTCGGCACAATTTCATATATTCGTTTGAAATTTTCACCGGATGTGGATAACTTTTTTCAAAATGTATACCCAATTTGATAGATCAAAAATAATTGCGTGGAATTTTACTCTGTAATTTTCTCCAATTTTTTCTCCATGTCAATTTTCCGGATATTAAAATTTTTCTATTGGACAAAAATAATTTGTAAGGAAATACAAATTAGTTCTGGGTATTGTCAAATATTGTCTGAATTAGAAAATTATCCAGTAGGAAAATATGAAATACTTCAGTCGGATTTAATATTTGTTTCAAAGTTTCTTTTTTCAAATGCGGAAACATGAAATTTTCAGGACCGCGGCTTCCACTCTATAATTATGTTTAATATTCTTATATTCTTCCGGAATAGTGAAAGTTTCTCATAACAAAAACATTCACAATACCTGAGTAGGACTTTTGCAACGAGTACTTCTCGTCTTCTTCCTTTTATCCTCCTTCAATGTTCCAAATAATTGATCAGCAGTTGTCATTTCGTGTTTTGGTGATTCAAAACTCACATCAAAACCAGAATCTGACGAACTAGAAAGTTCATCAAATCCATTCTCACTGCAGAACGAATACTCCGAAGACATTCTAAACATATCAAAAAAAAAAAAACATCAAAAATACCAAAATTATTATTCCACTCCAAACAATCCAATATCAAGTAAATTTTCAATCATCAATTAAAACTCACATTAATAATCAATAACTAAATAAAACTGCACTTCAAATGAATATTTACACTTCAATCATCAACTGACATTACTCAAATTCCATGAAAAAAAAAACAAAATGAAGGAAGAAACAAAAATAAAAATCCGAAATGATTGTGATGTGCCTTGACGACGAACCGATGAACTCAGGGTACAACTCGTCACTGTGCATGTGCTAAGGGTCTCTCGAGGCATATATACTAGTAGCTATACTCAGGGGGTAGTTTCCAACATCGTCATATCCCCCTCCTTATTTTTTCCCCCATCGACCCCCGTCATATAAGGGGCACCAATAGCCCGAGTGAGTGTTTCCACCCCGTACTCGGGCACATATAAGACTCCCCTATACTAAAGTTTCTCTCTACATCCCTCCCCATCACCATACACATAGCGCGTGCCATATATATACACACATATCCATATACCCTTGCACATATAACTGCATGGGGAACCGAAGAGTAAGAGGGGTAGATAGAACCGCCTCATTTTAGGATTAGAGGTTTCCTGCACGATTGGAGTTGGCTCTTTGAGTCTTTACAAACCACCCTGATGTCTAGATGCTAATTAATTTTTCATCAACTACACTATTTAACTACTTTTTTTTTATATACTTGATGAATGAAAAGAAGAAACCCAAACACACATAAACAAAAATAAATCTTGACTTACCTTAATTTTTATTTTCTTTTCTCTACAATACAATTTTGTCACTGATGAGGATACTTGTCAAATGACGACGTATATAAATCACCTGTAACACTGGAATCGAGTGAAAGAGATAATCTAATAAAATGTCAGGCCATATGTTGCTTCCGCTCATCAATTGATAAGCAACACACAATTGCTATAGGAACCATTGGCTTTTGTAATCAGTATTGTAGATAGAGATGCGGCCTCTTATGTGAATAAATATATTCTTTTTTTTCCCGTTATGTAGCCTGTGGTGAATTATTTTTTTACCCTATGTATTTCGACTGTATGTAGGTATATGGATCCTGTACGGTATACTGACACACTTTTCCCTTTCTCTTACAGTCTGTCTCTACCTTTTTTTTTTCTTTTTTCATGTATTTCTTTCCTGTTTTTGTCCATGTGTGCACCTTCATTAAGACCTTGGTGCTGTGTTGAATGTTTATTAGTTTGTGATCAGGTTGATTTGTGTTGTATATTGTCTGTTATGTTTATGTTTATATTTATGAACAGGATTTTTACCTGTTGGTATTGTGTAGAGTATTTACCAATTGCACTGCGTTCATTGACTCGATAAATGTCTCTCCTTATTAGCATATGAGTAGGATATGTACCCATGAATTTCTAAGTGATGTATTCTTTGTGTTGATGGTATATACTTATGTAAACATTGCACAGATGAGTTGGGTGAAAATTCGACATTCTGTGTCGAATTATAACGACGACAAATGTTGAATCATTTATGCACAGTTGGGATTTTTATTCAAAATTGCATTGATATAATTTTAGTTTCTGAATGTGTTGTTGAAGATGAATAAATTTATTAAAGTTATAAATCGTCCAATAAATTTGATATATTTGAATCTTTATATTTATATTAAAATGAATTGTCGAATTTAAAAAAAAAATTTCTATAGAATTTTTTCAATTATTTACTTATAGTCGAATTGTTGTTTTCTTGTTAAATCTTTTAGATAATCTATTGTTTTCATTTGATGTTAAATAAAGGAAAAACATTCGTCATATCAATTGTTTTTCATGTGTAGGAATTTATATGAAGTCACGATGAGATTGTAGAACGTGCGAAATAAGAAGTAAATGGAGAACGAAGACGTAACTTTGTTTCTTCTTTTTATACGCGTGAAATAAAATGTGTGACGTAAATCATTATTAGCTCATTGACGAGAGGAAAAAAAAAAGCTGTGAATGTACATACTTTCTCCTCCCACGTAAATAGAGTATTACAAATGCAACCGCTTGCACTCTATGTACATAAATAAACCATTATATTTTACAAATGTTTATGGTTGTAACGATTATTTTGGATGCGATATGTGTAAAAATATAGAAAAAAATTAACAATAGAAAAAAAGAAAACGGTTCGACATAAACCCTATATATATTGTTATTTCTTTTATTCACTATTATGAATAATATTTTATTGAACTCGATCTAGAAAAATTGCAATAAAAAATGTTGTACTCCGTGAAATTGATCTCGTTGTCACGTGTAAAAGGGGATAAAAAAATTATTGGAAATTACACGAAAGATTTGACCGCGAGGCGTGATAAATTGCTGATCAAATAAAAAGGGTTTTACGTATATACGTACGAACGTTCTTTTTTATATTATTGCCACCATTATTATTATTATTGACACCATCACTACTATTATTGTTATTTATTCTCAACTGTGACCTGACAATTCGCTTCGATTGAGGAAATTTATCGACAACCGGATGGGTTACAACGGCTGTAATTGATTGCCCAGATGTTATCTTCAATACAAGTGAACATGAAAAATAAAGAAGAATTGTTTTGGTATTTTCTATTGTTTACAAAGTGGCAAAATTAGTTTAAATACAATTTAAATTTTCATTCATTTATGAAAAACATACGAAAATTAAGTGCGAAACAAGAATGAAACCGTGTGAAATGGGTTAAATATTTTGATATTCCTCTTTACTCTTTCACTCTTCATAATGTCTCTCTTATGCATCTTCTCATGTAATCACATAGCTTATAATGCCCGACATTTCCCAGGCAGTCGTGCTATACCACGTTGAACTTATGCCTTTCTCTCTTTTCCTCTGTTTTTTTTTATTAAGTCACTCCTTCAATTACAGAAACAAATTTAACGTTGATCATTTGTTACTATCCCACGTTTTGCATTAGCAAATCTCAAAAGGTCGCGTTTCCCTCCAATTTATTTTATAATCTATTAAACAAATTATAAAATATAAAAATGAGTATTAATTTCAAGGCATGAATATTACAAGTAATTACTTTGTAAATATTCAGTTGTAAAAAAAATTAACTGCCAATATATTTATAACAAAGTTGATGAGTAAAGAAAAAAAGTTGTGCTAAATCAATTTTACCTGAATAATAAAATATTTTTAATATTTATTATTTATTTCTTGAGGGTCTTAAATGCAACTATTATAAATATTTCTTCCTCTGTAGTCTAGATTTCTCATAAATCACAAGTGACTGGTGGCCGTCTCACCAGGTGAACGGTGTTGTTTCTCCTCTCTGTTCTTTTCTTTTACTTTGTATATATCAACCTTCTCGCACCTGGAATATAGTAAGATCGTCGATTACCTGAAGTGAAGTTACGAGGAATGGACTGTATAGACTCACCTTTATATGTATTCTCTTATTCGCTCCCTCTTAGTCCGTTTCATTTCTTCTTCCACTTCCCCTGAGGCTTGAGGCCGCATACCTTCTTGCAATGCAGTGTGCGCTTGTCCATTGCCTCGCTGACACCGGTTCTCTTTTATAAAATACAACTTACAAACATTTTTTAAAACGTCTTACCACCTTTTTTGGTTTTTCATTAATTCCATCTCAAACAAAATCAAAATTAAGACATCATTGTGTAATTCTATGTCAACCGGCGATCGAATTTTTTATCATTTCACTTTGTGTTTGTCTTATTTAAGTGAATTGTGAAATGTACGACTTCAAATAACGATGAGATGATTCAGAATTTTGTGACATTTGGATTTATGTAGTGGTGAGTCAGAAAAATGTGGAGATTGATAAAAAAAAATATATTGAAAGTGAATTAATAATGAAATTTAACCAATAAATTGAATGCCCCAATAGTTATTATCAATTTTCAATTCTATTTTCATCGATTGACAAGCAAACGTATTTTAATACTGACATTCCACTCACGTAACGCAACACTCCGTTTTATAACGGTTCTTTTTTCTTCATTTTCGTTCTTGATGGGTTTGAAAAAGAAATAATAATAAAAAAGGTCTGTGGAAAAAAAAAAGTGTACTGTCTCTGTGGGACACGAGGCCGTCGCGTCAACCGGGGCCTCATCGTGACAGTTAGAGGGATCGTGCGACCGTTAATCATGTTCATACCCAATGCCTTCATGTCTTTAGTTGCATTGCGCGGATCAAGTGAAAACGAGTCTTCTTCCATAAAAACTGAATTTAATAATGAGAGAAAAAAAATTGCATCAAGGACGTGAATTGGTTGTGTGAAGACTTCAACTACAACGAGAAACGAACCTCATGTTTTTACCTTGCATAGTATACACCATTGGAACCCAAAAAATAATGAAGAAAGAAAATTACGTTTATATATACTTACAGTCGACCTCGAAGACTTCAATGCCTGCAGGGGTTGACTACTCTCAATTTCATCATGAACTCACGTTCAATAATTTCAGTCTTAGCATTTAATTAATTCATTGAAAACTATTTCAATGATTTCCTGATGATTTCAATTAATTTTCTACCGTTGAACTACGGAATGTGACTATAGTATTTCCTCTTGAGCTAATTTTATTCGTTACATGACAAGAGAAATTGCCAATGGGCATTAAGTGTAAGATAACGGCACTTTTCATTCCAATATTATATATATTATATCTGTATATATTCCATTGTAGTGGTACGTTGCCCCTTGCATGTTTACTTCTTCCCCAACACATTTGTTCAATGGGTTGTATTTTATTTTCCAGAGATTGCCATCAATAGCTATTCACCGTTTTCAATGTCTTTGTTCTGCTATCCATGACTAATATATACAGCTTTGAGATGCTCATCCCTTATACGAGATTGTATGAAAAAAAAGAATTATTGCTTAATATTGTTACATTATTTATATGCGGATATAAAGCCAGGAAGTTAAGAATTATTTTTCATTCTCAACTGGTATCTCAAATCACACTCTCACCTCAATTGTGCTTGAGAGTGTATCACATCAACATTCGCACTTCTAATTTAATTCTGGACAATTGAATTGCACAACTTACATAGTCTGCGTCTGTTTTGTAGTTTCAGACCTTTAATATTGTCTGTTATGCAGCTATATAGAAAGCTGACTGCTAAGACATAAAAAAGCAAGTGGTGTGTAGTTAATTTAATTTGACTTTCGCTGTCTCGTCACTTGCAATTATTCTCTATTAGTCTATTCCAGATGATACATTATTGTACAATATAAAAATGCGCTTCGAGGTCGCTTCCAAAAGACTATATTCACTTGGAGAAATATTTTTTATGTTATATATAATAAGCAAAGATATTTACGTGGGTTTTAGAAAGTTCACATGAATTTTTTCTTATGTCTAGAACTAGATAACGTTAGGGAGAATAAAATAGAAGTGGTATAGTTTTGAACCATCTCTGATACATCCAGAAATGGCTGTTTGATTTCTAACGGCTTTTTCCATCGTACAATTCCGTGACCGCAAACTAGTGGCAATAAACCGGTAGCGTGTGCAGACACACCAAGTTCTTGACCACACTGTTGTCTTCCTTGTTGGTTATGGAAATAAGTTGAAGGAATGGGACAAATATTTGTGAATTAGAATTCCAACTGGTTAGAAATGTCAAATATATATTTATATTTTATTGTTATTTCTTTTTCCAGGTGACAATGAAGACGATCCTATTTATTTGGATCGTGTCGCTGACCTCGTCATGGGGTCAAGTGATCAATCGGGCACCTCATTTTATTCATGGCGGTGACATGGCAAGATTGGCAGTGTCCGAGGGGACACCACCAGGCGCTGCTGTTTATACACTGCTGGGCGAAGATCCAGAGGGTTCTAAACTCCATTACTCTATCAGTGGAGAATATTTTACAGTCAATAGAGAAAATGGAATTGTTACTTTGCGAAAATCATTGGACCGTGAAACCCAAGATCTCATCGAAGTTATTATCAGCATCACTGGTAATTATAGCCTAGAATTAACGGGATAAGAAACTTGGAATCTGAACTAGAAAAGTTTTTATTAGACTTTATTTTGTTTTTATATTAGACAAACAAAAAAGAACATGAAAGAAAAGAGAGTGACGAAAATGACAATTTTTTATTTCAAAATTCATTAAATTGAAAATTGGGTATCTAAAAAAAAATGTGAGAAATGAGGCCGGTTTATTACTTGTAAATTTTTATAGAGTACACTTTCATGGAGATTGTGTTGCTCAGTGATTCTCCTAATTAATTAGACAAGCGTACTCATAATTATGAGTTATAAAACGCTACAGTTTCCATTTAAAAGAATTAATTCGCAAAATACTATTTCGTAATTCAATGTTTGCTCTGGTTCACACAATTGTCAATGAATACAATTCTCCATGAAAAGTTATGGGCTTCATGGAAATAAAACTGAATTTAACAGCTCTTTATCCATCCATGCTATTGCGACTTTAATACCGTATTTTAAATTAGTGATGAAAAAAATTTAATTATCACTATTAGAAACCATTTTGTTGTTCTTACATATTTCTCTAATGTTATGTTCTTGATATACAGCTAACAAGCGTACTAAAATTCATTCTAAAATATCATCATTCACATGAGAATATACAAAACATTTTTTGGGTAGTTAAAAGTTACTTGAAATTGTAAAAGCTCATAAAAATGTTCTACAAGAAATTACGATCTAGTATTCATGAATGTTACTTGTGAAACCGGTATATTCACTTATGGAAAGTTGTAAATCTTTATTGAATGAACGTAATTTCATAGAGAATTTTTCTTGCTGAAAAAACTTCATGTAGTAATAAAATTTCTTTTTATCAGATGAGGGTGTTGCTGGCTCGGAACCAAATACTGTTTCATTGAGACGTGAAATTGCGGTGCTTGATGAAAATGACAATCCACCAGTATATCATGGACGTCCTTATGCAACAAGAATAGCCGAAAGTGCTGAAATCGGTGGTTTATTATTGCCAGAAGGTACCGTCACAGTTACTGATCATGATGGTGGAGTGAACGCTGATGTTGATGTCAAGTGTGTGCCCGCATCGAAAGATGATGATACATGTTCTGTATTCGAAGTAACAACTGAGAAAATTGCTGAGGGAAAGTATGACGTGAGAATAAGAGTTGTTAAGTCATTGAATTATGAACGGAGAAGTTCATATTTGATTGCTCTATTAGCTACTGATGGTGCTAGTGATGTAGCGAAGCGATTACAAGCTCGAGCAACTGTTGCTGTCGATGTACTCGATGTTCAAGATCAACCACCAGTATTTCTCAACGCACCTTACAGCGCAGCAATTCCAGAAAACACATCACCAGGTCATACAGTTTTGACAATAAGAGCACAAGATGGTGACACTGGTGAATCGCGACCTGTTTTACTCAGTCTTGAAGGCGATGACTCTAATCATTTTAATTTGAAAACGTCTCGCGAAGGTGATGTAACTGTTGGTACGCTTGTCACAACTGATGTGGCATTAGATCGTGAAGAAACTAAAATTCTTCATGATGGTGGAATTTATACATTTCGTGTACGTGCCACAGAATTGATCAACGATGAGATACCAGCTGATTCAATGACTTCAGTTGTTACGATTATTGTGACTGATGTTGATGATCTTTCCCCGAAATTTAATGAGGATTTTTATAATATTAAAATATCAGAAGATATTGGAGTTGATACTCCACTGCCTGGTGAGTTCATGTTTTGAACCAACGAGAAAATTTTATTAATTTTACATTTGAATTCTAATTTTTAATAACTCTATTTGTTTCAGGGTTGAATATGGTCGTGAGTGACGATGATGTAGGTGATAATGCCAAATTTATGCTTTCTTTGAGAGATGCTCCGGGTTATCCAGGCATTAGCCGAGCATTTGCTGTTACTCCTGAACACGCTCAAGGCCGTGTACCTGTTGTAATAAAAGTGCGTGATCCACGAGTGCTTGATTATGATGTTGATGATTTATCAAAACGTGAAATTGAATTCGATATAACCGCATCAGTGGGTGAGCGCGTTGCAGCTTTTTGCCGAGTGCACATAAAACTTCTTGATGCGAATGATCATGCACCAGAGTTCACTCAAGCTGTTTACAAATTATCTGTACGTGAAGATGCGAAGCCAGGCGTTAAGTTCGGTGATGTTGTTGCTAACGACTTAGATAGCGGTTCTTATGGACAGTTAACTTACACTTTGCGTGGGTTTGGTGCGGATAAATTTCGAACTGATTCAATGCATGGTGGAATTTGGGTGGCAAAATTATTGGATTATGAAACACAAAAGTCATATTCTTTGACAATGGAAGCGAGAGACGGAGGTGGTCGAGTTTCTACTGTCAATGTCCTCATCGAATTGGACGATGTTAATGACAATTCACCAGTATTCGAGCAAGCAGAGTACACCAGAACTGTGCGCGAAGGTGCAACAAGTTTTGAGCCCCAATTGTTTGTCAGAGCAACTGACGTTGATGGGCCTGCACACGGCAATGGAAATATCAGTTACTCCATCAGTCGACATAATGGAATGGCCGATGATGTATTTAAAATTCATCCTACGTCTGGTGAATTAACAATGATTCGTCCAGCAAAATCTGGCGATACAGAAAGAGGTTTGTACGAATTGGATATTCGTGCGACTGACTTTGGGTATCCACCTTTGTACTCGGAAGCAAAACTGTCGATTCGTGTTGGTGTACCAGGCAATCAGCGACCAATTTTCCGGGGAAATCATAAAGGTGGACCACCTGGACCTAATAGTTATCGTGCGAGGCTCCTTGAGAATGCTTCACCTGGCACAGAAGTGATAAAAGTAATCGCAAACGATCCCGATGGTCGCGATAGTCTTCTACAATATTACATTGCTTCTGGTGCCAAAGATAATTTCGTGATTGATTCAAGTTCAGGTGTTATAACAGTATCGCCTGATGCTCGACTGGATTTAGATACCGGCGGTGATAAATACGAAGTGATAATTTATGCAGTTGATTCTGGAACACCAGTTAGAGAAACAGCATCAACCACTGTCACTGTTAACATTCTTGACGTGAATAATAAACCACCACAATTTTCAAACTCCACTTATCTTGTTTATGTTTCGGAACGTGCGATAATCGGTGACTCGGTACTGAAAGTATTGGCATTGGATCCAGATACTGATGCAAAAATTGAGTATTCGATTATAGAACCGATAAAGGCGGTAGATAAAACAGGCGTTGCATTAAAAAGTACAACACCGTACGATTATAAAACTGCGTTCAAAATAAATTCAACAAGCGGATTGATTACTGTAAATCGTGTGTTGGATTATCAAGTCGCAGCTGTGATAATTCTCACAGTTCAAGCGGAAGACAAGAATGCTATTGTTGATAAAGAGATACAGATTGACACGGCAGAAGTCACAATTTATATCCAAGCATTCAGCGACGATAATCCAATATTCTACAACCCAGGATGGTCAGCAAACAATCCAATCATTCGTGTTAATGTACCTGAAGAGCAACCTTTGGGTACAACCCTTTTGATGTTATCGGCGAAAGAATCTACAGGAAATTCAGTACAGAGATTTGAACTCGTTCGAGAGAATGATGAAGAATCGTATGTAAACGTTGGTGTTCAGAGTGGAAATGTTGTCTTGAATAAACGTCTCGATTACGAATCTTTGACTGAAAAATTTATCAAGTTCAGAGTTCGTGCATTGGCAAGGGATTATGATATAACTAGAAAAATGTCTGAGGCAACTGTAATAGTTTCAGTGCAAGATATCAATGACAATAGTCCGTTATTCACTCAAAAAAATTACAAAGTTTCAGTTATGGAAGACTCAACACCATCGAAAATTATTCTGAATGTGAAAGCGAGTGATATGGACAGTTCATTCACAGAACAAGAAATAAAACGGGGTTACGGCGAAGTACGTTATGCTTTAACTGGCGAAAATGCCAATTTATTCGAGATTGATCCAATCAGTGGTAACATTGGAATTGCTAAAAACACGACTTTGGATAGAGAAAGACAATCAGTGTTACGATTTTATGTAATTGCATCGGATATGCCTCAAGGCGGTGCTGAACAACGAACCACACGTGTTCTAGTTACAGTAGATGTTCTTGATGTCAATGATAATCCACCATCTTTCCCACAGTCCTCGTACACTGCTGTAATTCCTGAAAATGCACCGACCAATGTCAGTGTTGTCAATATCACTGCGTCTGATCCGGACGAGGGCAAAGGCGGTAGGATTCATTTTGAGATAATTGACGAAGGTGAGGCCAACGGATTATTTAAAATCGATCATGAGACGGGTGAAATAATGTCGGCAAAAAAACTCACAGGAAAGGGGCGTATTGAGCCTTATAATATGCGCGTTAGAGCGCAAGATGGTGGACATCCTGTTCTTCATTCAGACGTTTTATTAACTCTATACATAGGTGATGTTGTTAGTAATGATGGTGTGCCATTATTTATCCGTCCTACATTAGAAGAAATTGCTTATATTTCGGAAAATTCGACTATTGGTAGTCCAGTGTTTCAAGTTGTCGCTTCTGATCCAGACGATCCAAATCTTCCAAATGGGAAAATTACTTTCAAATTCCTGGAAGACGGCAATTTTGGTAATGATGCCAGTGCTTTTAGAATTAATGGTGAAACAGGACTGATAACTACAAAGAAATTATTAGATCGCGAGATAAAAGACAGTTTCACATTGATATTAATTGCTCAAGATTTGGGTGATCCACCACAACAGGCGTCAAGAGTCCTTCAAGTAATTGTGAATGACATTGATGATCATAAACCACATTTTAAACGTAGCCTGGACAGCCAACCAATTGAATTGTCTGTTCAGGAGGAGGTTCCAGAAGAAACGAAAGTTGGTGTCATTGATGCAATCGATGAAGACATTGGTGATAATGGAATGATTGATTATGTCATCACTTATGGCAATGAAGCAGGGCTTTTTTCAATTCAACGGTTAGCCAATAATTCAGCGGTGATAAAAACAGTTGGTAGACTCGATCGTGAAATGTCTATGCGTCATTTATTGACGATAAAATGCTACAAATATCCATTAAAAAAATCGGATGTAATACCAAAGCCATATAATCGTCAAGATCCATCAGAGCGGCAGGTTTTGATTAGAATTCTAGATGTCGATGACAATAAACCTACGTTCAGAAAAGACAATATCACTCTTGGAGTAAGATTGAATGTGCCTATAGACACAAGTTTAATTACATTAGAGGCAGAAGACAAAGATTCAGATGCTCTTCCAATTAATTATATTATGGGAAAAATATCATTCACATCGTTGGCCGAGCCAACAATGTCGAAGAAAGAAATCCCTTCATATTTATCATTGAACTCGAAAACTGGTGAATTGAGAACTACAGGTTCTATGTCAGGATTTGCGGATGGCTTCATGGAAATCCCAATAACCGCTAATAATTCTCTAATACCAGGTAGAGCTACGAACGTTACATTAAGAATATTCCTTCTACGTGACAGAGACATGTTGAAATTTGTCTTCTCAAAACCGCCGATTGAAGTACGCAAAACTCTTGAAGACTTCGAGAAAGCTGTTCAACAAGCGCTGTCTCTTCCGATCACTGTAAACGTTTACGATACGCAATTTTATTCCAAGGATGATAATTCATTGGATTTCTCATCGACAAGTTCGTGTTTCCAAATGGTCGGTCGTGAGGCTTATGATTTAGAAGAAATGAAGGCGCTGTTGAGAGATCCAAAAAATGAAGAGTTGAAAAAAGTTTATGAGAAATTTCATGTAGAAAAAGTGCAACATTGCGCTATGCTTGTTGCTCGTGCTGATGCTTCGATGACTCAAATGTGGGTTCTCGCTATTGCTGGCCTAGTTGGCGTCGCCGCCATCATTTCCAGTTGCACGCTTTGTTGCATGCACTCTAAGTAAGTACACATTATTATTCTTGAGTTTTAATTACTCTTGAAGATAGTGATTAATGTCGTTGTATGCTTTACTATATTATTATATTTCAATTTCAGGTATAAAAGACGTGTCAAACACGCACGAATTAGAGAACAAAACCGACCGCCTCTAAGTTACGTTTCATCAGGTCCAGGAATGATTAATGCTCAATCACATACAACGTTGGGAACTCTTGGACCTGGTACAATGGTCACTTTGGGACCTCATGAAGGGCCATATGAGTGGGGTGCTGATACGACGCTTTATCATCCCAGCACATTATCCCGAACATAATTTAAGAATTTTTGTTCTCATTAATGAGAAAGAAAAAGAACAGAGAAGAAATCACAAGTAAGACTTTTTCAAGGTGCTTTAGCCAATGAGTGATCGATGAAGATTTGAGAAATCTTCAACGGTAATGCAGTGATTTGAGATTATATGTACATTAAATAACAAAATGGAAGTAAGTTATGCTATGGAAGGCAAATTGTAATATAAAATTTAGCATTTAAGACTCGTTATTACGTTTGAATACGTAAAAAAAAGTTGTACATTTCACCATATTTATACATGAAAAAGAGATATAAATACAAAGCAAACAAACATGCATTCAATGCTATTATATGTCCATCACCAGGACTTATATACGAAAAATTTTAATTAGAGATTAGTAGAACGCCGGAATAAAAAAAAAGAAGAAATGTCAAGGCAAGCTCGTTAAAATAATTCATTATCAAACAGTGTTCCACTGATGACAGGGGTAAAAAATTAAGCTGTTTCATGAGTTTCTCGTGCTGGCATGTGGGATAAAAATAGAAACGACGCAAACAATATAGGACAGTTCGTATTTTTTTCCTTTCATCATTATAGAAATGAGTAGTACACTTTCATTGATAAATGTAATATGCTATGCAAAAGAAAAAATTTTTTTATCCCCACTTTCACTTTTACACACGTCGCGAAACATGTAGCAAAGGTCACCGATTATTACCATCCAATTTTATTATTAATGTTTGAATGTTTAAAAATTCCATCGGAATTTCAATGTTTCAATTGGATGTTACGAGACTGTCCGCAAATTTTTGAAATCCTTCAATAGTATCTACATTAATTGTTGTCGTTGGAACAGCTATTATTTCATCATTCATTTTTTTCGACACTTTAGTAATATTCTTAGCTATTTCTTCAATATTTATTTGATGATTCGAAGGCGTTTCTTTCTGTACTGATGTCATTCTTTCATTATCCAACGGATCTTTCTCATTCGGCATTTCTATAAAACTTTCTTCAAATCTGGTAAGTGGTAAATTGGTTGGTATATCATTTTCCTCATATTTTGAGTCTTCGATTGCACTATGAACACTTAATTGCTTTGTAATAGTTGTTAAAGGTGATATGACCTGTTCCACAAATTGCTGTCTGTCTTCAGGCCGCATCATTTCAGATCTTTCCAATATATCGTTTCTGAAAAAAACACAAATATGTATTTTATTTTTTGACTTATTAATTTTTTTTTATTTCATCAATCAATTGCATCATTGAAATGTTTTCATTGACATTTCGCTTTGATCATTCACGGCATACAACCCACACTATTACATTTTAGTGAAAGTCCCACATGCCTATTCTACTTGACGGACATAAAAAATGTTAAATGCTCTTATCTACCGCGTGGTGAAACTTTATTGACATGTTCCATTCAGGTGCGTAGTATTACTGGAAGTCATAATCTAGTACAAGTCTTCATTGATAATATAGAAGTGTTGGAAAGAGAAGAGAAATATTCTTTTCTTCTAAATATTTTTACAATTATTGTAATGCAAAGTTTGGAATATTATTCACCTGCTAAGTTTGCTTTTCCGTCTAGGATATAAATTAAGATGAAAGACCATTTGTTTTTTCTCCTCCTCTTCAGACATTCCTGGCTGAGGTGCTGGTACTGCGATGACAGGGATTGGTTGTGCAGCTGCTACATGACTCATTGGGAAATAACGTCCACCACGTCCATAAGCTGATGGTCTTCTTGTTTCTTGATATTCCTCTGGGTTACGAATTGGTGGTCTAGGTCGTGAAGCTTTTTTACTTGGTGGTTGCTCCTGGAGATCGGTTATAGGATAGATATCAAGCATCACACTAAATGGTTTTGCTTTCTTCTTTCCATAAGCTGCAGAATATGCACCAGCATGATCAAAAGATTGTTCAAGTGGGATTGGTGGTCTGTTCATCATCATCATTGGTCGATGATAGGCCGGTTCAAAATAATTATTGTATCGATGCACATTCGAGGGTGAAAATCTGATGAACAATAAAATTTAGAGTAAAACTTTAATCACAATTTTAAATTATTAGATAGAAAAAATCAAGTAGTTATTTCATTTCAATACCTGACATCAGTAGGCGCAAGTAGGTTCACATCAGCTGGATGTTTAGGTTTGTATTGATAGAAAGGATCGTTATTAGCAATGCTAAAATGCGCCGCTGCCTCCGCCGATTCCTCTTCACTCTCTTCACTCCCACTGGATATTTCAGAACGATCGCTGTTCGTCAGAATTTCACCAACATCCGGATACAGCTCATACTTCTTTGGATTGACATAAACTCCAGTGAATTTAATTCCACGTTTAGAAGTTTCAGGATTGTTGGTCAAATATTTAATAACATCTTGAATATTTCTAGTAGTGTGTGGATATCTGTATTGAGTCAATTGTGGAAACTTTGGACGTTTGAAGGACGCAGGATGTGGTGTCTTCAATTCAAAGTGGAATGGTGTTGGCCTAGACTCCTGCTCCATAAATTCTTCATCATCATCCGGATGTTCATACCTGAATAAGAATGGAAATATATAATTAGTTCTGAGATTATCAGCATTTATGAAGGTCTTACATTTGTCGTACTCTGTAGACAACAGCATGATTGCTGAACAATTGTTTGCCCTCGACCTTTTCTTCCACTTCATTATTTTCATCGCCGTTCATCAATCTCTTTCTCAATTTAAAATTTTCCAAACTTTGGCTCCTCAGTTGTGGCAAATGAAAACCAAAACTCCGATCTTCTGGATCAGGATTGCTATTGGTATCAATCAATGAAACATTTTCATTGTCATCAGATCTATCTTGAATCCCTGATGAAGTCAATTTATCAACTTCAGGTTTTGGTATTGGTGTCGTTGTAGTTTTCATTGGCTTCTTAAGTGCATTTTGCAGCATGTAAATATGCTTTGTCTCCTGACTGACTTTGCTACTTGCCGAGGCGCCGGATGCAAAGTCGTAGATAAAAATCGCTGCCTATATTGTCAACATCAACGTGGGTTGGTCTTTAAATACATTGTACAGAAATAAAAGAATTCTAAACTAGTGAAAATAATAATGCGATGTAATTAGTAAGTGCATCACAGCATTGCAAGTGTACATCATTCATTTTCTTTAGACTAATTTGATCGCATTATTCACACCCACCCTGTTGGTTCACTCCACATTTAGAAATGTTCTTATTCGTGTCAATGCACAGTAAATGGCCTATATGTGAAGCATGCAGAAATCTGAGATACGTTGTAGATTTGTGGTCACGCGTTGTGCATCAAAGAATTATTCATAAAGAGAAAATATTCTAGCTTCTTTATTTTTCTCCATCAATCACTTTAATCATCATCATAAGGCTGGCAATATCTTTATCATTTATTCATCCATTAATGGAGATGAAAGAAAAAATGAAAATTTACAACATTTGAGAATAATATTTTTATGACTTGGTCGTTGTCTTGTTGATGAGAATACAACTACAACGCGGCATTCTGGGTTAATTAGAAACCATGATTAACGTGCTAGCGATAAATGTTAGTGTGTTAAATAGCAAACGTGAAATGAAGTGTGACGTGTTTTTATGCAATGGGAAATATTCAATTATAATTGTATTGATAATCATTACCAGTATTGCTGCAACGATTGCCATTACACCGATGACAAATTTTCTTACAACTGGTCCGTATTTGCTTCTGCTGTAACGATCAGCACGATCAGAGTAGAGTCCAAGCTCCGAACTGCTAATTGCCGATCTGCGACCGGTCTCAAACATTTCTATAATCGCTCTCACACGCGATCAATCATATTTGACGATTATTATTTATGCAAACATTGCGGAAAATTTCGCTATTCTTTTGTGATTAGCCCTTTTGTGATTAGACACTTTTGTTGGCCCGTTATTTCAGCACTGGCGATCTTTGGGACGACTGAAATGGATCTGGTGGCCGCTTGCAGTTTTCTACCGAGCAATATTTTCCATCGCTGAGTCAAACGACTGGTAGGAGAAGAGCTTGTGAATGTCTATATGGACTACTTAACAAACGAAGGAATGTACTCACTACCCATGAAAGATTAATTAATCTGATTGTCATCACGTTACATTTTATTGGTATCAAAAGTTTCATATTATTCTCCATTTCGTTTTCTTTTTTTCTTCTTCCTTTCCTCATTGTCATCTTATCACAATCATAAAAATTGAATCTGCATTTGTAGAATATATAATAAAATCTTTATTTATAAATTCGGTATAAAAAAAAGTTTACATAGTTATTAAATTTCAATTTTGTTTTTTTTAAAACATATAATTATCGTGAAAATTGTGCCGTTGTTTGTTCATGAAAGGATAAAGAATAATATTATGAATAATCTTTTCAATTTTACTTAAGTCGATACCTCTCCGAGTCTTACTAAATCTCGAGTTAAAATAAAAAAATATTGTTAATTTTTACCATTCATAATTACTAATCACCAATGTATTGCTCGAAATAAAAAAAAAGAAGAAAAAAAAAATACAAATATTGGAAAGATAGAATTCAGGCAGTGTTCGAACCTTATTTTTTGTTGTGTTTTATAATTATCATTTCTTAACGCTTACGGAATTCAAATGGGATATCAGGAATTCGATAATTGTATCCGACAGGTCTTGATGTTGCTGGTGGAATGGTTGGAATTGGACCAGGTTTACCAGTTGGTGGTTTGTAAGTTGTAGTGCTTGGCGTAACGCTGTATTTCGCTGTTGGAAATGGTGGTGCTGTGACTGTTTCATAAGTTACTCTTGGCGATGAGGGTGGAAGATATGGTGGTGGTCTGGTTACTGGTGGTGGCGTTGGTTGAGTAAAATACGTAGGTTGCGTAGTGAATTGTACCACAGGTGGTCTAGTAAATGGCGTAGGTTTTGGAGTGGTTCCTACCACAGGTGGCAAATATTCGGCTGGAGTTGTTGAGGGTGGTTTTGGTCTTGTCGGTGCTGGTGTCACTGGTGGAAGATATTCTGGTGGATTTGTTGATGGTTTCGTCACTGGCCGAACATACTCAGTTGTTCTTTGCGTGACTGGTCTTGGAACACGCGTTGACTGTGGAGTATCAGGTTCTGGTCGATATGGTGGCCGTGTAGGTGGTGGTCGCGTTGGTGGTGGTCGTGTTACGAGAGGTCTATATGTTGTTCGTTCAGTCACTGGTGGAAGATATTCCGGTGGGCTTGTTGATGGTTTTGTTACTGGCCGAACATACTCAGTTGTTCTTTGCGTCACTGGTTTTGGAACACGTGTTGATTGTGGTGTATCAGGTTCTGGCCGATATGGGGGCCGTGTTACTGGTGGTCGCGTTGCTGGTGGTTGCGTTGCTGGTGGCCGTGTAGGTGGTGGTCGCGTTGGTGGTGGTCGTGTTACGAGAGGTCTATATGTTGTTCGTTCAGTCACTGGTGGAAGATATTCTGGTGGATTTGTTGATGGTTTTGTCACCGGCCGAACATATTCAGTTGTTCTTTGCGTCACTGGTTTTGGAACACGCGTTGATTGTGGAGTATCAGGTTCCGGTCGATATGGTGGCCGTGTCACTGGTGGACGTGTTACTGGTGGCCGAGTTACTGGTGGTTGAGTCACTGGTGGTCGAGTTACTGGTGGTTGAGTCACTGGTTGTCGAGTTACTGGCGGCCGTGTTACTAGTGGTCGAGTTACGAGAGGTCTATACGTTGTTGTTTGTTTAGTCAATGGTGGAAGATATTCTGGCGGACTTGTTGAAGTCCTCGGTGGAGGCCTGTTGAAAAAATAAAATTATTAAAATATCCCAAAATATGAAATAATGATCACAGTATTGACAGCTAATTCTTCTATTTTACCTAGTGGTTCGAGGTGGTGGTGGTGGCGGTGGCGGTGGTGGGCGTGTATTAGGCTTCGGTTCCGATGGGAATGGAATTTTCGGCGTTTCATAATTGTATCCAGGTGACGAAGTTGTTCTTGATGGTGGTGGCCTTGTAGTTGGTCTGGGTCTGGTTGTTGTCACAATTGGTCTTGGCCTGGTTGTTGTCACAATTGGTCTTGGTCTGGTTGTTGTCACAATTGGTCTAGGGGTTGTTGTCGTCACAATTGGTCTGCGGGTTGTTGTCGTCACAATTGGTCTACGGGTTGTTGTTGTCTGCGGTGGCCTTGTTGTTGGTCTTGGTTTGGGTGTGGTTGTTGATGGAACCTGAGGTGGGAAAGTTAGAGGCCTTTCTGGCGGTGGATAATTGTAAGGTGGTGTAATCAATGCTGGAGGGCTAGGTGTAGGAGGTCGTGGCGGCGGCGGTGGTGATGGTCTTTGTATCGGCGGTTGTGGCGGCGGTCTTCGTGGAGGTGGTGGAGTTTGAGGTGGTCTTTGTGGCGGTGGTGGAGTTTGAGGTGGTCTTTGTGGAGGTGGTGGAGTTTGCGGAGGGGGTCTTCGCGGGGGTGGTGGAGTTTGCGGAGGGGGTCTTCGTGGGGGCGGTGGAGTTTGAGGTGGGGGTCTTCGCGGGGGTGGTGGAGTTTGAGGTGGTCTTTGTGGAGGTGGTGGAGTTTGAGGGGGTGGTCTTCGTGGAGGTGGTGGAGTTTGAGGTGGGAAAGGCTTAGATGGAGGGTCATAAAAGTACGGTGACTGCGGCGGAGTTCTATTGACAAAAATATATACGAAAATATAGAAAATCTGAGAAATCCTGTTGATTATATTCAATCATGGACAGAAATACTACTGTAACAACCAATTAAATTGATATTCCTCTGTATACCATTATATATCCTTTCAAAAGCTATATTCCGTACATGCAAAAAATTGTTGTACAAATTTTTAGTGGGCAGATTCACTCTAATTTAAAAGAAGAAAAGTATTTATAGTATTCGAAGATTAACTCAATTCAATATGAAAATTTGTACTTAATCATTCCAGTAATTTGTGCATTTACTTTCATATAATTACATCTTTCTCTGCTCATTTCGAATACTATTCAGTGAATATTCGTGAAAGTTTTCATGAAATTGTAATCCACATTTCGTCTATTATCATTCTGAATAACCCTCTTACAATCTAATGATGAATCATTCAACTGAAAAAAACTTCTTCGACCAGTTACAGTAGCATTTCCCATTAATAATTGCCGAATCTATTATATACTTACGATGGTGGCGGTGGTGGTGGTCGTGGCGGTCGGGCAGGTCTGTGTGGAAGAGAAAAAAAAACGGAAAAAATACAAGATTAGAATTAGAATGATAATTTAGGACGATGCTAATGTATGAGCGGATGGGATTCTTACGTTTGGGTGGTTCTCGGTGGTGGTGGAGTTGCAGGTGGCTGAGTGTATGGTGGACGAGTTGCTGGTGGTTTCGTTTGTCTAGAAAACGAAAAATCGAAACAACAATTACATGATAACTCGCAAAGGTCAATAAATAAATTGTCGAATAATTCTTACGGTGGCGGCAAAGTGAATGGCTGCTCCGGTTTTTCATAGAAATATCCTTTGGATTGTGATTGAGCTCTAGCACTGCTGTCAATAGCTCGTTTGCTCTTGGCATGCACATGACACGTGGATATCACCGCCACGAAGGTGGCGGCCCACAAGAGCTTCCACTAAAAACAAAAAACAAATCCACAATAAATAACGACAAAAGAAAAAAAAACAATATGTGAAAACTTTCTCAATCAATTTTTGGCGAGTCAATTATCGTAAAAACCCACTGCACTAAAATTCAAATGTTACATAATAAACTAAATGCATTCGTGATTTAAATTCTTCAAGAAAAATATCGTGATCGTTTTATTCTCATGAGATAATCCCACGCCTCGCCCTTCCAATTGCTCATGCCTTACATAACGATATTCTGTAACGAGACGAGGACGAAACATTCATACACACACAGGTATAAAAAAATATATGGTAACGATAGCACCAAGGTAGAGTCACAATGATGAAGATGATGGTGATGGTGATCGTGAAAGGTTTTTGCCCGAAGCAATATATGGAGACCATTAGAGTAAGATATTCTTCAGCAATACAGAAAAAGTTTCACTTGTCTCAAGGCTAAATATTATTCAATAAAGATGAAATAATCATTTCAAATGATGTTTAAAAAAGCAAAATTTTTAACATATAATTTTTTGTTTCCTTTGACAATATATAGAAACATATACAACCAAGCTTGCGACATATTGATTCCAAGTTTGATGAACGTCGTTCAGTGACCTTTTAGAAGTCTCATTTATGTGGAAGATCATAATAGTAAGTACATATTTCTTCAGTATAATATGCAAAAGGTTAATTCATCTATACATGTATTATTTACAATAATAATAATTGAGTGTTATATGAAATGCAAACTATCATAAAGTAGCATAATTAATTGAACACTCATAAGATATCCAATTCAACACACTTTATATTGACAACTTTATTATTTACATTAGTTCAACTTGAAAATACGAAATAATTCTGTCGACCTATTTTAAAATCAACTCTCGTCTCTTTGTAATAATTATCATGTAAGTACTTCTGCTCTTATGTGGATGAGAATGTGTACACATGTGTTTGTGTTGTACTGGAGAAAGTCTTCATCGAATTGCGCATCTTCGACGACCAAAGATATTATGTTCGTCCCCATATATACACATAACATGCGAGAGAAAAAAAATAACCGCATATGTATTTGTTGATGTGGCCTTTATATATTATAAGAGCCCAAGTGGTGGACCAAGAGGGACATTCTTGCATCGACGATAAATCCCCATCAACCAAGTCATTACGTCATTGAAAATTCATGTCATTCGATTATCTCATCGGCTACAACATTGCATATTAATTCTCTTTTTTCTTTTTTCATTTGATAAATAAAATGAATCAGGAGATCAAAGTAAAGTAAAAAAAATGAAATTCGAAATTATTTCTCGGCCAATTTTTTCGATTTTTCTAGTAGTTAGTGAAGATCGTTGAGATATATTATACTGAAACTCTCTCTCATTTTCTTATCATTATTTCAGTCATTGCATTTGTTATTATGTGAAAAGTAATAATTATTTATATTAGTTAAGCACATGTTAGCACAATGACATGATTATTTGCATGAGAATGATTTTGAAACGTCAGGGGCAATTAAATTTAATATGTTGACAATTATTTTTTGTGCAATAACAAAGGTGAGAGTGTGATAAATTATTGAAGTAAAAAGTACAGGTGAAGATAAGCAATAAATTACAATTATAAATACTTTATTTTTATCCTATTTCTTTATTTCTTATTTTCTTTTCATAGGAAAATTCGCATTGATGCATCCATCATGCCATTCACAACTCGATAATTGCAAGGATGAATAGTCGTGACTCGAAAATGCGATAAATTCTTCGATATAAAGTAGTAGTAAAAGAGAAGATTGGCCGTTACGATTGACTTTACTATCTCTGGTCTATCTGAGCGTAAAAGGTTACGCGAGTGGCGTTGAAAATACGATGACGATGTATGACGATGAATTCATTGGAACTAATATTGGCTTGTAAGTTTATATTATCTATCCATATAAAAATTTAATTCGTGGATATTATCATATCTGATTATAAACATGCATGAGAAGTATTAAAGAAACATATATTTATGAGATGGCATGGAATTTAGGAATATAATTTCTTGAACTGAGAAATCTGCAATTCATTAAACTTCTGGATGAGTCGATAAAACATTTCAGACCTTCACCGCTTGATGAAGATGATGATGATTGTGTGGGAAGGCATCTTCTTTCCACACCATCATCAAGATTCTACACCATTCACTATTAAATTTTTATTTCCCCACTATTTTATTGATCATGAAAATAAAAAAAAAAAAAATACAATACCTGTATGCATATTTTTGTTTATTTATATCGGATTATATTTCTGTTGACAGGATGATTTAAGAGTTGTCCTGAATTAATTTTTCGCCAAGGGAATATGAATGAGGACAAAAAAATTATTGGTGAATAAAGAAGTGGTTTTGGTCAATTACAAATAATATTATGCGATTTTATAAAATTTTATGCGAAAAAATTGGAATTATTGATTATCAAGCATAATTTTATCATGGTTATTATTTAGTCAACGGTGTAAAGATGTTGTGAAAATTATTCATTTTATAAATTCCTTAACGTATCCAAAAAAATATTGATCATTTTTAAATTCTGCTTGGTAATAAATAACGAATTTGAATTCTTGTTGAATTAATCTTTGTCGTATATCTCAAATATCGCACATTATATCTCTATAATGTTTCTATAATTACTACGTTCAATCAGTTAATTCGAATTGCAATCGACAGAAAATTTGTGATTTATTCGTTTCGTTGAATTCACAGAAATTGTTAAGATATTAAAGATCAACAGACCCATCGTATAAATTGTAAAGGGATAAGGGAATTCCTCGTGCGTTTACTTAATGGTTATTTATACGCTCAATTATTTTGTTTATAATGTAAAAAGGAATTCTGTTAGTGAATGAAAAGGTCGATGGAGTATTGTGGGAATTTTCCTTATTCAATTTACTGAAAGTGACACAAGAAAAATACAAATTTCTATTAGTCACGTGTAAGTGAATTTGATTGCCATTGTCGTGAGAGAAATTTTTCCGGTGGCAAGAGCACGAATTATCAGAGATTCAATTACATAACCAACGCCGTGAAGTGAATCGAATGAAATATCTATATAGGGCCCTTTAATGATCTTTCATAGTCTCTCACCGTATCTTGAGCAATGAATTTCAATTACATTACGTTGAGTTACGTAGGACCTTTAAAACTCAATAGCGAAGCCGACTATGTAATCGTTGGCTTTTATAAGCTTCGATTCACGTCAAGTTGTCACGATTAAATGTCTTGACAATGAAAAAATAAGAATAGAAGATAAATAAATAAAGTAAATGAAGAGGATTTTCTAGATAGTTTTTTTTTTTTGATAATGGATTAAGTAATAGATGAATTACTTCACATTTGTGATGGCACAAACATTACATCAGACAATAATATTCAAATGTATTCTTCAAACCGAGTAATTTAAATACAAATATGTATATTTATTATTGTCGAAAATATTCAAATACGATTATTTATGTGGTTTCATTGGCCTTCGACCTTAATTGAAATTCTTATATATAATGAAACAAATTCCAATCTTTTTTCAAAATTTTATGGCATTTAGGTCCGGCTATGAGTCATATGGTCATTCTACTCCTAGTTCGTTCTTCAATTTCTACATTTCGTTGTCCTTGACAACAAAAATAGAAATTTGATTTGTATCGTGCTAATAAATGTGTGAAAACTTCTAACTAAAAACTTTGAAATAATTCACTTCTTCTTTCACTGATTTCTATCGCAAATTCTCAGATTCAACTGTTGGATTATAATTAATCTTCAAATCATATTGATGTCTTCTCATTCATTTTCAATACCAAATAAATAATAATTATTTTTCTATAAAACATTGTATGGTTGGGATAAATGTTATTACTACAATCTGTCAACTATAAAAAAATCAGCATTCACTCGTTAAATATTCAAACTCTATATCTATAGATAAGCGAAGACGTGTATATAATCCTCTTTTATATATTCGCAGTCCCAGTAACCTTTTAGCATTTTCTTGTCACGAATGAAGTCGAGTAAACAGATATACGATGCAACGAACGTTGAATAAAAAAGGAACAAATTGAAGAAACAAAAAAAGATGCACAATTGAGAAATTAATATTCTCTCATCTGATTAGCACAATTAAAATAATAATTTTTTTCTTTTTCTCCATATCACCCTATCAATACCATAAGTATATGAATAAACATATATGGGAGGGTAGAAAAATAATCACACTTCACATTTCCAGTAATTGAATATCGGAGCACACTTGTTTACTTACCATCGCTATATTTCCAGCACTGATTGAAACTTTGAAAAAAATTTCAGCTGTCGCAAATTAAATAAATGATTGAATAATAAATAACACAAATATTATTTGATATTTTTAAATATATTTATATTTAAGTTATTAACAAACAGTTAAAATAAAAGTTGCCCGTCTCGTGGGAGCGGACGTCCCCGGAATGAACTTCTTCGTTGTGGAGCCATCCAGAAGCATTTATAGGATTCATCTGATCCCTTCCAAGACGTCATTGAAGCGATGATGGGGAGGAGAGAAAAGCAAACGTTGGTCCAGGTAATTATTGCAAATGTGTGCGAGATGCTGTAACCTGTCTCACAGTCTTTTATTTTTAATGTATTGGTATATATTGCTGAAGATGATGAAGATGATGGAGTAGGAGTATTTTTAAGATGATGATACTCATCATTTGGAATACTGTGCACATTAAAAAATCTTCCGAAATAAATATTCACAGTTAACCAACTAGAAAAGTATTATGTCATTGAGAATTAATTCAAGGCATTGATTTTCATGAAGTTATTTCAACTATTTATGCTAAAATAATTATTCTTTTTTTTTTGATTCCAAGAGCATCGAACCCAAGGTGAAATCATCATTCGATACTTTGATTCAATAATTCAACCTTGAGCTCTATATTACCTAGAGATGGGATAAAACGGATCTCCAATAATTTCTTGGGTGAATTTTTAATGAATTTTATTTTCTCATAGATGATTTGTCGATTGTTAAAGAAGATAATTGAAATTGATAAGCATCATTCATGTAGTATACACAAAAGTGCCAAAAAGAAGAAAAAAATGAATCATCAATAAATTCTCAATTGAATTGTTCGATACTGAAAAATTATTCTTTATGAATGGTTCAATTGACAGCACAAGGCATCTACACAAACGTATCGCAAAGATCACCAATCGAATTCCCTTTACGTTTGTATTATCACAATTAATTCTTTTCTTTTTCTGTCATGAATTATTTTCGATTACCAAATATTACAGTCGTATTGACCTTTTGGTTGCGCAAAACGTCGATCAATATGAATGATTTATACTATCGACAACGTAGAACAAAACATTATGTCAATAATTGCAAAATAAAAAAAAAATGAATGGAAGAAGAAAATGTGGAGGAAGAAAAATGAAAAGAAAAGAAGATATAAATATTTTACTCTTTTTATATGATGATTTATTTATCGGATAAGATTTGTTTAATGTCATAAACATAATTTATTTATTATGAATTATAAATTTTTCTTAAACAAAATTCATTCTGCGCTATGGGATGATATGGAGGCGGATGGGCACAGGATGAAGGTCGAGGTGTTCCTCTTAATTCATCCGTTCACTCTTGCTGTGATAAATATGCAGATACAAATAAATATATAAATATATTTCTGTAAGGTGAATGCAGTCTTGGACCATTGGTAAGAACACTAAACTCTTTTTATCTCACTTGTACTAAAAATTTTAAATATCTCAGTCTCTTCTTTCAATTTCTGGTTATAGCTGCGATGACCAACAGATAAAAAACTTCATTATTGTTATTATCATGGAAAAAAATTGGTGCCTTTTTTTTTCAGTGATATCTGCTGGACACGAGTCTTCAAAGTCGACGGCATTGAGACAACCAGATCTGCTCTTTCGATTTCTGACAATTATTTTATCATCATTCCTATGTCTCATCCATATGATGATGAGAAATCACGAAAATATCCGCCTCGTAACGTTATATTAAGAAATAATTGAATTTATAATTTCAGCGTTTCTCAAAATACTTTTACATACATTCCGGAAGAGGAAAAAATTCTATTGATTCATATAAATAGGGATTTATTCTTGTGTATAGATTATTATTGTGTTTATAAATGTTTTTTTTGTTCTGTTTGAATGAATGCAGTAGTGAAAGCCATACGCTAACAGTGGCGTTTTGCATCCACATTTAATTCTTGCATAATTTTTTTCATGAAATGGATGCAATCAATTGGCATTGTATACTTTTTATTATTCATAAAATCATAAAACTAAAATATATTTATGGATTTATGTTAATAATTTAACACACTGTAAAAATAGATATTTACATAAAATGATTTTACTCATTTTTTGAAATCATCAAAAATTTTATTAATTAACTAAACTCTATCAGAAAAAAAAAACTATGAAAAAAAAAATAAAATACACAAGAAGAACAAAAAATGTCAACATTTCACAATAATATAAAACGATTCAATTGACAAATTGTTTTATATTTCCTCAAGACAAATAGACATTTATATTTTGAATGAAGAAAAAAAATTGAGTAACTTGTCTGAAATCAAAATTTATTTAAAATAATTTGACCATTATTCTTATTTTAAAATAAAGCCACTCTGTCAATTTCTAGTTTGTATCAAAACTTATTCATTGAGATCATCGTGTAGATTGATGATTTGTATATGAGAAAGAAATTATATTCACGATGTTGAAATGTTGATAATATTCCGTTAATGAATAAAGAATCAACAATTTATGTTCATTCTTTTTTTTTCGTAGATTATATTTCATTTTCACTGTCTTCGTTATTCTTGCATTGACCCATGAAAAAAAAAAGTATATATGTATACTTAAACAAATAAATAAAACAAAAAGAGATGAGAGAATTGTTAAATGATGGTTGAATAATTATTAAACCCACATGATAATAAATAATTCGTTAATATGATTACGTAATATCATCTTCCATTAAAAATTGAAGAAACATAAATTTATTTTTTTCTTTCTTCACTCGTAAAACTCGTATGTATTTCATTAATTCTTTATTTTTTCACAACAGATTAATTGAATGCGCCTGGAATGACCTTCATAGTCAAGTTTCTAGAAGGAACAAGGACAACGGGCCTCCCTGTCATCATCATCCATGGTTCATCAATCGTATTCATATCTAATGTCAACTTTCCCAAAATAAAATTTCGATCATCGACATTGGAAAAATTATTTAAATAGCAACACAATCATATCAGCATAAACATAATTGAATTTATTCAAAAAGTTAATTGATACAAATTGGTCCAAATTAATAAAGATAGATAACAAAAAATATCCAATTTTCCAATAAAATTGTCAGTAAAAAAATTAATTGTCCAAAAGAATGTAAGATGTGTCGTCATAATTATCAGAAAAATCCTGAAAGTAATCCAAGAAGTTCATGACCGGGGGAACTCAAAGGTAATGGCCGTAGAGTCCGCCGTAACCGAAACCGTAATAAGGGTATCCTGGAATGAGATTTATGACCTTCAAAAGGATTCGTTATTCCCATATTACTCTACAAATAATTCGACTTTAGCGAACTCTTTTCTTTTTCATGCAGTAAACCGAAATGAAAATAAAAATAATTCAACAGACAAATTCTACGAATGAAAAATCCAAATATTCCATATATAAAATTCATTTTTGTATTACCATATCCATAACCGATACCGTATGGATATCCAAATCCATATCCATATCCACCATATCCGCCATATCCACCATATCCACCAAGATGTCCTGGACGAGCCATAGCAACACCCACCATCACGGCGACAATCAAAATAGCGAGCTAATCACAACAATAAAAAAATAACCACAACAAAAATACAAATCTTAATTTCGAATCATTATCAACAAAAAAAAAATTGAAATAAATTAAATGAATCACTTACAATCTTTGGCAAAGCCATGCTGCTGATGGTTTCGAGATATAAATCACGTGAAAAAATCACAAGAAATTATTCACAAACGCTCTTTGCGATAATGCCACTGACTGTCGCACAAACTTCTTTTATATACAAAGAAAACTTCCTCCCAAAGCCCCACCCACTAGCAAAATATATATATTTTAATTCTTTTTCCCTGCTATTTTATCCAATGTATTTACCTGCATGAAGCCTATAATAATAGTGTCTATTGTTGTAGTTAGCCATATGTGAAAGAATGTATTATGAAATAGGTACAGACCCATCCAATGTCTTTTTATGCATGAAAAATCGGGCCATTGGTTTTGTGTCGTTCGATGGCACTGCCTTGACATCCAAATTTCTTCCCATAGACATGCGAATTGTTAATAATAATCTCTTTATAAATGATGACAGCGTGTGCAATATTAAATATGCATATATATATACATGTATATACAAGTTTGTGTCACCGTATAAACGAGTCGTTGCACGCGAATTATGCGATGACCATGGATACTTATCAAGTAGTTGTGTCATTAATTGATATGTGTGATTAATTTTGTAATTGAAGAAAATACCAATTACTATGTACTCATCCAGGTTCTTACTCTCTTGTCATATATATTTTCTTCATATTGCTCTACAGCCACTGTTAATATTATTATTATTATTTCTATTAGATAATAATAATTACTAATATTATTTATGATTGTGCATATTAGATTGTGCTCATATGCATCACAGCTCTTATGAATGAATAATTTATGATTACGATATATAATAAAATAGGATATGAAATTTTATAGAAAAACTTTTTTTTTTATGCAATATCTGATTTTATTGATACTTTTTATTTTATTATGTATATGAAATATTTTGTTTGGTGAATGGATAAATAATTTGAAAGATATGGTTATTTAAATTGTGAATAATAAATTTATTTAATTTATAAAATCATATTTGAATAATGGATACATTGAAAACGTGGTGATAAATAAAGAATGTGAACGTAATATGTCTCTGTTGGAAATATCCTTTTTTTTCATGGGTTAATATTTATTTTCGGATCTTTGGCGACGTAATTGGAGGCAATTAAGGGTGGTTTGAATGCGTCTGGTCGTGTGCGGATATCTGAATAATCGTCTGAACGTGGAAGAAAAAGATTTTCAAGTTCTTCACGTGTTTGAGAAATTTGTGGATCGAGACGTTGAAGTGTTGGTTGTTTTGCACCAATTTCAATTACTTTTTCTAGATCTTCAGCTCTTCGTGTTGCAGATTGGAGTGATCCTGGTGAAGCAGCATCATCTTTTTCACGATTTGGATTTACCAAAGATGATCCTGAAGCACCAACTTGCAAACCACCATCAGCAATACTACGTGAAGGGAAGAATTCTGGAAAACTTGGACCTCGTTGTTGTGAATTTCTCTCAAAACCATCACTGTATGGATTTTGAAATCTTTGTGAAGGTAAGAAATCAAATGAATTTTGTCCATAAGCTTGCTGTGGATTTGAAGAACCTAAAAATGCTGGTAAACCTCCCTGGTCACTTCCAACTGAATTCGGATAATTAGCACGTAGATCTTGTCTATAACTATTTGGTAATAAATTATTTCTATCATCTGTAGGTTGCCCAACAAAATTAGAAAAACGATCAGCTCCAGCATCGCTCCTAAAACCTTGGTCGAAGAATCGATTTGAACCAGGATATCTACCATTGAATCCAGTTGGTGGGAAATTTTGTTGATATCTTTCAAACTCTTGTGGAGAATCTGGTGAATTGAATGGTCTATTGGGACCATTAAAAAATGATTCTCGACCAGGAAAACGTGGGTCAATTCCTTGCACACCATTTTCACCACCTCTTTCTCCATCTAATCCTGAATTGAATGGCCGATATATATCAGGATTGAAAGAATCTCTGCCACCGAATAAACCACTGCCAAATTGTCGTGCTGAACCTTGTGATGCTCCCACACCAGGATAATTCTGAAAATTATTTCTACCATCGAAAGGGAATTGATTTTCAAATTGTGTTTGTGGTGCTCGTGCAGAGTCAAGGAATGTCTCTGGTAATTCTCCAGCTACATTTAATTTATTGATTGGAGTTGGATGAAATGTAGTTGGACGAATTGTTGTTGTTGCTGCATTAATTCCAGACTTTTTAGTCGTCAAAAGACCAATTGGTGTAATTAACTTTGTCGATTGTGATTTGAGAGTTGGTTTTCGTGTTGTCGGTGGTGGAATTGTCGTGCCTGTACGATTGATGATTCTCCGTTCAATTTCATCAGCTAAACTTGGTGTTAGGATACTTCCAACATGGCCAGCGATCATTGACAACAATTCATCTACTGAACATAACAATAATACCGAATTAATTCAATTGATCAAATCCAAATGTTGATCAATGCAATAAAGTAAAAATAATTAATTTAAAAACTTTGTTACTTATAGGTGAATTTTTTGCTGTAGCGCCTTGGTCCAACATTGACAACCCAATCAAAACAGAAACGAGAATCTATAAATTAATTTAATAGAACTATTAAACACTTCAAAGATTTTGTTATAGCATGACTAACGACTTCACGCAATCATTCAAACATGTGCACTTTCATATTACACAACACCAGCTGTCAATCAAAATGATCAGAGAAATAAAAATATAAATATCTCAAGAATTTGATTGTCAATTAAGTAAATTTGATCAAATATCAAATATTCGTTATAAGAAAACAACTCACAACAAAGAATATCAAAATTTTGCAGACGTTTAAAAAAATATTCTTCCGCTTTGAAGTAATGATGAAAAGTCAATGATATTAATGATCCATCAATCAATCAATCAATCAATAGCTATCATATAAAGAAATGTTATGTCGTCAATCATGTCATACAGACTGTTTAAGTGAAATATAAATAAACAATTGGCACTGATGATTTTTTTCACGGTAAATACTCACATGCGATGCGTGATACATGGTGCGTGCTTGTCACATAGACTAAAAGGTTTGCAACAGTTTGTCATTCATATATACCACTGCTTTCCCTGATTTTTTTACACTGCATTGAAGACATACAGTCTCAGCTATTCAGACCTAATGCCACTTGACGCGGAAAATATTTATGCACGACCGGACGTCGTGTGTGGTCACCGGATATATATACATTGATAGTTTATAAAATGTATGTGTCTATTCACTAAATCAAATTCTACTTCACAACAATTCATTTGTCTTCATGATAATGTTAAACTCTGTAATTATTTTGACATGCAACTATTTTATTTAAATTTGAATGTAATATTAATATTTCTATGTAGTAGTGTAAGCTATATATATATCTATATTTATATATGAATAAATATAAATTCAACAATTCATTTATATGTTTTTGCAATTGATGATAATTTCAGTAACCGATTTGGTTAATTGTGCCAATAACACCAGGTGCAATAACACCTGGAAGACGATAAATTTGAACAGGACCACGAGCACGTCTTGCCAATCCAGGCGCACGTAAATTTGGTGTGATAATTGTTGGTGACTGTGGTTGTTGATGTTTGTTTCTTAGATATGGAAGAATTTGGCCGGTTAGATCAGGAGAATTTACACCATCGGGTGGTCCGTGATATTTGTTGACCATCCCGGATACACTGCCATAAGGAATGCCACCTGTAACGTAGACGAAAAGAAAAAAACCGAAATAGACAAGAGCTGAAAAATAATGTCGATCGTTATTCATCAGTTATGACGACGATGATTATTTTGCCAATTTATTTCTCGCCTTTTTTTTCTCTTCTCCGGTTCGAATTTATGTAAATTAATTTAATGGCATTGAACCACAAGATCATGAGAATAGATTTCTTGAGTTCTTTTCCTCTTTCACGGATGTGAAAAAGAAATAGGCGAAGATGAATTATCGTTTGCTTTTTTATTGAATCAATCATATTTGTTCGGGAATATCATTATTAGTGTCGGATCAGAGGTTAATAACCTCTAATTGTTGTTTTTATTTTGTTATTATGACCTTTATTGATTTTATCAGCGATTATCTAATTTCAGACTTGTTTAATACTTCTCGTAAAGTTTACTTTCTTTTTTCGAATCAAAATGAATTTCGGCAATTTTTTCGCTACTACCAGCGCCATCTAGCGAATTCTTAGATGTACTAATAAATGTTTTTCACGAATTTTGATATCATAGTGGACGAGAAGCGCCATCCGACGATTCTTTTGCAAACTAAAAGTTTCAATTTGAAAGAAATTAGAATTTAGTTTATATTAAGTTCCACAAGATGGCAGTAACAGTCAGAAAATTGCAAATAATTTGAATATTTTCGAGTTCACTTCATAACAAACTCCGTAAGGTGGAACTATTTGCTGAAAAATTCTTTCAAATCGGAATAAAACAAGAGTTTGATTATAAATGCATCTGAAGTAGAAAATGGATCAAACTCCCTAAGGAATCCAGAACTCATATTATATTAATTCAATCATAATTTCCATATACAACTAATTAGTAATGAACACGAAATAACCTACAATTTTTCATACTTGGACCTATCTTCTGTTACTATTCATCACACAAACCGATGTACAATGCGCGCGCATGTATCGTATGTTTGTCTAACCAATCACATTATAAATAATTTGAGTTCACTATGTGCCGCCATGTTTCAACTATTTCAAACCAAAGTATGAGACCAACAAAATATTGGTAAAACAGTGCCGAATATTACAACTATAAATTCCAATAAATTAGCAGAACGCTACACAAACAAAATGCGGCAATACCGAATGCTTCAATACCCAACGCGTCGCAAAGATAATTTTACATCACTGAATTATCGACGATTTTAGAGTAAAATAAACACATGACGTCGATAATACGAACAAGCAAAAACTTCATATCACACACAATTGAATTAAATTATCATATTTTATTTCATCCTGACTCACCGTACGCCAATCCATCAACCATTTCAACAATTCCAGCACTGTCTGGCGCACCCAATGACATTGAAAAAAGTGCTAACATACCAAGAACAATAGAAACATCCTGAAAGTACAATAAAAAGAACCCAAAATAATTAACATGTCTACTAAAATAGATTAAACATACAGAAAAAAAATCTTATCAAATATATTTTCCTTTTGTTCTTCACACTCTATCGTGAATAAATTTATTACTACTCACTTTTATAGAAATCATGTTGAGAAGCGCCGAAGTTCGAAGACGGATAATGAATGGAAACAGGAGAATGAAGCAAAACTTTATGTGAACTAACTTTTACACAATAGAAGAATTTATTTCTATACTTAGGGAGTGACTTTTCTTCAGTCCAATCCCAGTCAAGTATTTCCTTTCGAGATCAACTATCTATGCAGGTTGTTGTGGTTGTAATGCAAGCACACAACTTTAATATCAGGTATATATCACTTGGAATACCTTAACCTTGGCGTAGGTTTTATTCTGCCTCTCACAATGCCTTGTCTTTTGCGGACGATCAAGGCTCTATGCTCGATTCACTCTTCGATAATACAAATCCCATTTTGTTCTATTATTTATTCATGTAAGCAGAAAGCTAATATCAAAATTGTCCATGTTGGTTTGCTTTATGTTTTCAGGTGTGGACAAATTGCAATGATTATAATGTGAAATCTAATTGAGACATAAAAATTACATATAGATATACAATATCTGTGAGAAATCGAATGCGAAGTGTGTAATTAATACTTGCAAGATACATTCTCGTTACCGTCAACAAACGTAAAAGTAAGCAACGACAAATGCTATAATAGTGAACACTGATCGGACTTTAATGAGGTCGAGGTTATCTAGTCGATAGATTATTAGCTCGAAAATCCGCAATTGTTTTCAGTTCAAGGGTTTGGTTATGAACATTTACATGCATTCATATTATTTTATCCAAACATATTCAAATGATTAATGTGATATGTCAAAATTGAATCATCAAAATATCATCTTCATCATTAATAATCATTAAGTTAAATCACAATCACAATTAATTTAGTATCTTAATTATACTTTGTGGATAATGAGATTATATTGTAAAATCATTAACTACCTGGTGGATTAGTCCACGTAAATATTCATTTGATTACAATGATTTATATTTACATAAAAGATAGAATGGGTCAATCATATACAGTAATTTCTCAGAATACATTTTTTTTTCTTTCATTTTTCAGTTCTTGTTGCTTTCTTACAATGGATTCGAACTCTCATGTGCTGTTCCGGAAATTGTCGTTGATATCCTGTTGATTTACATCTTGAACTGACCCAACGATAAATTTATCTGGAAATAAAATATCTCATGGTTATGTGAAGAAAATTATTGGATATAAAAAAGCGGATTGAATTGTATCTGTTAATAGTGAGTAATCAATTACATCAATGTTAGAAGTCATAATTTTCTGAGATCCAGGAAACGGATGAGATGATTTTCCTTGTACCATGTTCACTTAACATTGCATTTGCAGGTATTGGTAGACTCATATCAAATCCTGGTGAATCATCAGGAATATTTCCATTACTTGATTCTTCCATTCTCATTTTATCGATTGTCATTGTTTTATCTGACTCAATTGAGGATTGGTTTTTATTATTATTTGGTAAAATAGAGAAAAACATATCCTTTACACCATCTTTGTCCACTTCTTCAGTACGGTAAATATGTTCAGGTGTTTCTTTTGTTACAATTGACACTTTTTTTACTACCTCGTTTTTTGGTGATGAATTCTCATGTTTTCCTTTGTTTATTCCACCATCAGGGAATGTCATTTTAGTTATTATTTCCTCTTTGGACACTTTGGATCTGTGTTCGGTGGTTCGACTTGTTGTTGGTGGTGAAGTCGATCTATGCACCGAATTGTGAGACAATTCTGTACGATTCAATGAAGGTTTTAATGTTGTTGAAAGCGATGTCATTCTGGATCTTCGACGGTTCTCCAAACGAGTGTAAGTATTGGCTGATAATTGATCGTCGTTTGTTATTTTTGTAGGCTGTCCACGTCTGCCAGGTCGCCTGAATCGACTTGATGGTGATGTTGTGGTTTGAATTGTTGTATGAGCTGTTGATGAAGCCCTGGATCTTGGTCGTACCGTGTAAACTCGAGGTGAAACATTGATCTTCGACAACGATGTTGTCGTTTCAACATTCAAACTTGGAAACGTTGCTGATGTTGCTGGAATTTGTGATACAAATGTTGTTGACACGATATCATCATCATATCTATCAAGTTTATCACTCATCTTAGCCATTTCTTGAATTTTTTCTTCAATATATTTTTTTGGAGGTTTCAATTTCGATTGGTATCGACTGCTGAATTTAACTGGACGAAACTGTGAACTGAATCCGTAATTATCGAACTCGTACATTGGTGAAAAAAAATTAGCTGCTCTATTGACGCCGAAACCCATTGAGGGAACATCGTAACGTTCCCATGGATAAATTTGTTTCGTTCGCATTATTGTACCAGCCTCATCTTGTTCATCACTTGCTTCCTCATCATCTTTATATCTCCAACCAGGTCCACGTTGTTTTGCGAGTCTTTGTCGTCTTTCCCATGGATACTCGTGTTTACCAGTGAATTTTTCATATTTTCTAGACTCTTCTGATGCACCTTCATCATCCTGTTCCCATGGAAAAGTATATTTAGAACCACCTTTTTCATCTTCATATTCTTCAGAACTGTCATCACTTTGTCCACGATATTTCGATTTTCTTTTCGACTTCAAAGTTTCAAATGATGGATGATGAAAAGCCGGTTTACTCAATCTTGGTCCTAAATCTGAATACTTCTCATCAGAATTGCTATCAAATGGTGAGAATGGTCTTGCACCAAATCGTTCGAACTCTTCCTCACCTTCTGATCGAAGCGACGCATTTTTTTCGGCATCGTACTCAGGGGTTTCAGGTGGTGATTCATCTTCATCGTTGTCTTCACTGGATTCTTCTTCTGAATTTTTCGTATACGATTCAGAAGGTCTTTCTACTTGTTCATCTTCTTCACCACTGTTTTCATCATCATCAACTTCTTTATCTTCTACTTCTTCCTCATCTTCATCATCCTTAGATTCTTCGCCACGATACGGTTTACTTGGAGACTCTTCAGACTGACCACTGCCCTCATCTTCTTCAGAATGTCGAAGAGGCAAAGTCTTTTCAGATTTTTCTCTCTCTAAAATAATCGGTGCTTCAGTGGTTCGTTCTTGGACATCTTCACGTACATCGTACTGAGGTTCTGGTTCAAGCACTCTTTCATCATGTTCTCCATCTGTTTCATAATTCTCAGTATCGGTAGTGTCATCAACTAAATCACTTCTTTTATTTGAATATTCTAATTTGCGAACATCTTCATCGAATTTTCGTACTGGTGTATAACGAGGTTCATTTCTTCGTATGTTTTCAGTTGTTGTGCTTTCTGTAGTAAATTGTCCATACCTGACACGTCCACGAGGCTTTGAATGCTTTAGTCGGTCATCAATTGTATAAACAATTCGTTGTGAAGCTTGAGTGCTGATTTCCGGTGCCAGTGTACTTTTTGGTCTTCTCATTCTTCTTCGCCTGGTTGCATTTCTAGCAAGAATATTATTGCCAAATCCTTTGGCACTATCATCCAATCCCAAAGAATCAACACTTCTCTTATGGACTCTCACTGTTTTAAAGTAACCAACAACTCTGGAAATATTTGATCCAGGAACTGAATCAATTCTGGGTCGAGTATTGTAACTTACTCGGTTGGTTCTGTAAGGCGAAAGCTTATATCGCCATGCGATTTGTGGAACAGTTGGTGGAGATGGTAAGACATTTTGTCGATGAGGAATATGATGGTTATGTAAATTTTTATCACGTTCTCTTGATGATTCTGAAGAGTGATTTATCTTAGAATTAGCTTTATTGATTCTGGTTTGTGTCATAGATGTTTTGAATGGCGCTGGAGGTGATTGATGCATGTGGGCCATATTTTTAATTGTCCCCATCACATCTTCATAAACTTGACGTTGATACACAGCATCAGGAACGGCTGTGGTTGTCCGTTGTCTCCCACGATATCTTCTAGCATGATTATTCCAAACTTGCTGACCATTTTTGTATTTATGATCAAGCTCAATAACCTGATTCGTTCGACTGTTGCTTGGACGCAGATCGATGACCTCTGGCTTTCTAGAGACTCGTCTGACAATGTTTGCTTCAGGATCGCTCACAATAGTTGAGAATGCAAGTTTTAATGCAACTGGATTAAGCTCTTCAGGCATTTGAGGTGCTTCTATACTTTTTTCTTTGAATAGTGGATTGTCTAGAGGATTTTTACCAAAGTATTTATCACGTAGACATGAAAGTTTGTCCCCTAAATTACGTAGTCGAGGTAAATTTTTTTTTATATCTCCATCAGGTTTCGGTTCCTCATCTTTGGGCAATTCTTTTGATAAATCTTCTTCAATGTCACCACATTTCATGTATCTATCACGTGAATCATAGAATTCAGTTCCTCCATGAGTTTTCTGTGGTATATGAAGAGGATTGAGCACGTATTTGAGTGGGGAAGCTCGCGATATCTGATCATTATTGTAAAATGGATACTTATTGTTTATCGGCTCATTCGATGATTCATCAGCATATCTTTCTTCTTCAATATCGTCTCGAGCTTCAGCAGTATCAGAATAGTTATATTCGCCCTCATCATCAACATCAGAAAAATTATATTCCGGCACTTCGACTTCCACTTTGTCACGTTGTTCCTGCTCGGAGTTCACTGAAGAATTTTGTCTTGCTTCATCATCCTCATTGCTATCATCTGGGAATCTTGTTTCAATCTCCTTATTTACTACGTCGTCAACAATTATCGGTGCCATGACAAGATGCTCTCCAGCATCGCGTTTACTTCGTGATAGGTTCACTTTTTCTTCATCCAGGCTTTGATAATTGATCTTCACATCTTTCACTGGAACTTTCTCACTATCCAACCCCATGTCAATCATCGTCAACGTTCGTTTTGTTCTATGGGATGTTTTTCCATCGTGGTGAAAGACTGATTGATAATTTTTATATACATCAGGCCACGGATCGTGATCTGTTTTTATGCTTCCAATTCTGTTTTGTCCATAATATTGAGCATACTCACTGCGACTTACTGGTGATGGCGGGTGCATTTTGATTAGGGATAAGATCTGGCGCTTGCGATTTTGTCGAGTCAATGGTCGATGTTGTTGATAGGAATGATGACGATGATGACGATGCTGATGTGGATGGTAGCGGTAAATTGGAGGCGTGGTAGCAGGACCCACTAAAGAGGCAGCTGTGTCAGAGGAGTAAGACGTAGTCTCTGGAATTGTTTGTTCCATCGACGATCCACTTTCTTGCGTCACGGTTGGATTGATGAGATTGCCGTAGGTGTCGTGCAAAAAATTGGTGTACGTGACCTGTCCTAATGGCGCTGATACTGGTGGATTTATCGCAGTTATATTTCTACCAGCCGAACTATTTTCTCTAATTGAATATACATTATTTGTCATGTCTCTATGATCATTGTGATCAAGTCTGTTATCTCTGTGTGATGGATTTATTATCTTCGAATCGTTTCGTAATTTATTTTGGCCCCGTACCATCACCATATAATTTTTTTTTCGGTTTCTATCCAACTGCTCATCAGTGTCAGTTTCTGTTGAGTCTTCAGTGTCCGTCACTGTCGTTGTTTCAATATTTTCATCGACATTTCTTGGTGATGATCCTTTGGACGATTGTTCGAGTCCTCTCTGTTTCCAGCTTTCGTAAACTTGTGACAATGATGGATAGATGGGAGTATTATCTTTTGTACTTTTGGAAGAAGCAGATGCTTGTAATTCAATTTTTGATGATGGAATTTGATGCTCACGATTTTGTGGAAGTGTAGTAGTTATAATTGGTTTTTCTGTTTTGAAGTATTCCCAAAAAACTTGGCCGTAATTACTTGGTGAAGATTCATCCTCGAATGATGATAATTGTTTTAAATCTGATGTAAAGTCCCGAATGGGAAAGTTTTTTGGAAAAGGCATATCAACAGAGTCTTCAGAATTTTTGACAGCTGTAGGAATTTTCGTTGACACTTCAATGGCAGCAGTTTCTTCAGAATTATGTGATAATATCTCACTTGACATTGAAAGATCACTTTCTTTGTCTTCATAGTCATAATCTTGTTTGGAAGATTTAGCTTTCTGTTCATCTTCATAATCATAACTGCCAGAATCATCAGTCAAGTCACGTAAGTTTTCTGGTACTTCAGTCTCAGCACGTTTGGCCGCCTCTTTGTCTTCTCTATCTAAATCCTTCTCCAATTTTTCAACTTCATTCTCAATAATAGATTTCGGATCAATCTCTGAGTCATCATCATTAATTTCGTCTGAATTAGATTCATCCTTTCGTTTCTTTGGCTTTGTCTTGGGCACGAGATTATTATGAGAATAATTCTCATTAATGTCTGCATCTCTGATGTGTCCACCATGATCATAAGCAGCATCTTCGTATCCTTCTTCAGTGTAAACAGTATTAATTTTTCTTTTCGTCACGACTTCTTTTAATCTCGCTGCATTATCTCTTTCCTCATCAGTAGTCGCATCTTTCAAAGCTTCTTCACGTGGCAGACGTTTAGTGGTGTGAGTTCGTCGTATTTGGGTGTAGACTCTTGTTGGTACAAAGTCAAGAACGACACTTTTGTTTGATGATGGCTTGGCCCATTCGCCTGGGGCAATATATTTTGGTTTTGTCGGTGGTTCTGGTGGGTTTTCATGCTCAGAGTACGGTATGATATGATCTGGTGGTGCATTTTTCAATTCTTTAGCTTCGTCATATATTTTTTTTGTCACAATGAAATGAACACAATGATTAATTGTCAAATAAAGCAACACTAAACGTAACATTATTCAATATCTTTTTCACGCATTCACTTTTAATTTGTCACAGCATTTCTCTATTCAATGTTTTGTTATTAATATTTTTAATGTTTGTTTTAAATGTTAAATTAATTATCAACACAGAGATGGATATCCAGCTTGTGTCGAGTAAAACCAAGTTTCACAATATGATCTTTGTAATGTTGGAGTGTTGATCTGGTCTGGTCTTATTCACTCTGCGGGCAAACGTTCCGTTAGACGGCGAAATCGTTTGTGGTTTCTAATCATCGTGGATCGGGCAACTGTCACGGACTAGTCGTCGCGCGACTTGCTGCAGCCTAATTTATATATCCTTTCCACAGACAATGAAAAAGAGAGATGCAAATGTACTATAAACAAACAGTGGTAAGATATTAAGTATAATTTCCTCTTCTGAGACAAAGATTATTGTTGAATTTAATCATAATTCAGTGTTTTATGAGTCAGAAACAATTTTCACTACACACAATTGTTAATTGAAACACGAATAATATCAATTTTCTCTCACTTTTTTACGTTTGTGGTAAATTGAAAAATTGAAAGTATGAGGAAGCAATATCAGAATAATAAAGTTTCATTGTATTAAACATGGGAAAATATTGTAGAGTGAATAATATTATCAAGTGTTGCGGAACGACAGTCTTTTGATTGGTGAACGCGGTTCTTCGAACTGTATTGAGAAGAAAGTCAGTATCTACATTGGGACACGCTTCGTGAATCAATATTATATGGGAAAATGATAAAAGTCGCATCGTGGTGCGAATGTTGGTTGTCAATTTCTGAGCAAAAAGTTAAAGACAATTTTACTTTTTATAAATTATAAAAATAAAATTCTATTCTTGTTGAGACGTAATTCAGAACGTTAACAACATTCTGCGTCAAAATAAATTAATATATACTTGCATAAAAACAAAAAAAATTTACGTAAATATATTTAATTTAATGAAAACTTAATAATTATTGGTCTATTTCAAAAATATAACTTAATTAAACTTTATGAAATTCCTGCTGCTAATTTCTCTTCTCACAATAAAATGGTGAATTAATCAATCAATCAATCAATTGATTTGAACACTGATTACTGAATGAAAATCGATAGGGTGAAAAAGAATGATAGAAAAAAAAAATGTCAGGTACTCTTAACTAAATAATTCACTAAAATTTGTATTGATCTAGGATGAGATCATAGGCTTCCATGAGTTCGTATTTTCCGGATGAACTGCTGGACTCTGTGTTGGCTCTGAAGCTTGAAGCATCGACGCTTCCGGTTTGAAGAAATCAATAATTGGATGATAATTATAATTAATTCGTCTGTTTGGTTCCTGATAATCTTCATCAAAATCGCCACTGTGCAATCGTGTTGACGAAGTTTCCGAATCTTCATCGAATGGTTGACTAAACCTAGAAGAAAAATGTTTAACAAATTATGACAGATGTGAAAGTGAGAAGATTCCTACCTTCAGTGTCTGAGGATAATTATTAGTCTCACCAGTTGTTTAGATTCGAAGCAGAAGTGTTGTCCTCTAGACCCGAACTTGATTCTCGTCTGAATGGTCTGTTCGGTCTAGATGGCCTGCCCGAACCTTTCATAATCAGTCCTTTGTATCCTGGTGCTCGAGTATTGGGCGCGTGTTGTTGAGGAAGTTTATCAAATGGTCGAGGAATTGAAGTGGAAGCTGCTGGTTTTTTTGGTCTTGTTCTCGTTGGCAGAATAAAACTCGGTCGATTAGAGCTGCTGGCATCAAGAATTGGTTTCGAAACTAGAAACGAAAATATTTAACCATCAACAAAATAATGAAGCCAATCCAGTACTCGGGATGATTGTCCAAGTGCATGAAATAATCGTTGCAATTGATAATCCAGCATTACCATAATTGTTACCATCGAAATATGTCGATGAAGGTTTTTGCTTTGTAAGATAACTGGATGGTCGTTCATGTGATTGATCATTATCTTGTTCAGTAGAAAATTCAGCGCCAGGATAATTTTCATCTTCCAATGGCTTTGGATCTTTTTGGTTTGGTGGATAGAGATCGGCATAACCATGAATATGACAACTGCAGCACGATGGTATTTTAAATATGTCCATGTGCAATCCAAGATTGTTATCCCAAGTTAAGAGACGATGATAATTATACACTTGGACACAGGATGAACGATAGTTGTCAGAAATAAAAGAACAACTACCTTTTGGTTTCCTAAGAATAGAGAAGGAAAATAATAGAAATAGTAGTGAAATTGTTTCTCTTAACATATTATCGCTGTAGCAAACATAAATTTGAATTGAATTGAATGAAATTATCTAATTTTTCATTATTTTTTATAGATACTCACGAGCATTTCTCGAGGCGTAATGTTTGCGTGTGTTCACCAGTGTTGATGATATATTTCCAAATGCCGGACGCTGCCCTGGCCAATTGGGGACGGGCATACATTACTTGAGACGGACAAGTGAAACCTTCCTCAACGTTGTCGTAAGGCGAGGGATAATCCGACCTATTGCACATTTTTTTAAGTCGATTTATAGAGAGAGCAAAGGCAATAATAAATGTATGAGTTGAGTAAAATGGTAATACGAGTGAAGTTGAATAATAGTTATTGGCTAATCCAATTGGGAATTATTTCGCGGTGTCTGTTTGTTCGTCCGTTCTTTTTTTTTTTACGTTTTCCTGTATCTCATAATACCACGATTTTTTTTTATCATAAATCGACCTTTGATTTTTCATCACACTGAGCTGAATGATTAGAAAGCTTAACGTAGCGTGTTTCACCAATGATTCAATGAATTATTTAATCATAAAATTACAGTTGTTATTTTTTTCATTTCTTCACCTCTTTATTTCATTGTTCTCATATCGACTCTCAATGGAAATATCATTGGCAGGATTATCGTCGATTTTATCATCGCTTTGAAAATTATAATCCTTCAATAGAGCTGTTACCATATTTTTATTACTGCGAATACTTCTCATAATCGCTTCCCTGTCAGAAAGAAAAGTAATTTTATTAAACAATTTTCAGGAACATAAAAACAATTTATAATCATTTTTGTGAATAATACTTACTGTGGATAGTTCAATGTTTTCAGACAAACAGTTTTACTGAAGAAATTACAGTCTTTCTCAGTGGGTTCACGTTTTCCATCAATTTGTTTTCGAGTTGGTCTGGTGATTGGACGTAATGGAGAATCATCTGGAATTAAATGCGAAGGCAATCATGAACGAATGGCCCAACATTTACTTGTGAGTATGATTTTATTTATTTTATATTCATCTTACTTCGATAAACATTTCTTCGATTGACAGTTGGTGGAGGTAATGGTCGTCTGGGCCTGTAATAAGGACGTCTACCTCTGGTTGGCCGTGCATGTCTGAGCTCTAACGCCTGATGAATAAATATACAAACATGAATCATGAACATGCAGAAAATTATCAGCGAAAATGAATTCAATTGATCGAATGGCAGTAATTTTACTTATAACTTGCATTATATATGATGCAAACATTTTTTTCAGTTCCTGTTGTATTAATAATGACTCAACTTCTTGATTTTCTCTAGTCACGCACTGATTGAGGTCTAGATCAAGCTCTTCCCTGCAATTTCCTCCGCAAAATATTTGATTATGAACCGAAGAATGGAGACAGAATATAAACAACAAAAATGAAAACTAAATGATTGTAGATGAAGACTTTCTACAACATATCAGGATAATCAGTGGTGGATGAAAGAAAAAAATATGACAACGTATTGACTGGGAATTGTAAAAGCCTACTTTTACATAGCGAGCTGATAATGATCAGTTATTAGGATGATGCCTAACCAGATTTCATTTTTCACTGCGTTCTCCCGATTCCCATTCGAAAGTTCAAATGACTATCACTTAAAGACATTCTCCCGTTTTTAATAGACATAAACGACATTTCTTTTTCTATCGCCTATTTTCTTGTAATAATTTTTTTCGTATTTACATCCGGTAGTGTTTCAGGTAATTCTTCGTCTTCTATTGTTGACTCTCCGTCTGTGACACCAAGGATTAAATCTCTTGTAGAATCTTCACGGGTGACATTGGTAATTGTTGAAATATCATCTAAAAACGTCGTATCATCGTCTGATATTCTAGACGTTGCTACAGTTTGAGTTGAATTCGTTTCATCGTCACTAATCATCAACGACGTTGATATTTTTGCACCGTCCTGATTTTCATTTTTTTTCTCCGTGGTTGCACTTGTAAATGCAGTGCAATGCAGCAGTGCCTGTTGGTGAAAAAAGAAACAATTAATGTATTGAGAAAAAAAGGAATGAAGAAAATAAGTTGAAGTACTTAATTATATATCATTTCTGTATCATTTGGAAATCGAATGCAATTTAATCGTTTGATGAGGTGAAATCGGTATGATGTATATAGGTTTATTTATAACGACCAAACAACTTTCATTGCTGATGACATTTATGATCGAAAGTGAGAGCCTCAAATTTAAATTAATCTATAAATATAGAAAAGGAGTCTAAAATATATGAGACATATTTTTTCAATGTAATGTTTCTCAGACATTTGGGAATGTCAATCCCTTGAGAATAAAATCCACTCCAATAGACTCTTATTTTTGTTAAAGTCAAATCGGATCAAGGGGACGATCGTAAAATGTAAATCTCACAATTATCTTCTTGGCCCGTCTCCACATCACCCAAATGTATAATGATAAACTGACAAACAAATACCACACACAAAGGACTTGTTGGAAATAATAATATAAAGTCAAATAACGAATCCCTACTGGCCCACCAACATAACAAGGTATCGAGAATTCCACTGAACAATTCAATAAAGTTGATAGTTTGATAATTTATGGAGCTACCATTAATGTCAATTATTATTTTCTGGTTTTATTATCAAAGTGGTTGGAAGATATCCTGAATTACTTTGATAATATTAATTTTATCCCAAGTTCATATTCTTACCAATGAAATTAGCAACAATGTCACTTCAACCTTCATATCTGTACCAAATTTTAAAAGTAAATTATAAATTTGTAAAAGTCTGAGTTGAATAATTTAGATAAGCAACTTTGTATCACACTCAACTGGTCCAAACACTTTCAATTCAATTTACTTTACAATTATATACATGCAAAAGAATAAATGTAATAATGCACTGAAATTAAATGAAGACACATCGTTGTCAGCACGACAAAACGCAAGTGTACATTCTTGTGAACGGCTCTGCAAGCGAATAACGTCTTTTTCCAAGCGCTCGTTAGTTTTACTACCGTCACGTTCTTCAACATCTCTCCAAGATCTTTTTTTGTAGGTCAAGAATCACACTGGACATATACACACTTAATATAGTTGGTGGAGATGGAGAGTGGTGGTAAAGCCCGAGATTGAATCAATATCATTATTATCATCACGGACATCATCATTATATTGAATTTCATAAGAAAAAAAAAGAATCAAGGCAATCATATATAAAATTGGACAAAAGAGAACAAACAAGTATTTCTTCTTCCGTCAATGGGAAGTGAAAGAAAATTCATTCTGAAAAATCATCAACATCTTTCATACATGTATACATATATATTCAAAACTCTCATCTCGTATACACATTATATTATAGCCATGACCGCGAGAAAGCCGGTAGGAAGTCGGTCATCGACATCCCGAAGATGTTCCGATTCTTCATCGTAATATGTATGGTAACAAAAGCAGTATACAATTTCGAAACTCATCGATAGTTCCGTCTTTTCATTATCAACTTTGCTATTACCATGGAATAAAGGAGAAAAAAGAAATTAACATACATGATGTAACGAGTTCAATGAAATGAAGAATACAAGAACATTCTATACGTGAGGATCCATGACTTGTATTTCTTTTATCTCTATTTCACTCCCAAACAATTTGTCAAGCTGGGAGTAATTCATTGGACATTGTGTAAAATGTACAGGGTTACTCACTGTACTCTGATGTTTCTAAGAGAATCAATTTATCTTTGAGTCCTGCGCTCGCGAACACACACACACACACATTAGTATATAACGATAAATAGAATTTAAAGACAGTTTTATGGATCCACTGGGTCAACTCTCTGTTGGATCTTTTGCTTCTCTACTCTTCTATATACTTTCTCTCTCTTTATCGTCGTGTTTCCTTTCAGAGATTATGTTTAGTATTGCATTGCGGTAGGTATAAACAGAGCGTGGAAGGAGAGGGTGCATGTATACATGGGAACAAGAATTGCGTTGCAAGAAGTTAGTTTTACCTCGATGGAGAATGCAATGGATGTATGCACAAGGTACAAAGGACTCGTGCGTATAGTCACAAGGGAGTTTACGAGTAGCTCAGGAAGATAAGCGGGGACACGCGCGCTTCTGCGTAAACTCGCCTAAAGAGAGTCGCCAAGAGTCGAATGAACAGGGGGGGATGAACAGGAGAACGTTGAAATATACGAGGTGGAGATTGTGGGAATGCGGAGAGTCGTGCGTGTTTGACAAAGGTGGAAATTCATTTTTTCACTGTTCTGTTGGTTGTTGTATCGTCCTACTATCTATCCTTTGATGTGTTGACTAAATACATACACGTCGATGATAAACTGGTATTGTGCGTAAAGATACATGAAGGTAAATTAACAAAAATTAAATTCAACTTCCGGCATTGAGAGTTCATATAATCGTGAGAAGAGGCTTTCAGATGTATTGCATGTTTGTGTACGCAGTGAAAGCAGGAGAGCAGATCGTATAATGTTTATACGGAGAATCGGTTGACATACTTTGAAATAAAACGATATATAATAAAACGTTGCGTGATTATTTAAATTGGACGATTGAAAAATGTTGGAAATTAAAAGCGGCCCAAAAACTATTTATAACATTTTTTATGAATTATTAGTTGGAAGGAGTTTATAAGTAATAATTAAAACGATGTTATATGAATCATATGTGGTGGTTGAAAAATCGCATGAGCAATTACGTAGACTAATTAAATCTCCGGAGGATCAATGTTGGACAATATATATATTTTTTTTGCTGTTGAAGACGTCGAGGCCAAACTGCTACACGTGCCCTCAGGTACTCGTGCTCAAGTCTGGCTTGCAATTTGTTCGGTTAACCGATTAAATTGGCACACACGGGATATACATGCGGTCACTATCGCCCAAAGGACCTCTCAGGACGAACGACAACCGCGTCCTTAATTAATTTAATTAGCGCGGGCGTCCGAGGCGAGAGATTGCAATCCGTATGAATGTGTGTATGCCGCGTGGTCTGTTCTGGGTGTGCAAGAGCAAAAGAGAGAGAGAATGATTGCTCGTTTGGAATTTAAAAAAAAATGTTGGTATACAGCATTCTTTAACCTTGACTCTGAAAGTATTTATTGGGTCAGTGACTTCGATTGTGCTCTTGTGATAAGCAACAATATAATTGGTTTCGATAAAAGTATATAAAATGGTAGATCTAAATTAATTGTAAACTAACAGTGATATTTTAAATCGTTTTTTTTTTGTTGGTTCGTTCAAATATACAAGTAACATTTATACTGACAAAACACAATGTGTCATTACGATATTATACAAGTTTCGAGTGTACATATGTTTTTTTTCCTTTTATTGTGCATTCGTGTGTTTATTTATTCTTTTCTTTTTGCGCTTCTTTATCGCCGCAAACGATTTTTACAGAACATGAAAAGACTGTTCGTGAATGAAGCGGTGGGTGCACTGTAACATTTTGTTTACCTTTCTCTCTTCATGTCTGATTTTTTTTTTACGTGTTCTTTTGTGTGCTTTCACGCTTTTGAATCGTCCTGTGCACTGTAGCTAATTTGAAAAAAAAAAGAAAAAATTTCAGCAAGATCATATTATTTTTGTATCAATATAAAATGTTTTTTTTGGGCTATATTAATTTCGTAAATACGATAAAAAAACTGTTTGTGTTTCATATTAAAGTACAAACTTAATAAAATATCAACTGACGAACGCGGAGCTTTGATCGATTATTGAATAATATTTCTTATTTTGATTCGATTTGGACAGACGCCATCCGTGAGAAAGAGAGACAAATGTAATTTATTAATGAATGAAATGTCACATTGGAGATTTTAGTGTCAACATTCGATTATCGATCGTCACTCCAGGACGTGTCAAAAGACTAGACATGATTAAGAATAATCTTACATTTATACATACACATTCGCATATTTATGAGTAATGATAATAATATTAATATATATAATATGTAAAATATAAAACTTATTCATAAAGAAATAATGCAGATAACTGTTTTTTTTTTTTTTTTTCCATTTATCTTCATGCGTTTTGATTTGCGATCAAGAAAATAATATCAATTTTTGATTGATAATATTATACTCGGATTCAGCGTTTTATTTACAATTTTCCGCACAAAGTGAAAACCATGACGAGAATAATATTATATAGTGGAAAGAAACAGGAATGGAAGACGCAAAACTTTTCCGACTGAGAAAATAATTGAAAAAAATACAGCAAAGATGCGAAAAGATTGTTGAGTTTATCAACGAACACCAAATCTCTCAAATTTAATTATCAAAAACGAAAAGAGTTATGCTCTCGTTATTTTTTTTCTGTTATCATTTTCGCTTCATTCCATTTCCGTTCTTTTGTACGTCGTCAGCATCACAATAAAGAAATAAAATAAAGAAAAAGAAACGCAACAGAAAATCAAGAACGTTGTCTTTGAGAAATGGCGTAAATATCACCTGATAAAAAAGTCACTAATATTAAACGATGAATTTACTAAGAATACAAAAAGAAATGATTTACAGATCCATTTAATATGCACCGTAATAATATCTCATGCGCACCAGTATTTTCCATCGTCATCATCAAACAATGCACCATTCCATATTTATAAATATAATAAAAAAAAATGATTGGAATATTGGGGATTCAGATCGAATTACAAAACAATGGAGTAAGATAAGAATTTTTGTGATGAAAAATTTCCAACTCTTGTAGAACAAATCTCAGTCAGTACATTCTGATGCGAAGCTTTCAAGATCAACATAATGTCCATTCATATTGTCCTCAAGTAATTGAGCAAGATCCCTACGTAATGTTTGAAACTCAGGCCGACGGTCAGGATCGGCGTGCCAACATCTGGCAATCACCCTGAATAATTCACTGCGGCAATGCGAGGGACGTTCAAGTCTGTAACCATCCTGCACGTTCCGCATGACCTCTCGCGCCGCCATGTCCGGGTACGGCGTAGAACCTGAAGTGAAGAAGAGAAGAAAATCAACGTTAATAAAACCGTTAGTTACTACTAGTGTATGAGGCATATAGGCGCGAAACGTTATATCAATATATATTATTACCCAACGCAATAAAAAACAACATCGACAGAAAATAAGAGACCGGGAGACTTTGAAAGAGATGAAATTCTTCCAAGATATTCAGAAGGAAATCAAAGTGGCCGAACATTTTTATTGATGATAATAACATACCCAGTGTCACAATTTCCCACATTAAAATTCCAAAACTCCACACGTCTGTTTTCGTGGTAAATAATGAATAAATCAATGATTCAGGTGCCATCCATCTTATTGGCAATGCATTTCTTCCATGTCTGGTCTCTATACATTCACCATCCTCATTGGCAAACCTCGACATGCCAAAGTCGGCTATTTTACACAGTTTATTGTGATCCACCAGTACATTCCTTGCAGCAAGGTCCCGATGAATAATCTGCAATGACAATTAGACCATTAGAATCCTCAAACATCAACGTAATAATCTTAGAATGTTCTCACTTATTTTTTCATTCAAGTTTCATTTTTTATTGAAACCCAGACAATAAACTACACCAGGATATTTTGTAATGACAGATTGTCTTTAACATAAGTGCGGTGTTCATACCATTCATTTAAATACTGGTAGAACAAGTTTTTGATGTTTTTAACAAATAATTAAACTGACACGACGATGAAAGAGCCTATACAGACAGGAAGTGGTCATACGTTTCAAACATGCGCATCTTTACTATTGTGAGCATGTTGTGCTTTCAAGTGTCTTACGTAATATCAATGAGCTGATACGCGTAAAACCGTGTTCGAACTCATGAAGAGTATAGAAAGAGGAATAAAGAACAAGAGAAAAAAAAAATAAATGGAAGATGAAAAAATAATGTAGAAGTACGTTTCAATGTCGCTTTAGCTGATGCGAAGACTGCATTGTATGCTAATGAACACGAATAAAACGGTCTTGCGTCCACATCTGCCTTCTGGTCGAGAAGATGCAAACCAACGATTAACGAACATCTTTCTATTCGTCCGTTAAATTGACTTTGCAACAGAAGCGAATAGATGAGGCGAAGTGAAAAAAAAAGAACGGAATTGTAATAAAATAAAAAAAATCGTAAAGAAAAACGTTTATGCGATGTGCGGATGGTTCGACGCATGTAAGAATCATTCGAACGTCGTGAAATTGCGTCATAAAAGTGCTGTAAGTCGTTTATCAATGGCGTTTAACGATTTCCTAGACTCAAACTTGAATGACACAAAAATTAACTGCACCTGACGGTGGTGCAGCAAAAGATAAAAAAAAATGAAAATATCCAACCAAAACGACACGACGCAGTACATAGAAATGCAAGAATGTTGAAAGAAAATTCTTATCATCCCGTGAAAAATTTACAATGTCTATTAAAATGCTACTGAATTATAATCTTCGAGTAATAATAAAAATTTCTGGACATTGCACGTGGATTAATGTGCAAAAATGAGATTGATAAAAATTGTCGGCAAATCGGCATTAGGAGAACTGCATTCCCGAGGTGGATCGTCCAATTACACATATCCATAAATGCGAATGTGCGCTTCCAATTAAAGTTAATCGACGAGCAATGTATATCTATATAAAACTATATATATTGCTCTCCCCTTTCGCTATTTTCATTTTGCCATATCCACAACTCTATGTGGTCATTTTATTTATTCTTAATTTCCGTTTCATTTTTTTAACAGTTTGAATATCGGAATATTTATCGACTGGCTCAATAACATAATCATAAATTGTCACTGAAAATTATTTTTCCGCTAGTGGTCTCAGTCGTCATGTATTCGTATGATCTGTTGACAGGGGAGACATCGAGAAAGAGTAAGTAACCAAGTTGAAAAGAAAGAGGAAAAGATGAAGGAAAGTAAAAAAAATTTCGTTTGGCGCCTCGAAGTTGCACACGCTAATTTGTATTTATCGTCATCCACAATGCAGTTCGAGTTTATTGCTGCATTGACCTTGATGTCGAGTAATGCAGAGGAGGCAACTGAAGGAGGCGGTTGCCGACACACATTTTCGAGTGAGGATCAAAGCCACTCGGCCAACCCGTCCTCTTTTTCTTTCTCTTATTTTTCTCTCTTTCTCTCTCTGTCTTATTTCTCACAGCATGTGCACTCACACTCAAATCTTTCATTTTACTCTCTTTGCACTCTCTGTCGAGTGTACAAATATTTGCGATGGAATATCTTTCAACCAGAAGAACCGGTACCGTTGGCATTACATCGTTCATATTTTTCTTTATTCATGTTCTGCTTTTTTATTTTTTGTTTTGTTCATTTATTTTTATTCCTCATTTTTCCATTTCGATAAAGGAGTTATTGACTTGCGCAGGAAATGATATATACGCACTCAATGCAGTTGATGTATAGACATCGTAATATATTGAAACGGTATATACCTTTTTTGATGCGAGATATTCCATTCCACGAGCAACGCAATAACCAAAAACTGTAAGATCGCGTGATGTCAATGCTGCTGAGTCTTCACTGAAATTGTAGAAGTCCTGACGTGTTCGATGATCTCGTAAATAAGCCAATAGCTTTCCATACATCACGTATTCCAGGATCAAATAGTGTGGTTCTGGAAAAAAAAATCAAGAGATGCAGTAGAAAATTAAATATTTGTAGTTATTGAGACATTATTAAACAGGAGAAAAAAATTATTGTTTGATGTGTCAAAATGAATAAGTTGACAGAGTCAAAGAGCAATGTTCGATTTTTACAGCCTTGAAGTTTTATTTTCACATTATGTGGACAAAATATGACTTTGGAAGTATGTTCAATATTGATGTAGCAAATATCGCCTATCTCAGCAGTTTAAAATTCCCCTACGTTATACATTTTCTCTTTCCTTCACGTCGATAAGAATTAATGTTGAGAAATATTCTGTTTATTCTGTTTCCTCTTGCGGAAATGAGCATTTAATTTTTCAATTTATCGTGGCCCACATTCAGTCAACTGCAATATAAATACTGCAAATGAAAGGAAGGTGATAAAAAAAAAATGTATGCAAAATGTGAAATGAAAGAAAAATTGTTGAGGTTTGAAAGTTAAATATTTTGTGTGTACCCGCGTGATATAGCAACGGTATGTGTGTGGCCACAGTAATCGTGACACATATGCAAAGCAATTCTGCGCAATGCCCTCATCCCCACTGTGAAACAACAGCGACACATCAAGACACGACGTGACCTTATCGCTTTCTGCCTCAGGTGTGGCGATAAAAAAATTGTACAGCTTATATGCGACAATAAAATGCAGAAATAGATTTGAAAAAAGAAGTGACGTATCGAAAACGCGTAGTAAAGTATTCTATACACATTCTATGCCGTTGTAACTCGCTACCGAAACACATTTGCGACGTAGCACATTTTTATTATTTTCTCTTATTTCTATCTTCCTCGGCTTCTTTTCTAATACTTTATTTGAAGGTTTGGCTTCTTTTCTTTCATTTTTTTCTCGTGGTTCCAGGAATGATATTCGATTAGCTATGCAAAACGTGATGTGGCAATCCGTCATGTTGGACTCGTCAGCTGTTTTATACGTATGATGACCCTTGGAAATATTTCGAAATATAGCTGAATAAATTCGTGGTTGAATTATTTCCGTGTTACAATATACAGAGGGACCATCCAATGAACATCAATTGAACTACACTGATTTTTCCATTTAGAATATAGAATGAAGAATGAGCAAATAATTAAAGTCCAACTAGACAAAAAATTGGAACCCGTTTGCCTCCGACAAGTGTTGATTGTTATTTTTCTCATCTCACGAAATATATTCCAAAAGATTCTGGAGTTAATAACTCTACAGGTCGCTATGGAGATTCTTTTTTACCGTTTATGTTAATTGTTTAATGTGGTAGAAAGAAATACTGTCCGTGGTACGGTATGCAAACAAAAAAAAAGCGGAACAATTAATCCTGCATTTCTGACCGTCCAACTCCTCCAAATGAGAATCCCATTCATTTTCCCATCAACAAAAAAAAAATATATCCTTATGTAAACACATATTTCTATATGCGATTAATTTATCATGCCATGCTGTTGTTCACATCTTTTATCTCTACATTCAACCATTCACAAAATTATATTAACGTTCAAGGTGTCCTAAAAAATTATAATCAAAGCCTCTCAACTATTTGTTTTTCTCCAAGTGGCCCAGATGGTTTATTTAGACGCAATAAATTTAGTTTCAGACAGACTTTTAGGATGTGTCCGTAAATTATTTGCGGCAAGAAAAAAAAACACACCATTGTGTGTGCGCGTCTGCGGTATTTTTCGGTGAGGAAAAAAAATTACATGTTGCGTATCTTCTTCTTCATCATCATCATCAGGATGATCATTTTTTTCTCTCCCTTATATTCTACTGCATATTCACAACACAGTCGCCGCACCCTTCACGAGCTATTAGAACCAGCAATAATATTTGAAAGTATGATCATGGCTGTTAATTTTGGTTCAAGTGGGCGGTGAGGTATGACTTTAAACTCTCCTATAAATCATTTTTATGTCGAGGCGCAATGTGAAGGTGGAAAAGGAATAATACTTTCTTGCTCTTCATTGTGTCCTCCATATACACATCGTGACAAGAGACAGAAAATATAAATTCCAATATGTAATATACATCATCGTATATGTATATTATAAATTTCTGTATACGACAAATGAACAAAACCGCAAAGTCGCTCTCGTGATTTTGTGTTTATGATGATAAACGTATTTACGTGATGCGACGCTACACGGCCATGAATATTATATCGTCGAGTGAAAATTTCAAGAAACTAATGATAATTTTGCCGTCTCATCTCATCATACTGGTTCGTGTTGCTCTGGCGCGCGATCACGCGAGAAGACGCGTTTTGCACACGCGCTCGCGCGCACACGCAACTTAATGGCTGTATTGTGAGAGGTGGACGCGAACGCGGTGGATCTCACGGACGCGCAAGTACATATGGAAATTTATTCGAGAATATGCACCAAGCAATGGTATAGACGTAATGGTCCCGTCTCGTGTCTTCCTTTCTTCCCTTCATCCCGTTGTCCCGCCATTCCACATCGGCACAACATAATATTTTTCTGCTGACTCTTGTCTTCTCCCTTCTCCATTTTTCATCCATCTATCCCTTCCGCACTTCTGCCCTATCCTTCATTTATCCGCTAGTCATTCGAACAATTCATCTTTTGTTTTCAATTCCATTCTCATCACAATCTGTTTTGATATGTTCAGAAATATTATTTGCTGATCGGTTGAATAAAGAAAAAAATTGATTATTATTTTTCAATAATCATTCTCGTGCGTCATCCGCAGTTTCTTTTTTCTTTTGCATACATTTTCTTTTTGTTCTTCATCACGTTGTTGAATACACAACCACCTGTCAATTGTGTTTTCTTGATAATGAGAAAAATTGTGTAAGAAAAAAATAACTACCAAGATAAATAATTTATAATCAAAAATACAAAATTGCTCACAATTATCCTGTCAATATTAAACGTCTGTTCATGTAAATGTTATGACATTGTAATGCATTCTTACCCTCTTCGGTGCAGCAGCCAAGAAGTGTCACAACATTTGGATGATTACCAAGCTGTTGCATAATCTCTAATTCCCTAACTAAATCCTCTTTTTCACGTCCTGACGCGCCTTCTTTGACTGTTTTCACTGCTACCAATCGAGTTGTGCCTTTATGTCCCGTCAAGTCGTCTGCTTCAGCCTTCCATACTTGACCAAAATTGCCCTGACCAAGCACAGTTTGTAAGCGCAATTTATCACGCGGAAATTCCCATCTGGATTCCTGTTTAACTGGCGGCGGTGGCTTCTCTGCCTCGTGACACTGAAATAGGTAAATAAGAAAAAATAAAAGATAAAAAATTATCATGAGTAATTGCTAGTTGAATATATATGTACACATATGTTCATTTATTTTTTTTTCCACTTTCGCTTTAACATCGTTTGTCTTTGCTCATTCAACTCACGAGATGCTGTATCCTCGGCAATTTCGTTATCGCCTTCTCGATCGAGGTCTTGAAGTCCCCATTCTCGAGATTCAGTGCATCCTTCCTGCAGCTTATCTCCGATGACGTGTCAGACTCTTCCAGCACCTGTAAAAGCAATGTCACAGGACATTAGTAATATATCAAAATTAAATCTACGATATAAATATATCAATTATATTACTGTTTATAATTTAACTTCTCCTTCTATTATATTCAAAATGAGCAATTTTAAATGCATAATCGAATTGATACATCACATGATTAGATGAAGTTATGTTACGTAATAAAAACAATATTGAAAGAGTGAAATGATTGGTATAGAATTATTTAAGAGTTGGTTAGTGATCAAAATAATTATCTATCTGCAATCATCGGCGCCGGTTAATTGCTTTTCCACGACCTCAGTGAGAAATTTTGCGATCAAAGAGATATTGGTGGCACATAAACATATGTGTATACATATAATACAAGTTTGTGATGAGCGAGAAGAGATAAATTGTTGAATGTCCTCGAGTATATGTGTATATGATCGTACTCATGTATCCATGCGAAACGATTAATGGTGTACATAGTGTCATCTCAACACATCCAAAATGGCATGAGAGAAAATTGGTTCCGCACTTCCAGGTCATAAACAATTATTGGCGTTGGCGAACCGAGGGCGTTTGTAATGTCGTAAATTAAATAGTGGTTGCCCTCAAGGCAAATGCGCGTACTCCTCTTTACCAATTTTAAACCTTGAACTTTTGCCGATTACTCTTCTCTTTTTCTTATCTTCTTAATTTTTGATTATTGTGAACATTTTTTTGCTGCCAAGTCCATGTGAAGACATTGGAAAACAATTGAAATGTCAAAATGAAATTTGAAAAATAAATATGATCATAATAATAGAAATAATTAATGATGAAAAGATGAGACACAGCAAAGTAGTAATATAAATTTCTATAGCGTTGGTCCATCAGCATGTTGGGTGGTTGAATATTATTACTTGTGGGTCCCCAATGTTAATTATGAAATGTCCTGGCACGAGTACGAAGGTAGACATGTTCATATGTGGTATATTACAAGAACAAGTGTGAGGAAAAATAATGGACAATTCTTTTTTATCCTCTCCAATCGCACGTGACCCTGACACTTGAGTAAGTAAAAACCCTTTTGGAACATGGAACGAATTCGATCGTAAAGAAGTTGTGGTGAGCATAAATTGAATTTGGACTTAACCGTCGTGAAAATGTATATGAAGAGCGAATGTAACTTTCGTTTGACTGGCATCCAAAGTATTAAAGAAAGAATGGAAAGAAAGAAATGAAATATTTCATAAGAAAAAAATTGCGAGAATTTTATTTTCAATGTTTGGAAAACATGAAATGAAAATAATTGAAAAATACAATGACGAAGAGGATAAGTAGGTGAATGCATTGATTAACGATACAATACCGACGGCCTTGTCATGTTTTTTATGCAGACAAATGCAAACACAATTGACGAACACTGAAAACAGAGAGGGAGAGTGAGAGAAAATGGAAAAGAAAAGAAAATAAAAAAACAATTGTTCAACTTGACTCGTTTCGTTTAGTCATCGAAAATCATATAAGTGAGGTCCTTGGCCTGCTCTTTTCTTGATATATTAATCTCTCTTTTTATCCATGTGCAGAGTGACCATGTATAGGTAAAATACGTGAATAAGAAGAGACATCGATACAGTGAGCTGATAATAATGATTGACTTGCTGAGGTTATTATTAACAATAATTTTTCTCATTATCTCACAACATCAATGTGAAACCTCGAATTCCCAATCCGAGCGTGAAGAAAAAGGAAAAATAAAAATGAATAAGCAACACAGAGAAGAAATATTAATGATGTCACCCACTTGATCCTTCAATGTCACAAGGATATAATTAAATAAAATGTATTCAGCAGAGCCGTCCATTGAAGAAACTGTGCGATCAATTCTTTCGAAATTGTCTCTCTTTCCCTATTCTCTCATTCTACTCTGGTCTTACCGTCAATTTTTCGTGCGCATCGACAAAGAATCGAGCCCAAGGATGATAGAATTAATCACCGATAATCAAAGTCGAGATTTGTCACGCACCGATGTACATCAAGCAACATGTAGAGTACTCTATCATTACAATTTAAACCGTGAAGAATTATTTACGAAAAATTCACGAGCACTGGAGTGCGCATCCTTAACAATTTTCAGTTGTTTTATTATTTTTAATTCTTTTTTCCCTCCCGGTCTTTTATTTTTCAAAGATATTCGCAAGCAAAAAGAAAGAAAGAACAAAGTGAGACGCAAGCAAAAATTTTACGACAGACTCGTGCGCATCCAGTGCTCGTTATCCACGCCAGTACCCATAATTCACAGGATTGCCGTTGGTATAAACATAAGTTGAGGTGAAAAGGGTTACGTGGGGGTTATCCACATACACTCTTCATACACACAAACATTCACACGATATATATTGTTATTTTAATTCAATTTTTCTCTTTATTTATTTTACCTTGCGATTCCTAATAATCAGTCTTCTGAGAATGAGACCAACCCCAACGGCAATTGGGAATACAACAAGTGTGGCCAAAATGTAGCTGACAACTGCAACAGTCTCCTGTGTCGCTAATGTATCACCATCATGACGTTTAGTGATAACTTCGCTGATGTTAATCGCATCTCTTGAACCCACAGAAATCATTTCTTGTTCAAAGAAAGTTTTGTTCAATTCTGGATGATATCCACTGGTTTCGGGTGGACCCGGATAATAAATTGGCCTTTGACGCGTTCTATTTTGAGTAGTTGAACTAATATTTGACCATCTGTTAGTTGTCGAATTTTGCATAGGTTCACGATTAATATCTTGACGATTTTTATTGTTCTTTGTCGGGGCGACGGTGGTGGTGCTGGTGCTTGTGGTGGTGCGATTACCATTCACGGAATGAGGAACCTGATCATGTTTGTACGTATTCGTGTTCTCACTTATATTTTTAGTCGGTGGTGCCACTTGAATATGTGGTGTGAGCGTGGTCGGTTCGACCTTCGGTTCAACATCAACACTCAATGGATTCGATGTCGTGGTTGTTGTTGTTGTCGTACTCGATGTTGTCGTGATGATTGTTGGAGTTGTAGTCATCACTCTCTCATTTGTCTCTTCATCTTTCATTGTACCATTGAAAATGTTTGAGGTATTATAAAGATGCATTATGGGCAATACATCGTCCTTGTCCTTGGTCTTGTCCGATAGATTTCTTGCTCGCACTTCGGGCGACCTCTCGCCTGCGCTTGGTGTCTTCCGGGTGGTTGTTATTTCCATATTGGATTGGGAGGTTACCGGGTCATTGAGCTTTTTGTCCTCCGATATGAGTGTCGTCATTGGTAATTCTGGTTTCAATGTTGTTTGAGATCGATACATTTTCTGGATTTCTGATGGATCTAAATCTTTGGCAATACCAAATGGTCGATCGGGATCAATTTTTTTGTCTATGTTTATATCTGCGGGAATGGTTTCATCCTCTTTCGTCACTTTATTTGAATTATCAAGCATAATTGGAGTGACAGGGAATGACGGGAGTGGTGGCGGTTTTGTGGTTAATATATTTTTTGCTGTCGTAGTCAATGGCCTGACAGTTGTCGACATTGTTTCAGTTACTGATTTTTTCGAGGTCATTTGAACATCACTGATCGAATTTGTACTGTCAGACGTTGCTGTTTCTGTCGATAGTGTTGTTGTGCTAGCATTCAGTCTGTCATCATCATCCATCTCAATATCGAACTTTGTATGATGATCTGGCACATCAATTGTATGTCCATCAGCATTAAAATCATCAACTAAACTATCATTCATTGTATATTTTCTCATCGTGTTTATGTTAACAGTTTTATTCTTCGATGATTCAATTATTTCATCTTCAATTTTAGTATCGACTGATCGGGACCCACCTCGTTCCCTATCGTCGTTATCAGCCGAGCCTTTGATACGCCGATTAATATCAGATCGTCGTCGTTTGAAATCCCTAATTGATTCGTCACCAATACGCTGATTCAATACCGCACTCGCGGATTTTCTCAAATATCGACGGTCATTAATTATCTCTTTATCACTATTATTACTATTATTATCATTATTGATTTGAGTTTTAAGTGTATAATTCCAACGGACGGTCGATGAATATTTGTCACTTTCAGTTGTAGCTGCGGTAGTAATAGGCTCACTCGTTGTGCTATCAATTTTAGTTGAAGTGTTGCGTGTAACTGTTGCGACTGACTGTTGGTGAGTTGCGGTGCCTTTTCTGTTACCGCGTTCACCTCCCACCAATGACGAAAACGACGACGACGACGACGGTCTCAGTGAGTCGGCACTGAATTCAACCGCGGTCGGAGCAACACTGACTGCTGCGGCTGTGCGCGTTGGCTCAAGAGCCTTTGCCACTGCAACGGTTGAAAGAGGAGGAAGCAGCAACGAACTAACTTCTTTTACTACTATATCGTCTTGGTCTGCTTCTTCTTCGTCCCCTTTAACCATTGATGATGTTTTTAGCGTTGTTATCCTGTCATTGGTAGAGCGTGGTCCAGAATAATTCCCAAGCAAACGTGTGACATTAGTTATTGTATATGCATAAGGATGCGTGTGTTGTGGTGAAGTAATATCAGGTGCTACCTGATCATTTAATGTGCTCGTTAATGTTCTTGGAGTAGTTGTAATGTGAGTGGCACTTGGCTGAGTGATCTCGACAGCAGTTGTGGAAAGGGTTCGACGGGTAACATTCGACGACGAATTTCCTGCTGTAACGGTATCATTCCGGTAAATCTGGTCTTGGTTAGACCCGGTGGTAAAAGAAGTTGCCGCTGTTGGTGCCATTGGCTCCGTTACTACGATACGCAATGTTGATGATTGGTGTTGATGATTAAGTGGCTGATTGGGATGATGATTTAGTGGACTATTAGTACTCGTTATAGGAATGGTTGTTATGAGGTCATTGGTTGTAGTTTGTTTCGAGATTAATGGTGTGTCTAGCATAGACGGCGTCACTGGGTCAGAATTTATTGATAGCCATGTGGATATTCTCGCTGGTGATGATGGTGGTGGTAATGACGACTGGTATTGGTTGTGTTGATGTGGTTGAATTTGCGACACACGAGACTGTGTCAATGACTCTTGATGTTTATTATCAGAATTTTTTACGTTGACGAACGGTGCATTTGTCGTGGAATCCATGTTGTTAACTTGAATACGATCGATTCGTGAGACGGAGCCACTTTTTTTATTACGTATGAAATTCTTCGGATGTTTTTCGGATTTTATTATCATGGATTCGTCGCTTTGGTAATCGTCAATATAAAAAGTAGAATTGGCAGTGGTTGTAATGACGCCATTGGAATTTGCAATTTCACTCTCGGACTCATTTCCTTGTTCACCGAGAACGTTAGTGCGTTGGTGTTGTTGTGGAGGAATCTGGGTCGAGACATTTATACGTTGGTGGGTTGTATTAATCTCACTCAAATGATCCACCATGTGGTCCATACGCGCGTGAGCGGACGGCTCATGAGAAGTGAGAGTTTTATTTGATACAATTACATTTGAAGCAATCGTTGAATCTACTGGACGAAATTGTTGTAAATTTTTTCGTGCATACAAGTTTGTATTGCGAGACAAGTTTTTTGTTTTTGGTATTTTTTGTTTTTCAATTGGTGATTTTTCAACAGCAATATTCATCTCTTCATTCATTATTTTTTCTAATTTTTGTGTGATAGACGATGCTGACGTTGGTGATACTGTTGACGTTATACCTTTGGCGAAAAAACGACGCCGTGAATTGTGAATTGATGTTGGTGATACTGAAGTGACTTCTACAGAATTATTAACACTCGTCATATTTTCTGGATGTAGTTTTTGTCCAAAGTAGAGAAATTGCGTCATGTCTTCCATGGGAATATTAATCTCAACTGGTCTGAAGTGATTATAAAGAGACTCGGGCATAACAAAAGTATTTTTACGTCTGTTAATATCCTCAGTACTCTTTAAAATCCTTGAAGAAATTGTCGTGGGAGTTTTGGTCATGGTCACATCTCTTCTAGAATTAATAATCGTTTCGCTCGGATGATTTCCTATCAACGTTGATAATTCATCGTTCGCTCGCTTAGAAGTAGACTTGACAATAGAATGAATATCAACGTCTTCGTCATCATCGACAATCATTGACGTATCATCTCCAGCTGGTGCAGTTACATAGACACTATGTCGAGTTTCTTGAGCCTCCAACATATCAATAGAATCTTTTGTTCCATTACCAACTGGCCGTGGAGTTTTTTTAGTAGTAACTGGACTTCGCGATGTATCTGGATTGAAACGGGGCGATAAAATTTGACGTCGACGTGCAGCCAAGAGATTGCGTAGCACTTGATCACGCTTTTCCTTCGATGATGGTGGCTCTGCGTGCAGGGCCATTCTTCCTTGTCGATTTTTCTCGGTCACAGAATCTAGAACACAAAAAGAGAGAGAACAAAAATTATTTCCCATTAATCTACATTAATCTCCAACATTTTTTACAATATAAAATCCGATCGAGCACGTGTAAGCGTGAAAAAAAAGACAATCAACAAGAAAAAAAAAATCATTAAAGAAGTGTATCAGTAAAACGGTTGTGGTTTAATTCTTCCTCATTTCTCAATCGATATCACGTAAAAGTTGTCGACTCACGACTAGGCTTCGTCGTGACCCACGTGTCTATAACGGTCCACTATATAAATACTCTTGATGTTTTGTCGTATCAAAAGTAATATACATATATATATCTATAAATACCACAAAGGATTCGATTCACATTTGCTCAAGGTTGTAGGTCAAATTAGAAAATGTTCAATTTCCCATTACTTAAGATATCTTAATTGCCATAGCTCAACGGTGAAGCCAATGGAATTTGAAAGCAGCAATAAAAATAAAAAATTTAATCCGCAATCTTTGTAGTTGTTGGAGATGATATAAAATTAAATGGAACAGCGAACAGGAAGAACCGCATAAAAATTAGTCGTGGAATCGAATAGTTGACGTGACAGCCACTGTTCATATTCGCACATGATCTGCCCACCCGCCAGGCCATTACCAACGACATTTTCAACGTTCACTACCACATACCATATCTCGTTTTAACATTCACAAGATCGTCCACTGTATTGCAACTACTACATCCATGAGTAGACATAACAATATTAAATATGTATATACAGACGCTCTGCATTTATGTTCCGACTGGGTACTTACACCCACGTACACAATCGTAAAATATATATATTCCTGCATGGCCCTTTTACCGTCCATCTGGTATAAGTATGATCTACGCACCCACTATATTTCTATATGAATGTGTATGAGTATTTGCAGGTCCCATGTAACTAATAGCACTGGAGCTGCATATGTGTTTTAGTACAGTTTCACTAGGTATAATATGACCCCATATGTGTAGGAATAAACACACTGTGAATATATATTTTGCAATGCAACCTGTTGGACAATTTTCTACCTCTGACTTATTTTTATTTCTTTTTACTATTGTGCCGCTTGATATAAATCATTTATTCTAAGATATTATATGAAGATATGTCGTTTTCTCACTTGGTATTTTGCATGATGATGTACAGTTGGAATTGAGTAGTTATCAAGTGTATGAATGAATTTTTATGTGAATAATTGAATGTCAATTTGTCATTACGTAGAAAATTTGTGAGGAATATTTTTCATTTAATTTCTTTATTTATTCAAAATGAAATGTTGAGTTTATATACAAAGAAATTCCGCGTTCATTCGTATGTGCACCGTTATAGAGTAATCAAAATTGATTACAATGCAGTTGATATTTTATAAACATTGCATTTATTAAATGATGAGTTTAGAACAATTTTTTTATTATCATGCAAATTTCTCAAGTAATTTTTTTCTGTCTACCACTGTATTATTGAACTATACAATTCCGTGACTTCAAATCATAATTCCCATGTCTGATTTCCTTTGTGAATTCAATATTTATTTGAAGAGAAAACTAAAATTCAATTTTTATCTTTATTGTCTCCTTGAAATGTGTTGGAGACATTTTTTTAGGTGGTCGAGTGTTGATTGAGAGGACAATATTTATTTGTTTATTGTTCTTCATTTTTTTTTTCTATTCTAGTCATGAATTATAAGATTTTTGACAGCAAAAATGCAATATCTATAGCGATGTCACATTGGCGAGTATTTTTTGTTTGGGTTTTGTAATTTTTTTTCTTTTATTCTTATTTATGTTGTGCAGTTTGCATTATGATCATGGTGCGCACGCGGTTCTTTTGCACGATGGCACTCCATACTATAATGTGTATTGTTGTCTCTCATGACAACGCGTCGGGTTCTCGGTTATATTATATGTACAACCCATAGATCTCTCGCACTCTTATATTCTTTTACTCTCTTCTCACTCTCTCATCCGTTTTCTCTTGGTATAACGTTCGCAAACGGGAGCAACACTGACCTTACTCATACACGTGTTCGCATATAAAATATTACTGGTCTTTATATATGCGGTCACGCCGCGGCGATAACCCGCGCAATGCTTGAGCGCACCAGACTTGTCTCGTGATCTTCCTTTATATTATTTCATATTTATTTTATTTTTAGCATTTTATTCATTTTTATCAATCATTTTTTTTTCTTTCTCAAGGACTCATTTTTTTTTAGATAAAATTACGGCTGATGTTAGATTCGATAAACATGATGAGTCAGTTGGTTACAAGTCATGGTGAAAAGAGATAAAAAGAAAGAAAAGAAGAAATTGGATAAAAATAAAAATTTGATATGATAAAGACACCAAATCTTGAATATTTTTAGTGGACTAATCAGACATGATAAATTACATGTATAGACTTGTTATTAAAACTACAAACGAAAGAAAATATTAGATTGAAATCATTCACATCAATCGATAATGTCTTGGGCTGCTATTGAATTAAAAAAAAAAGAAAGCAAAAATACGATGACGTTAAATTGTAACAGAAAACGAGAGCTTACATATCTGAATGACAGGAAATATATTTCAACATTAAAGAAGAATTAAAATGATGATAAAATGGAAAGTTGAAAATCAAGTTTAACTAAATAAGAAAACTTTTCATTGAGAGCTTTTGAAACAAAAATAAAAGAAAATTCACTGATAAATAATTTTATCTTAATTGTAAGAATTCGAATTCTTGAACAGCACAAATAAAGAAAGTGAAAATAAAATTCCTATGCTTTCAACACGATATTGATAATAGTAGTAATGAACGTGAATTAACAAAAAATTAATTTAATTGAGCAGAATTGTAGAATATTTCAGAACAAAACAAATAATTAAAAAAAAACTACGAGAAATTCCAATTCCATTCGCATTCTTGATCAACAATTATCATAAATTAAAAAATAGAATCGTTGAAATATCCGATATACTTCAATTATTAAAACAAAAAATTGAAAAAAAACAAATAAGCAAAAAAATAATATAAACAAATGATAATCAAAAATGAATGCTAATGACGATTGATATCAACAATTTTTATTTATATCTCAATGATATTTGTGTGAAGATGACCTTGCAGTTCACATAACCATCCACAGCGATTCACGAAATAGATTCGCCAACCCTTTTCAGACACTCCCTCTTTATCAAACCCCTTCCTTGCATTATTTTCATTCTTCAACATTTGTCTTCTCTGTTTGCTTTTGAATTCTATTATACGTTCAACATTCAGAAGATGTCTGGCCGATTACAAATGGACAACACTTTCCCAGTTTCGCATCCATTATGTCTCTCATGAAGAAGCTGATGGTGGTGGCTTATGTAAGGCTTTCATATATAGTGAGATATGCCATCAGCCGTTCCGCTAATTTGACGCTACCAAGGTTCATTTAATCGATCAACAAAAGATAAAACAAACAGAAAATAAAAGAAAAAAAAATATCATCTAAATCTTTATTTCATTCATTCCAATATTAATATCAAAAATATTGACATCAATTTCATAAATTGCTCCAACATTATTTCACAAAATATTACATACACATTATTGACATTAAAACATAAACATTGCTGTAATATTCAATAAAAAAAAAATGATTACATGAACATTTGTTAGTTTATTCAGGCGAAAATTGTTCGTTTACATTTACACGCGATAATTTTTGATTCCTTTGTATGACTCGATGCCATTTACTCTTTGGTATTTATCTATTTGTGTGTGTATGTTTTGATCTTCCATAGAGCGTGTATCCGTTTCCGGTGTACTTTAAGTGCCATGTAATATTGCACGAGAGAGTCCACAATGCAGAGGACACTCCGGTCACCGCATGCGCACAGACACAGACACACACATTCATCAAGTTAAACACGACAATAATTATGTAAGTCGACGACGTCTACTCGCGTGACAATTGAAGAAAAAAAAAAAAATCTCATCACTAATTGTCTGGCTGATGAATGAGAGAAGAATTCTCCAGACTCTATTATGTATTACACATAACTTTTTTTTGTATCTCAATAAAATTTTTGTTCTTCCACACACAACGTGAATGATGTTATGATTCGTATTGCTGATCATTACAAACTGAAACAAATTTCTTATGTTTTTTTTTCATTCCAACACAAACCACTTCCTGTTGTCGATTAGCCAGTCTATACTTCAAGACGTTTTGTTTATTTATTTCTTTTCCCCACCGTTTCGCTCTTCATTTTATTTTTTTCTTCAACTTTTGCTTCGTTACCTCGATGTTGTTGCGCAATTTCAAGATTCCAGAATTGAAACAATGGAGGATCAACGTCCGGGAAAAATCTTCCGGGCATTCTCGAGTCACTTGAAATACACCAAGAGAAAGAGAGTGAGAGACCTTTTTCCATCGTCCTTGATCGTGCAAAACATTTGTATATATATACACATATAAATAAATATCTACATGTAATAGTGAGATAGGTCAGGCTTGGATTTATCAGCAAGAACCCTCGAGACATTTTTTTTTTCATTCAATTGTAAAATAAAAAAAAATAAAATAATAAATTGCTGAGGTACTTGATGTCCATCAGGAGAGAAGAGACCTGCGTGTCTTCGCACGCGATGCAACAATATATGTGTGTGCATCTATATATATATAAATGTATATATAAAAGAGAAGAAGTGCTCGAAGGTGAACAGGCGCACGTACATACGATCACGATCAAGATCATTGACTTCCCGCGAACGTAATACGATCTTCTCTTGAAGCCTCAGCTCTCTTCGTATCTATCTCCTCATTCTATTCTCTCTCTGCATCCCTATCTCACTCTCTCTCTTACATTCAGATATCAATCGCGACAATTATAATAACAATACCTCAAGCTATTATCGTAGATCAATTCTCTCCAATTGTCAATTTTTTACAACATTTTATTTCCGTCAATCCATTTATTATTTCTTTCTTCAGACTTGATGAATTTGTGCGGTTCAGTGTGATACCCTTTTTTTTTCCACTCTCTCTCTGTGTGTAGTCATTTAATTTGTATTATTTTTTTTTCAACAGGAAACCAGTCTCCCACATATAACGGTATTAAATACGAAGCGGCAATTTATCGCGAGCAGCATTAGGATAACGAGATATTACATGGTGAACAAGTTTGATTCCAAGTGTTGATAACATTTCCAAACACTCTTCCTGGTTCTTCATTTTAATGTTTGAACAAACTTATATTATTAATACAACATCAACATTCCACTTGTACAATTGGATTAATAACAAAGTAGATTCAAGTGTGGCGAAGAAAAAAAAATGATAAATAATAAAGAATTATTATTTTTCTTCAAGTGTGCAAATTTGTGTAAAGTTCATAAGAGTGAAAGTTTCGGAAAAACGGGTTTGTAGGTATTATGAGTGCGTTCCAAATTGGTCAACAGGTGTGACCGGACTGCATGGAGAGTTCACTGTTGTTTTATATATATGTATAATTACATACAAATATATATATATATATATATGTATTTGTTTTTTTTGTATAGGGTTGTCCTGTTGGTCATGTCAGATATAAGAGAGAGGTGCACAGTTGGTAGGAGGCATTCGCTGCTGCGTGTACTCTTTGCTTCAAGGCCCAGCATCAAGATCACGGCCACATTTCTCTCTTGCTCTCTCTCTCTTGCCCTATCTCTCTTTCTTTATTTTTCTCTCTTGCTCTTTCTGTTGCCGCGTGCGCTGGACAGTTATTCGCGGTCAACGCTCGGCCAAGCGCAATTTCCGATAATCGCTTCAAATGCCCTACGGCAAAATGTTTTATTTATTTTCATCATTCTGCATTTTTTGTTACCCCAATACATTATTTTTTTCTTTTCAGAATTATTTTATCTTTTGTATATCAACAAAAAAGCTACGTTGAATTTTTTGTACACTCATATAGTTAATGAGTTCTTATTTCATCTCTATTACATAACTGAAGTATTTTAATTCTCAAAAAGTTTATGAAAGGAAAATGTTTTTTATTTTTTTGACGAGTTATAAATTTTTTTCTTCATTGTAAATTTATGTCAGTTATGAAGAATATTTATTGGCGGTGAAATTAAATATCAGAACATGGCAGCAACGATGATAATCACAAAACTTCAAACAGGGATTGAATGCGCATTTTTATCACTTTTTTTTATTAAATTTTTTATGGCTTCTTTTTTTGTTATTCTCTCTTTGGTCGTTGAAGTCGATCGCGCGGCGTGCGGGAGAGTATCGCTCTCGCCTTGTACGGCAATAATTTACAGGCAATGCCCCCTCCTTCCGGCATATAGATAGCTGTAGCCTTAATGAGGCCACGTGGCCAGGTTGCGGCCGAGCGTAAGTTACGTAAAGGAAAAGCCGCCAGGGGGATGAGCCAGAGAGTGTTTCTCGTGATACAAGTTGGCTTCAGGCGCTTTTGCTCTTTCAACTCTACTCTATACAGTCAATAGACACATAGATATATCTATAGAGATGAATTGAAAGAAATAAAATGAATTGAGAAAAGGAATAGAGAAGAGAGAAAGAAAAAGAGAAGAGTGCAGATGCCATACAGTGATCTTCTACTTGCGATACAGGAAGAGTTCCAATGTGTATATAAATATATAAGTTTGTGAATTCTCTCGCGAGTTCCAATGTGAATCGATACCCATTGTATTCACAGGTATATAAATATATATGTATATGTTTATATGTTTGTATGTTTGTATGTATTGCAAAGAAACAGCGGCACCAGCAGCAGTAACAGCAGCAGCTCTTTTAAACCTCCCAACGCGACAAGATGATGCATCGGTACATCGAACTGTGTGCGAACTTGCCACGGGGTCAACTCCAAAAACGGCATGAATTCATTTTTCCCCAAGCAGTGTACAGACATGAACACATTTCACGGTCAGTTATATTTTATTTTTCAGTAAAAATTTTATTGTTTATTTTTATATTTTTTATTTTTAGTTGGAAGGAAATGGAGGATGTGAATTATGGTGGGTGTTGTATGTGAAAGGGGAAATTGGAGTTAGGAAATGTTACGTTGGTGGTTTGAGTTTGGTATTACGCTTGGATGGATGAGAAAGGAGTGTTCAGACATTTTTGTTGATTCTTTTGGGTTTGTAGGGATGGGAATGATGATAATAATGCATATGTAGATAAATAATGCTTGTGAATTAGTTGATGTTAATTTTTAAGAACTGGAAGTTGGAATTAATTAAAAGGCAAAAAAAACGAATGGAAAATGTTTTGGTATAAGTAATGAAATAAAAAATGAGTTGATGATAAAGTAAATTCCAATTTGAAATTAATAGAACGTAACGAAAAATCATAGAGAAATGAATTTAATTCATGATAAATCTAAATTGGATATGAGAATATTAAATTATGATCTCAAATGTAATAATCAACCTCGTTAAACTCTAACGCACCAAAAAAAAAGAGTAAATGTCAATTAATTCAAATGAATTTCTGTCAAAGAAAATTCCACCTATGAAATATTTCTAAAACTCGTCAATGAAAATCTCCTTCACAAAATCATCCTCCACATCCATTATTTATCTCTAATATAAACAATATCCCAATAATTCATCAATTAAACAATACCACTTAAGTTTACACCAACTTATTTTTCATATTAATTTCATCACCAATTCATTCTCTTCTAACACAATGAAAGGCAATTACGATTGTTTCACTAGCATAAATAACATAAAAGATCAAATTAATTGACATAAATATTTATTACAGATGTATTAAACTCAAATGTAAATTATATTAATGTGTACACACATCAACAAGTTGTATTGCAATAGTGACATTATAAATGACCCATTTGCATTTCTCAAATGGATGCTACTGCCTATTTAAATGCCAACTGCCCTTCCGCAAAAGTCCCATCAATGTCGTCTTTATTCCCTCTTCCTCTTCTTCCACTCACCCACAGCTTCTTCAATACACCATACACACATCTACACATTTATGCACTCGACTTGATGTCCGCCCACGCACGTCTACACTCAACATACTCGCGTACACTCTGACACGTAACCATTCATTCACATCAAAGTATTTCTCAAGTATTGTAAATATAAAAAAAAAAAATTCCACCAAACATCCACAATTTTCTCTCTTGCCATTCAATTTTATATATTCACCGAGAAAAAAAAAGAAACCCTTAAAGCATTCAGGGTTGTTGGATGAAATGGAAAAAAATAATGTGCAAAGTGATGGGATGAACACGAAAGGTACAATGCGAATCAACCATTTGTCCAAACCCACGCGCACAAGACAAAATCGACAAACACGACAATATTTTTTTTATTCTTTATCATATTCATTTCTTTATTTCCATCTTCAAAATTTTTATCTCTTCTCTGAACATCCTTTTGTTTGTATCTCAACATGCATGTTCAAACTTGACATCTATGGGCGGGTGTTATTGTTATAAGGGTTATAATATATTAACATTTACAGTGGTATAACTATATATGCTATAATGGTGAAGAAGAAACATGTGAGAAGGGTCAATGCGCTGATATAAATACATTGGTTGCATATTGCGCAATGAAGTTTGGTTGAAGGTGTGATTTTAAATAAAATCGATCGACGAGTGATACAGTGGATAGGCCTATACGGGTATGAATATATTCTCAAGCATTCCAAACATACCGCCAGAGAAATCTGCCTCTTCTTCACACTGGAATGTTATTCTACAGAGATAAATGTATGTATATGAATAAATTTATATGCATATAATGATTTAAATTCATTCGATTATTCTTCGTATAATTTTTGTTATATAATTTACAGACTCAACTTGTTGTTGAGTGCGTGTGAATGAGACAATGGAACAGAAAATTCGTGAGAAGCACAAACAAAATACAAACGCGTTGAGATTATTCATGCGGAGGTAACACACAAGAGTTTTTTCTGTTTGTATTTGTGTAGGTATGTTCTACTGTTGCAGCAGCAGCAGAGAGCGTCGGTATACGACAATTGCCAGAGAATAAATAACAAAAGGGAAACGCCACTGAAGGTGAGCGAAAAAAAATGGAAATAAAATGAAGAGAATGAAAATAAAGTTGAATAAATATATGGAGAGAAGTAATAACAAAGAATTTTGTTGGTAGACGCGTCGGACTCTTTGTCCTTCCAATAAAATCGTAAATTGTTTCGTAGCTTTATATGTCAATATGCAAGTTTGAACAAGAGGGAATTACAAGAAATGGTGGATGGGAAAGAATTTAATGGGGAAGAAGAGAAGAAAATATTCTGAGGGTCAGTATGATGGTGGGAAATTTTTAGTATTGACTTATTCTATTGATAGTTATTTTATTGTAAAGATTTTGATGTCTGTGGGGAATTATTGTGAAATATAGAAGTGAGTGAGTGATGAGAATGTTACGATAGAAACAATTAAGAATTTGTATGTTAAATAAATAACAGAGAAAATATAATTATGATTTTGAATATTGATGTGAAATTGTCACACTGAATGAAAAAATGAATAATTATTTTTCCGAATTTAAATTTAATATTGTTCAGATAAATTTTTGACCAGTTGTAATTTTATAAATTACTACCATTTGCAATTTTGAATGTTAAGAGGATTTTTACAGTACTACAAAATTATATTAGATTAGCTGAGTCAGAATAAAACACTGGGCTGTCAGAGATGATTATGAGGAGAAAGAGATAAATAATCCATCATATATTTTGATCCAGTCGTAATCATAAACGTTGGGATTTGTGAAATCTGAAATGTTATATAAAGAAGAAAGGTTGAGGGTGAGTCAAGGGTTAAAATGGAACTTTCTCTTTCTAGCGATATGCAGGGACGAAGAATAATTCTGAGAAATTCCAGAACTATTATCCAATATCATCTCTAGATCCATAAAAAAAAAATATTCCAACTATCACAATAAAAAATTAAAAATAATCACTAAAATATCACAAACGTTTAATTAAAATGAATAAAACAATTGAAATAACCAAAATACTCAGAATTTTCTGATCATCAACATAATAAATAAATTCTGACATTATTCCATCGACATTCGACAAAATCAATAAAAAAAGAAAAAAAATCCACCGGGAAATATCAAAAGAATAATAAAAATTCAAATGTGACAAGTGATAAGTATAATAAAATAATTCCAATTGAATTGAATTGAATAATTTCAAATGTTTGTCGCGCGTAGCAAAAGCGATTAGTAATCGCAACGTGGTCATGGTTTCGCATGTGTGTGGCGTTGCTACTTCCAGACCCATTCCTCAGCTTCATGTTTATGTAAAAGACGCGCCACCTGATCGTCCAGACGACTCGCACGCTGCTGTTTGCTGTTTTGCAACCAGCACCAACCACCCGTTCGTCTATCGCCTCCACCCAACAATCTCATATATGTGCATACATACATTTGCACTCTTAAGCATGACTTTAACCGTCTACATCAAACTCCAATGATGATAATCGTCATGGTGATTGTCAAGTGACCACATTTGCCAATACCTGCCTGCATGATTTCTCCATACACATTATACACAAATAAAAATAAATATAAAAAATACGTGCTTGTACCTGTTTACATAAATAAATGTTTGAAGTACATCGTGAGAACGAACTTTAAATCGATGAATGAACACAAATCGCCATTTATTACCATGTTTATTATCATTCTTTATTGACTATTTATCTCAAATATACTCAATTCAATGCATCGTTTGTTCAAATATATTCCACGTTGTGCCATCATTTTTCCTCGTTTGTTTTTATTCCCTCAATTTTATTTATTCTAAAATTGTTCTTTTCGTTTGCTCTTCTCTCATGTTTATTTCTTTTTTTTTTCTGTTTCTCTTTCCTTTATTCGATCCTTTGGCAACCAGGGGCTATATCGGCGAACGATCGGTAGGCATGTTCCAAGGCATGTGAAGTTGCTGCAAAAAGACACATTTGAGACGAAAGGCGCGAAGGACACGTTTGTAACGTGAGGACCCTGCCAAGTGCGTTGTGGATATTTATTGTTATTTACCTTTCTCTCTGTCTTTATATATATTTTTTTACTCTCACTCTCTTCGTCTGTTATACTGTCTTAACTTTTCAATGGTGAGTGTAAATATGTGCTCTTGTGTATATAAAAATAAATCTTTCCACGAACATGTCGTCTTTAAAACCATTTTACCCCTACTGTAAAGCGAAGCTATTTCTCTTGGTATAGCATTTTCCAAAGAAATGCCATTGGCGCCGGCTAGTTCTTTGCTAGATCGTTCATTCTGCGATGTCCACTTCAAAGTCCGTTGATCCCTTAGTACTCGCATGTGTGTGTATGTGTGTAGTACGATGTAAGGATTTTACTTGGGATGATGGCGCGACATATGGCAACGTAAACGCGACAAAGAAGAGGATGGTAAAGTCAACAGGGAAAGAAAAAAATAAATAAATAAATAAATAAATGTATAAATAAATAAATAAGCGAACGAGTAAGAAAGAAGAAGCAGAAGCGCGGGTATTCGCACGCTTAACTAGCTCCTGACGAGCAACATCACTTGGTGAGAGAGTGGTAGAGAAGATGCCAAGAGGAGTGACGAGAAGAAAAGCGACGTACGTTTATTTTAATTGGAGCCTCGATGTCGCATGAGTATAAAAGAAAAGAAGAGACGCCTCTTCTTCTTTCCAAGGCTATATATGCAACATTGCCACGATATGTCTGCAACTAGGGATGCGTTCAAAAGTGTATGTGAATGTATGGGGTCTGCACATGTCCTCATCATTTTTCTTCTTTTTTAAACATTCTCATAAATATCATTTTGTCCTTTTTCCCATTTTTCAGTTTAAAATTATCACGTTGAAAATATAAATGTCACGTACTTTTACTTTTATTATTAACTATATTGTTGTTAATATTTTTAATTTAATGTCGTTAGATGTATCATTTTGCTCTTTATTTATCCATTAAAAAAATTATTATTCTCAGACGATTAATGTTAATATTATTTTATTTTTATTATGATTAATTATACAGTTTTGAATATTTTTATATTATTTAGTTCGCCATTTGAATATTTAAATTGAGAAGATTGCATTGAGATGGACTTGACTTTTTTCTTTGTTAATGTCAATTTATTTGATTTGTTATTTTAAATTTTAATATTTGCAATATTACAGTCATAATGTCATTGTAATGATGATAATAATGAAGAAGAAGACCTTCTATCCAAGACTATATTTGTAACATTGCCACAACCTGTTTGCAACTAGTGCAGGGTATAAATATTTGCACATACTCTGCACACGTCCCCATCTCATCCCCCTTTTTGCATTCTTTCTATAAATAAAATCAGTTTTATTCCTCCATTAAAAATTATCACTTTGAAAATATGAATTTGACTCTCATTTTAACGATTAATTAAAAACTTTATGAATAATTTAGTATTATCTTTTACACCATCAAACCCATAACACAATTATAATTATGATAATAATATCTCATGTTTTTTTTTTCTCGTTCATTCTCAGGAATAAAATTATTTCCATTCCTCCATATAAAAAAAAAATGATCACATTGTGATTATAAAATATTTCCTTATTATTTCAATTGTTAATTACATTGTTGTAAATATTTCAAGATTCTCTCATAGACCATCGCACTCACAGCACAATTATAATGATGATAATGACGATGATGAAGACTTCTTTGAAGACATCAAGGATTACTCAGAGATTATTGTTTTATATAGCAATATAATAGTGGACAATTACAGTGAGTTGGTGCTTTATGTATGTTGATTTTTTTTATATTTTACGCGAAAACTTGATACGAAGAATTGAAAATAGTTAAAGTGGATCTCATAAAAAGGTACATTTGCAATAGTATCTAATTTATTTGTTTTTCATTGTAATTTTTTTTTTCTTTTTCTTAGTAAAACTGATATATAAATTATGCTGATATAGTCACTTTCATTTTGCGTGTTTGATGTTGCGAGTCATCATGAGATGACTACGGCTATTAAAGTGATTACACTATATAATGGTGGAGGCGCATGGACCATAAAGTAATTATTATTAGTTGCTCTTTTACATTAACATTTATTCATTGCATTGAAGATGCGATATAAACGCGTTCACAACCTACTCCCTATTGAGTGCTCTCCCTTTTCTGCTTAGTCTTCTTTTAGAAGAGTTGTAAGTGTTTGCGTTTGTGTGGCACGTCTGGTATCTCTCATGCCTTATACATGACTGGTAGCTAACCTAAGACTTTTATGGCTTCGCATCGCGGTCTTGGATAATACGCGCAAAAGGTTGTATATATTTCTTCGAACCTTTTCCATCTTTTCTTCTTCTACTCATACAATTTTTGATAGTCCTCTCATTCTTTCGCTTTTACTTTTGTAACTCTTCGTTCGTAAAATTTCTGTATTATACATCGACTGCATAACTTTGTAAATTGCTTTCTTGTGAATTTTCAAATTGTATAGCAATTTTGTGGAAGCAAATTGTACAGCTTTGACTTGCGATATTACAACGGTAATTGTTGAAACACTGTAAAATGTATAATTTATTTAGAAGGAATATAAAAATTGGAGTGAATCAATAAAATTTTTGATATTACAGAAAAAAATTTGATGTTGGTAAATTATTTATTTCGTTCAATCAATCGAATTGTGAAAATTGTTTAAATATGAAAGAAGAAAATAATTTTTCTTTATTGTCCTTCAAATTGTGCACATGTTACAACTCATAAAAAAAATTTCAAATCATTAAAAAACTTCCAAACTTCAAATAAAAATTATAAATCAAAGTAACTCATTCAAATTAATCCAGTAAAAACCGAATATTACGCAAATGAAATTTGACAAGTCTCTCCAAACTAATGAAACTATTTTCAAACCTTCCCAGACAAAAAAAAAGGTAGTAAAAAAAACCACCACTAATATCCTTTTGTTCCTATTCAATTGAAATACAACTCGCATGCGCGACCAATAAATTCCAATAATCCCCGCGGCAAATGGCGGCGCAATACGAACATTAATCAATAATTTGCGACGCTATCATCCAGGGTGTACAAACGACTGAAAAAAAAACCTATCAAAGCGCAAAACCTCATAAACAAAACGACCCAAAGATAAATGAAAAAAAAAATACGTAAAAACGGAGAGACAGAAAATTGAACGACAAAGTGCAAGAGAGGATTGGCGCGTGGCAAAATGAACGGAGCCCAACCCTTCTCAGTGTGCAGTTATACTAACTGGCAGCTGCGATCTAATTCAGATAGGCAGAGGCTGCGGGCGGCATATACAAGCGAAGGTAGCCAAGCGTATTACAGTACATACCTGAATAAAATCATGTATATATACACAACGTTTGGAATCGCGCACATAGGAGTTGGCAATAAACATATATAAATAATCTTATGTGTTGTAGTGCCGCCCACGACTAAAAGCTCTTCGCGCCCGGTTTGTACTATCGCGTTGCGATAACCTCAGGGTGCCTACCGCCGTGCAATATTTCCCTTGGCTTAAGCCATACACAAACTCCCAACAGCAGTTTATATACAATTTTCTCTTTTTCTCTTTGTTGACTATCCAACCTCGCGCATCTGCTGTGTCGTTTATGCAAAACGCACACGTATATAAATGTCTTTGCACGCGTGTGTGCATCGGCAAATTCACTTCGTACGTGTACAGGTTCTAATACAGCAATGAGAATATCAATGTGTAGATAAATATAAAAGGAATAAAAGAAAACGAAGAAGATAAATAAATAGAGAAAATAAATAGATGTAAAAGGGAACTATGAAGTATACGAATAAGATTTCCTATTGTGATTTATCTAGTTTTGTTGACTATCGGTGTTGGCATCGATTCGCAATCGCTATGAGGGTTCTTGAGAATTGTATATGTGCAATTGGACATGTTGATTGTAATCACAATGTATATTCGATATGGTGGGAATTTATGGGATTAGAATAAATAGGACAGGTAAAAATGAAATATAAATTCGCGAGTTGATGTAGATTTGGATAATGTTTTGAAAAAAAACAAATAAATATTGCACTGAACATTGTGATAGATTTATATTGTTGGGATGGAGAAGGGTAAGGTGATATATTATTTAGAGAGGTTTTATTGTTTAGAAAAAAATTTCTGTCATCGAGATATATTGTTGATGACTGTGTGTGAAGTGGAGGTAATTGAGGGTTTCAAAGGAGGAGGAAAGAAGTTTCTATGCGGGTGTGTTGTATGTAGACGAAGTGTAGGTTTCCTTTAATGAAGAGTGTTGTTATGTTGTGTTGGACATGAGTATATATATATATATATATACATGAGAATACATTTCAGAGCAGCTTGACGAGGGTTTTATTACCCTTTGCATGTGTAGTTTATTAAAAATGTTGTCTTGAAAGTTTCATGAAAAGGGCGTAGAATAGTCTGAGTTTAATCATTTTTGCATTCTATTTTTATATTTGGACTTGTTTGTTTAATTATTTTTTCATGGGGTTTTTTATACAGGGTGTATTGGAAGTACTTATATTTTGTTAGTGATGGAAGGTCTTGTAGTTTATTTAGGATCGTGAGATACTCACTTGTTTTATTGGTGAATAAAGTTTGAGTTTAATTATTTATGCAGCTTTGTGATGGGTGTTTTATGGGAGAGTTTATGTAAAGATTTTATAAAAATATTAATGTTGTAATTTTAAGATGCAAATTTAATGACTTAATGATGGATGTGCAGATTGATTTTTTAAAGTACAAAGTGAAGGTTGGATAGTAAAGAAGAAAATTTTTGTGGCTACTACAAAAATTCATTCACCATAACAATTTTTTCAGCTTTGATATCTGCAATATTTGTTAATTAAAAAAATTATTAAGAAAACTAAACAATTTATATTTATTATTTATTTATATTGTTTTGAGATCTAATGATAGAGGAACTTTGACAAATCATTAATTTTCTCGACAAACAAACAAAAACTACTTCAATAGCCGAAAAAATTCACTTTAAAAGGTTTGTAAAATCCATAACAATAATTAAACAATCAAATAGATAATATAACACAGATAATCAAACAAATCTTTCAATCCCCAAAAAAAAAAAAACGCATCAACAATTCATCCAAAACAATTTCCATGATCTTCTTTCACATAATATCCACATTAAAATAAACAATCAACAATAAAAGTTTATTATTATGCATTAAACACATGTCCCCTTGTAAAAAAAAATAAAAAGCACAAAAACAAAATGAAACCGTCTGCTCTTCATGCGGGTCATGCGGGCATTGGAATAACAAAAAAAAGAAATCCAAAATGAATAAACATAAAACAAGAATAAAGAAATAAACATTGACACATGTTCACTTATATTTATATATGTAAGTCATTGTCCTCATGAGAATGTTATTGATGACAGACTACATTAAAAAAAAAAAAACGAAATATTCTATGTTGGATCCTGCAAGTTATAGCAGGGAGTGATGCAGTATAAACAAAACTTCTCTGTTTTGCATCGAGAACTCCACACTAACACGAATAAAATAAAAAGATAAAGAATGGAATGAAATCGCGCCGGCTACATCGGGACGCTAATCGAGTGCGCGCGCGTGGAAAGAAAATGGTAGAGAGAGAGAGAGAGAGAGCCACAGTCTCGGTACATAGTGCGACACGAAGTCACGAGAGACGCTTAATTATACACACAGAGAAGTCCCAGTCGTCGTTCCTCCTTACCTAACGAATGTAATGAGATAATTTGGGTTACAAACTGCATCTCCATTTGAGGTCGCTGCCAGAATGTTTTTTTTTAAATAAAGGAAGAGAGAATAAATAATATATAAAAATGCAAAGAGTGACTACAACGTAGTAGCAATATTTTACCGTAGCTAAAGTAGAAGGAATGAAGAGCGGTGGGCAAAACAAAACGCGTGTTTTATTATTGTATATTGTGGCGCAAGTAGTGAGGATAAATGCAAGGCCAAGACATTTTCACTTGTGCTGCTTTGTAACAATGAATTATATACAACTCTAATGTATTTTTTTTTCTATGCAATTGACGACTAAACATTAATTAAAGAAGAAAAAATGAGGATAACATTTGTTTCTTGTTGCGCGTGTGGTCAGTGCATTGTCTACAACAGAATTTTGTGTATTGTGAGAAGTACGAAATATTTTTGGTTTTTTAATTTAAAATTTTAATTTGATGATTGAAAAATTAGGATTTATATTTTTAATGATTGTTCAAGAATGATATTTTATTAAGGTGAAAGTTTCAAAGTAGGTTATTGACAAGTTTTCATGAGGGAAATTGAATTAGATTTGTTTAGCGATGGGATTGATTTATATTCTGTGTGATATTATGTTTGTTAAATGTCATGAGGAATATTATTGTGTTGGATATATTTTTAAGAGTCAGATGCTGTTGATTTATGATGGAAACTGTTGGATATGTTTTTGTATAACACTAAGAACATTAAATGTTGAAAGATGAAAGGAACTGATGAGGCTATCGTGATAAAAGAAAGTGATCTGATTTTGTTGATTCTAAAAATACGATCAACAAATTTTGTGTTTTTGTTATGTCTGATCTCTTAATGATTATTTTAGAAATTAGAAATATTTTTTCAATATTATTAATCCGACAAAGCATCGACACGTTAATTATTGTAAATATTGAAATATTGTTATTTCAGTTAAATTATTAATAAATTATTTTTTTGCATACAATTTATTTTTTTTTTCATTATAATTATAAAGCTAAAATTAAAACTTTATTTTAATTTCGTACAATGATAACTTTCACTTCGAACTTTTTTAACAATAATAAAAAATAAATACAAATTCACAGTGATTTATATTAATGAATTTGCATTGACTTCCGTTCGTAACAAAACCACATGAAAAAAAGTAAAGAAATTATGTTCAAGCTCTGAAGAAGTAGATAAAGACGTGTCTAGTCCGGCCGGATGCGGCCTGCTGAGTTTTCCGGTGCCGTTCATCGGCATTTTCCCACGCATCTCTTTTTCTCTCTGTTACATCTCTGCACATCTCATGCATTCTATCTTTATCATTCACCATGTAACCATACACTATACACTATTTTGCGATGGTGAGTTGTGCACAGCACTGAGGAACTTCATATGTTGAATGTAAGTAAGCGTGCGTCGTCGCAACTACACCAACGAGAAGAGGAAACCGGACTTTAATTAGACCGCCTTGGCTGTTCCCTCCGACACAAACTGGATTATAGATCGTCATAAATGCAAGCTAAGGAAGGCGGGAATGAGCAAAATAAGCAACTTGAAGTCATCAATCAAAATTAAAATGAACAAAAATAAAAACAGCTATGAAAATAAAAATGATTTAATGGTTTAAAATGAAAGATATGAGGGATTGAATTATATTTCAATGACTCGAAGGGAGGTCCAAGCAATACAAAAATTACAATTGTTAAAACCAAATACAAATATTTTATTAAATTATGATGTGAATGTATTCAACAGAAATTTAAAAAGTGTTTTAAAAGCATAATTATTGTGACGATGAAAACTTTAATCCTTTCTCATATCCTCAACTGAATCAAAGTGCACAATCTCGTAGAGATTCATCTTCTTCAACAATTTATAATCGTGAATGACTCAATTCTCTCTGTGTTGTGTAATTTAATTATTGCACTATTTAATTATGTTTGCACCAGTAAAATCAACCTGATTTCAACCACCTATTCATACCATGATTGATAATAATTCATAAAGTTGACAGTTTGTTTCCATTCTCATGAACACAAAATCTGTCACTGGATTACATTTGAACAACTTCAAATGTAATCTCCAATTCATATTACTCATCATGAAGAAATATTGAGTTTATAACTTGTGTTTATCCAGTGAGGAACGTGACTAATGTGAAACTAATTATCGTGACACTATTTAAATCCACTTACACATTTTTCAACCAATAAATCCAGATGAATAAATATCTTTATGCCAATTGCAACACGTGAATTAATTCCACATTAATGTTATCATTTACTACAGTTTGAAGTCTCCAACATGTCCATGGTAATTTCGTATATTTTTTCTTCCACGTGAGCGATTGAAAAAAATTATTTGAACATGCATAAGAAGTCAGGAAGCGGTCGTTGGCAAATTGGAGGTGTCAAGCTCGTGTGGCATTCACTTCTCTTGTGTCATCTCCGATCGGTTACACTGTCTTGAGTTGCTTCGTGTTACAGTTTCTCGTGTGTCTCAACTCTTTCCTTATTGCTCATGTTCAAATGGTTGCAGTGTTGGTGCATTTCTTTGCATACGATTTATTCCATCGTAGTGGAACGACGAGAGAGCGAGCGGGGAAACTCGTTCGCGAGCGGTGAACGCGACCACCCAACGACGACGCAACTGGATGTACTCGCGTTGCCAGGGCGCGAAAAAATATTCACCACACGAGAGTAGCTTGGATAGTATGTGCAGCTAACATCAGAGACCAAGATAACGATTACGCCGCGTGGCTGGTGCTTGTTACGCTCAATGTATATATGAGCCGTTACGTGCAACAACATGTTGAGTTGATTGGAGATTTTGGTAACGAAAAATTGGAATTAAAGTGTTGAAGAAGGAGCGAATGATTGAGGGGAGGAGTTTTCAATTTGAGTTCCTTCACTCTGGATGAATTAAATGAGACTTCATCAAGTTATTCGAAGGTGCAATTATTCATCTGATGTATATGAAGATAGTGGAACAAATTGTCTCATTATTGAGGTAGTTATGCAATCGCAGCATCTTTGAGCTTGAAAATTGTACCAATTTGTTGGCAGGAAATGAAGTTATTTTTTATTTTGATATTTGAATTCGTTCCTATGCTCTTCCTTGTGTTATTCTTTAATCATGAGTTTGATATTAATTTGAAGATTTTGATTTTGGATTTATGTGAGTGTATAAAAATATAAAAGAATTTTTATTTTAAATAATTGTATGAATGGAAGATCAAAGGGCGGAATGAATCGAATTTATCCGGAAGTTTAATATAAAGATTCAACTTCATCAAAATCATTTTTTTCCCCTAAATATTTCTCTCACTGACGTAGACATTCGACAAATGTACCAATACAATGATGAATGTGATTGCAGTTGTTCACAGCAACGAAGAAACATCTGCAGATATTTTTTGTGTCAATACAATTTTCTTTTGTTTATATAAATACAGAAATAAATAATTTAGATAATGAAATTTAAAAGAATGCTCGTAAAGATTTTGAAATTTTCTAAACGATCATTTTTTTATTTTTCACTTATCTATAAATTTATTTATTTATTTCAAAATTGTAAACATTGCCAAATGTCTGCCACATTCACACTAAAAATACTTCTCGAAGCTCAACAATAAAATAAATTTTTATATTTAAATAAATTAAATAACACAAACAAATCTATTTCACATTAGTGAAACAAAAACAAAATTTTCTCTAATAATAAACATTTTTCCTCCCTCTTTTTTTTTCAAATCGTCATCACAAATATACACAGACACAGGAGAGTCAGGCGAGAATGAAGCATCGTATTTGCATGTTTTATGGTCGCGATATACGCCCAGCGATAAAACCAGAATGGGCGGGTATACCATGTAATAACGTGAAGCATCGCCCGCGTCTCTTCTTCATATATAAATGTATACGTTCGCTACGTTTATATACTGTAAACGCGAAAAGGTGAACGAGAAATGCAAGGGAACATTTATAAATATATACATTCAGTATATATAGGATTGGTGGATGGGTTCGTATGGGCTGTTGCCCTCTCAAGAAACTCAACCCCACAATTACGTTTTGATACACTGAGATTTGGGGTTAAGGGGTCGAGGATATGCGACCACAATTCGCAACGTGCACACAACAATATCCACCCCCCAAAAAATTCACCATAATTTTATTCATTCGTGATTGATAATAATATCACATCTACCACCATCAATTTATCCAATATCACAATCTCATTTTCTTTTTCTCATCATCTCAAAATATAAAATGGAAAATTATTAAGAAGAGAAAAAATTTTATATCGACGTGCGATTAAAATATAACAAACTTATAGATAATAATGAACAAAAGAATCGGAGCAAATCATAACGACAAAGTGCCAATGTGTTCTACTTTTTACCAACATATGATATAAATAAAGGAAAATTACACTCACACATTGCAACAGCACTGACTCAATTTTACAGTTAATCCAAAGACGCATGCGTGCGCGACGTGAACTTGATTCACGTTGCGTTTTATGCATTTTACAGGCGCAAGAATTTGCACAAGATATCCTGCCATTTTTATTTCTTTTGTAAATATAAATATAAAAATATATACAGCTGTTGCGTTTGCAAAATATATCATTGCAATGCTGAATAATCAAAGATAAATCTACAAAGATAGAGGGGAGAAAAATAAAATGCACCAAAATAAAATAATGACAATAAGAAAAATGAAATATTTAAAACAAAAAACAGTTAGTTGATAATGATCCCAATTTAATTTAAATAAATGTGAAATGTCCAGGGAACAACGAGTTAATCAATATATTCCATTAGATTATTAACTTTCAAATCGATTAATTAATCACGTGATCAATTAAATAGAAATAGGAATTTCACGAGTGGTTGTGCAGTGGAAGTTGAACGTCCAGTGATATCCCGATTTAATCATCATGAATAATTATCTCATTTGTTTTGTCTCTCATCTCTCCACCTTCAAGACAGTCAGTTTATTCCTGTGTGGTTTGTATAGACGGGAGGGGTAAAGTGAAGAAGGAAAAAACAAGAAGGGAGGCAGCATCAAATGAAATTCTCCCTCGTTTGTTACTGGCGCGCGAGGAGTGGTCCTGTCAGCCGACAGGGAAATATATTTGGCTGCTCGTTGCGCCTTGGAATGGCGCCATACTGAGTATAACAAAATGAAAAAGGAAAAGAAGGAAAGAAAAAAAAAAGGATGATGATAATAATAATAATGAAAATTATTATGATGATGATGATGATAATAATAATGATAGTGAAGAGGAAGAGAAAGGGAATTTAAATTTGAGGCAAAGGAAAAAAATATTTCATCACAGTGTATATAAATATTATTTCTCAGCGCCTCTTTGAATTTATTCCGACTGCACTTCATCACCCTGAGGATATGATATCGTTAAAATAAATGGGTGGGGAGATAAAAATGAGAATATTTTAGGGAGTTGAGTGGAAGTTGATAGAATTTTTTTATTTCATCTATTTATTTTCACTCGAATTATTTTTGTGCAATTTTATTTTTCTTTATTTTGATGTTTTTTTAAATTTATCTTCTTGTGCTTGAGTTAGTGAAATATTTGTGATTAATCACTATTGTATGAGTTTGTTTGGTTAATTTGTAGATTTTAATGAGATATTGAATGATAGTTGATAAGAACATTAAAATTGATACATAAAATTTGGAATGAGTCATTGGGATTTTCTGGATGAAAATGCTCGGGGCTTCCCATGACGTAATTTAGATAGTATTTATCGAGGTGGAAATAAACCTGGAAATCCTGTTTGCATTGATTTTAAGGGGGACTAAATTAAATAAAGCAACTGACTGGATAATTTAAATCTTGTTCTACGACACGTTTATTTTTATGTTGATCTCATCCAATTTTATTCTGTCATTTCATTACTGATGAATATTTGCCAGAGAATTTTGTTGTCTAATAATTGTTAATACTCTTCTGATAAAGAGATGAATAGAGTTCTCCTCAGATTTTAAGTCAATGGAGAAAGAATTTGTTTATCCTGAATTTAATTGATGTAACTTGCTCGCATATTTTTTTCTGGCAGCCAAACTTCAATATGGAAAAAAAAACGATTTAAGTTCCTACGATTCACATGAGATTTTATTCCAAAAAATCACAATTTGGTCACACAAACATTTTATAGCACCACTTTAAATGAATTAATTTTAAAACGTATCATAATTCGATAAAAAATATTTAGAATAATCAAATACCTGAACAAAAAATGTTACGTAATTCGTCTGTTTACGAAAAATCCCATCAATGTCATCAAAATTAAACATCAATTGACAATTCTTTCGTCATCCACATTTATAACCTCGCACCATATTTCATAAAAATGTTTAAAAATGTTGTAATATGGGGAATACACTCGTAACAAATCGCAAAAAATATAAACACAAACCATCACGACTAAGACAGTAATATAAAACAACAATTTTAATTCTGCTCTTACAACCTCACCACTTTAAATGCTACTAAAATAAATGTTTCGTATTTGTTACACGAGAACTTAAAGAGTTAACTCTGAATTAAATTTCACTCTACTTCTTTCCCTCGTTCCCGTAATAAAAATGATTTTATATACACACATCCTTTCTCGGCACCTTAATCTTCCAATACTTCTCCAGTTCGTTAAAGTCAACATACTGAGATATCGCGACACGTGTTGGTCGCCCGACGTGGCATCAGACATGCTCGTGCGATCGAGTTCAATGATAATAAACATTGCACTTATCTTTCGCGCGCACGTCGTTGTGTATAAAGAAAGATGCTCGAGAGCGTCACATGGCGAGAAACAACAGGTTTGAACCAGTTGCACATCTTGCATCGACGAAAAAAAACTGTTTTTGATTTCATCAATGAAAACGAATGTAAACAAAAATATAATAATATTTAATAATAATAAAGAAGTAAGTATAAAATATTTTTGTTATAAAGAAAAAACTTTTATATTGTAATAAATATTTTTCGTATGCATAACAGTGATAATAAGATTTTTTGTATGTATTAAGTCGACATGTACGTACAGAATTGTCTGATGCTCACACAGTAATTTCACATCACGAGTTCGCGGAAAATTGTGACGGGTATAGATGGGACACGATAAGTGGAGGAGTTAAGAGAAGTCCTGAAGAATGAAGAAGGTTTTTTTTTTACTTTCAAGGAGAATCGCAACACGTCAAGTAACGTCAACTGCTGTTGTAGATGTTGATGTTGATGTTGATGCTGTTGATGCGTCTCTGAGAATCTTCGAATGACCTCCAACGTCTTCATACGCAATGCGAAATGTTCTTTATGACTTTTTATCATCAGTTGAATTATATGAAAGTGTCTTGGTACTACATTTGAGTAAAATTTTATCCTTTTACATCATAGTTGAGCAATTCAGGTCTAATCATTTTTTCGATTGTCATCTCAATTTTGGGAATAGTCTGAAGATTTTTTTAGACTACAAAAAATGATGAATTCCAGGAGCTGAAATTGTTCATTACGCTGAATCTTTTATTAAAATCTTGATTAAAATTGAGATGAATTTTTTTTCACGCAGAGACAAAAAAAAAGGAGATTTGTAAATAAATTACTGAAAATAAACTGAAGAATTTTTATACAACTGCAAAAATATATGAATTGTATAAAATATTACCGTTTACGAGACAAAAAGTAAATATGAGAAAAATTCTCAGACAATTTTATTGACGTTCAAAATAATTTGAAAGGTTCCAAAAGCACTCGGAAAATTGTCAATATTTTTATCAAACATTCCAAATGATTCATTAAATCAATTTTTCATCTCATCAATTTATAAATCTCTCCATTCAAATAATACCAAGAAAAAAAGAAAACCTCCAAGAAATAATAAATCTATTTCAATAAATCCCCATAACTATTTTCACAGTTTTCATAAATCAAAAACAATTCATCAACTTCACAATAAAAATTTCTCTCCACATTCAATTAATTCCCATCCACATCTTCACATAACATTTCGCACAGTGGCAATAGAAATAATATTCAAGTATGATTGTTACTCACATGATAAAAAATAGAAGAAATAAAAAAAAAGCATAAAAAAAAAAAATAAAACGACATACACACACACACCGTGAAATTGCTAATGGCGTTATTAAGAGGGACGTCCTACACTCACTATATACATTCATGAGATATATTATATGAAAAGTGAGTGTGGCGCAGGTGCATTTATGCGTACGTAGGTTACATATACAACCAAACAAAAAGTAAAATAGAAAAAAAAAATCTGGAAAACACAAAAAAATACAAAAGAATATACATATACATATATATTCATTGCCGTCGACGAAGCCGACGATTTTATCGAGGGAAACCTGTTGGAAGAAGTGTTATTGCAGGGTGCTGTGTATATCTTGCGCTTACGATCACTAATAAATTCCTACGAGCACCTCTTCTCAATGTACGCCTCATCTCTTTTGCGCTCCTCGCTATTGCATTTGAGCCTTCGGGACGCACGGCTGATTCTATGATTATCGGTCTTACTATCCCCCTCTTCTTACTTCTCTTCACTCCCCTCTTCACCTTCATTCTTCCTCCCTTTCTCACTTATGTCTCTCATCACTGATGCCTCGTTCAATTTTTTATGAATTCATAAATACGCTCAATTTGCACTGCGAATGAAGATGTTCCTTATGTCTAAGACTATCGATTTAATGTTTATTTTCCAATTCCCATGACGATACTATTTATCTTATTTGTTTATTTTCTATTTTGTATTTATTATCACTATAAACATTGAATACATACTGATAATTTATTGTCATAATATATTTAAATAGATGAGATTGAAATTCATTTAGATACAAAAATTTTTATCGGATTTTTTCATTTTTCAGAGATTTTATCAAGTTTTAAAATTTGTTGTTTTATTTTCTTATTAATGTTTTAAAACTATTTTAATATGTAAATCAATTTTTAGAGCTTTTATAGAACTTATTCTGACGAAGAAGAATTATTTCAATTTTGTGTAGAGTTATCTTAAATCAAATGTAAAGTGGAATTTAATAATTTTATCGTAGAAAGTATGTTCATATATTTGTTATTAATTCATAAGCTCTGATTCAATATTCATAAGACATTGATTGATCAGGCCCTAAGGCAAATGTGATCTAAAGGATATAAATTTTTTTTTTGTTCTCATATTTTTATATTTGACGTAGGCCTTTTACTTTATCATTCTGTATATTCGTATACAGGGAGAGAAGATGAGTGCATGAAAAAATGAAAGTCACGATTGCTTGGCCGGGAGCTTTTCGATCAAAGTCGCCTTTGCGACTCGAGCCGGATGTGCATGCAATTAAGTTCACTATATATATATACACATACACACACATGAATGTATAAATATATTTATAAGTAGAGAGGATAAGCGACGAGAAGAATAAGACAAATGACGAGCAAGTAATGGAGAAGAAAAAAGATAAATATAAATATGAAAAGAATAATAAATAAAAGAGTGCAAGAAATTTTGCAAATAAAAATTATTACTTGAGAGACTTCTTCATCTCACTATTATATTATTGTTGTTGAATAAAAAAATTTTACAAGTGACAATTATGTTGTCGCATCAACATCACACATGCTAGAAATGTTCTTCGTATTATCATATCCTTGATGAGTTGCATTTAATGATCATGTAGATAAATTATGTATTTATATATGGATGCACCATGACGTGGTATTTTTTAATTTAATTTTTTTTCTATAAGTGAAGTTGAATAGAAAAAAAAGACAGAAAAAAAAACACAAAAAACAAATAGAGAATGTGACCTCTTGATTTGTTATTCTAAGAGAGATCATTCTACTTATTACTCTTTTTTTTTTCTTTCATTCTCGTTTATTTTTTTCTGCATTGTGCAATTTCACGGATGTTTAATTAACTTATCTCTTCAAACATACAAACATATTATGAAGTTGTAAAGAAATAATAACGAGAAAAAGTGGTATATGCAGGTGGGAATTTTTATTTTTTTTGACTGATATGATGCAACATGAGTCATTCTAAAATAAACATTTACATTTTCGCACATATTTTGGCAAACTTTTACGTCTCAAATTTTTTTTCTTTTCATATTCAACGAGTGTTTTTTTAGCTATGAATATGTATAAACAAATTTGTAAAGTAGACTGTGACAAAGAAATAATTTTATCCCATAGAATTTATTCTGATTCAACATAAAATTATAAAAGTTTGTGAAATAAATACTCATCATAATGATTGAAAAATCAAATATTGCCAATAAACTTATGATGATTACTTTTTGCCCTAACTCAACACACTCATGAGTTTATATTTATTCATACAAACACGACAAATTATCTGTCATGATAACTTGTCAGAGCGAGCTAATTGGCATTATATGCGCCATGCAGAGTGAACGTAAAGAGAGATGCAGAAATTTTGCAAGCAATCGTATTTATTCGCAGTCGTATTTGCAAGGATAATGAAGGACTTTCCGCTAGGAAAATGACTGGAGGTGCCGCGTAAAAGAGTGTGGGATGGCAGAACTCATATATAGAGAATCCAACCGACTTGGTAGGGATATGAAATAATATATATATATATCTTCATATATGCATAGAGGAAGACAGAAGTGAAAAGAGAATAAAAGAATAGTGCTGGGATGATTTGTTGCAGCCCATCTTGAGTGTGGGTAAGACCGATCGTTTCTACCACGATGCGGGAGAAAGGAAAATTTGCCGACTGAGAAAAAGGAGAGAGTGAGAGGGAGGAAGCGAGAGAGAAAGAGGAAAAAGAATAAAAGAAAATAAATCTTGGTAGTAAATCATACTGATAAAAGCACTATTATTATTTCCATCTTTTTGTTTACAACTATTTTTTTTTGTTCTTATTTTTATGTGTATTTATTACCTTTTTTTTTTCACTTCAAAATGTTTGTTTATAACATGTTGCAGATTTATATATGAATATTTATTCAGGGACAATTGGAAATGATTAATTTCGTATGTCTGAGATATATTAAAAGAGAAAAGAAAAATATTTTTATTTTTATCAAGAATGTAAAATGTTATTTTATTTGTTTGGAATTTTTATTTGATTTGGGAATTTTTGTCGTTTTTTTTTTGTGAGGGAATTAGATGAGATGTTTTATTGTTGTGGAAATTTAATTTATTATTTACGTAAATTAATTATGAATGATGTTTTAAGAGGTGAGAAATATGGTTGGGGCTGAATGAGAATATATTTTCTGGGTGTATGATGTGTGTATGGGCGAGTCATTCACGTCAGAGTTGTTTGGGGCTTTCACCGCTTGATGCATGTATGATGCATTATCACGTATGAGATATTTGTATGGAGGAAAATAATGATTGTTATGTATATGTAAGAGTCGAAGTAGTAATAATAATTAAAAGTATATTTGTTTTATAACATATGCATTCGTGGAGGTATGCGAAAATGGCAAAAGATGTAATTTGAATTTGTATAGTTTTTATTAAATCTTTGAAAGTTCTGTAATTATGATAATTTTGCAATTTTCATACACTGCAATAGAATATTTTGCAATGTAGGGATTTAATTATAAATTGTTGAGAAGTAAATGACTGGGCGGTGGGAATTTCGTTTGGTAGATTTGAAATGAATTGTGTAGACAATTTGTTTGAAATAGTGAAATGGATAATAATTATATTTACACGGTTATAAATTATGTGTAAAGGTTAATTTGAAATTCGTGTTTAAAGATGATTTATTTGTGTTATATTCATAATTGTAATGAAAGAATTTTTATGAACTCTATCGAGACAGATGAAGAAAATGAAATTTTTACTTCAACAGAATCTGTTGATATCTCATTTACCAATCAAAAGTTCAAATATTTTTTTTTATCATCCAAAAGGTCACACTTTGACTCCAAAAATAAAATCAATAACTTCAGAACATAATAAATCTTAAGAAAAAAGAAATCCCCAAGGAAAAAAAAGGGAAAACTTGCATCAACAAGCAAAACAAATTGTTTTGTTTCATGAGAATTTCTTTTCCTATCAAATGTCCAAATAAATATTTTCCTTCTCTCCAAACAAAACGTAAACACGATCGTGAGAATTCACGATGAGGTTCACGCGCAATCGGATGTATTTCAAATAATGTCGATGTGTTTCAATAAAAATAAACAAACATTAACCCATACCAACATATCCACATGAACATATAAACATCGAAGCTCACATACACAAACTTATGTATCAGATGTGGCTGTTGTAAACTACAGGCGCTTATAAACAACGCGCGGGGCACGATGTTGTGTACCTGTCGAGGGTAGCAAGAGTCCGCGCGCACGCGAGACTATCTCTCATTTTTTTTTCCTCTTTATTTTTCATACAGTATATAACCCACTCGCGCGCGCTTTATAATAATGCTGGAAAAAAATAGGCATTGAAATAGAGAAGGGGTTGGCGGTAGTGTATATAAACACAGCATGCAAATGGATCTTTTTCTCTATTCTCAACTCTCTCTCACTCTTTTATATATTCTCTCACGATGTGTATCCCTTCGGCATCCGGTGTGCGCGACCATGCACTCGCGTGTGCACGCGAGGATGCACTTAGGATGTATATACACAGGGTCTTACGTCTCTCCATCCCTCTATATATATATATATAAATATATATCCACTTCGATATGTTTTTCCATTTAAGTTTAGTTACCCTGTGTACAGAGCCGCCAAACGACCATTTTACCTTCGGCACTTTTTGTCGGAATGATTGCAACTCGTATATTAATTTATTTTCATAATAAAAATTCTTGTTTTTGTTTCAGAATTTTTTTCACTGACTTTTTTCCAATTAAATTACTCGTGTGTAGGGTTCATTGAATTGGAAATCGAACAAGCTATTGAATGCACCTATTAATAATTCCAAAAAAAAATTTCATCATGGTAAAAAATATCCTTGAACATGACATGAAAAAAGAGGGAAAAATTCGCGAATATTTTATTGGATGATATCATTGAAAAATAAATTAATATTAGATGATTATTATGGTGTTATTAGTGAAGATGAAGTGACACTTGAAGGTCAATGGTTGATGTAAAAGGATAACACCTGTGCCCTGGAGGGAATATTGACTCGCGGCAGTGCATTACAAGGAAAAACATTCAACGCATTTATAAAAGCCCGCACGAGAGTATATCCCGCTGTGCGTTACGTTATATGCAGCAGCAGAGAAATAATAATCGCCTGAGGGAGGCCAAGCTAATGGCGCAAGAATTATCATATGGCACATCAGGGAAAGATGTTACCGTGCGCGTGTATATGCCGCAAATAGAACCAACTATTATACCGCACTCAAACTCTTTGCATGTAATGTGTGTATGTAAAAATCCTGGAATACTTCGTGAAGTTTGCATTGGTGATTTTTACTTAAGCAGTCGATATGCTTGAGTGACTCTACATAATTTTCCTCTACGTCACCCCCTTTCTTGACATTTATTAGCAAAGAATTCTGCTTTTATATTACAACTTTAACCTTGCTGAGATTTTATTATTTTTGAAGATCAACATATTTATTTAAAAATTGAAAGATTTAATAAAATATTCACAAAGTGGAGAATTAAAAATAGAAGATGATGTTGAGTGACAGAAAATTATTCTAGCCGTGAAAAATACTCAATTGATGGACTTATTATTTAATAATTACAAAATAAATTTATGTCAAATTGTGAATTTCAATTGGATGTTTTTCAATATTTTATATTTTCATAATTTCTATAAATAAACAATTATTAATGCACATTTTTCCTGCAAACAATGTATCATCATTTTTACATCCACAGAAGACACACTCGACTGATTCTAAATAATTCTCTCCTTTACCACCCTTCTCCACGACATTTATGACAAGACAATATTACATTCATATTACGACTTTAACCTTGCCAACATTTTTTTAATACCAAAGATATTTAATAATCCCTAATGAAATAAAATACTAAAAAAAAAAAGAAAAGGAAGAAGAAAGTAACTAAATATAATAAAATTGAAAAAAAATAATAAAAAATACACGAAATATAAATTGAGCTAAAAAAAGAAACATTCGATATTTACAAGTGAGGATTAGTGAATTGACGAAGACCTATCGTAAGAATTTTGCTCATCGTGACTTGGTAATAAAGAAAATAAACGAAGAAATATATATATATATATATATATATATAAGTATAAGTATCTTATGATTTTAAATCACTGAACAATTTTACAAAACTTTCTCCTTTCCCGTTTGTATATACGATTAATGCGCGAGAGGATGAAATGTGTAAGTGTATAAAGTGAATATGATTTGAGAAAGAGTGTGAGTGGATTATTCTAAGCAACTAAATGGAATTCTCGCGGAACGTTAAACACCACAGTTACAAACGGTAAAAGCGCAATCATCGTCATAGATATTTACATCTATGTGTGCACATTTAAAATAATAATAATGAATACATTGGTTGAATGTAAGTTTATACAGGATGAACCTATAGAGGCTTGTCATCAGGATTTAAGACCTCCGGTCCGATAAACAGAGTCTTTTCCTCCAACACCTCCTACTTCAAACTCCTCCACCTTCAATAGCTTGTATAATGACTCGTCGTGCCATGGGAACCGTTTGGTGAAAGGAATCATACGTGGTCCTCTCTAGGTGATAGTTGAAGAAATGTTTCTTCCTCTATGTTTAGCACACATTTATGTCTACATCAGCATGGGGCACACCTTTCATATAATTCAAAAATAAATTCGTCAATGTTTATTTCATTTCTTTTCTTTCTTCTTAAATTGTGTATTGTTGTTCTATTACGATGGGAAATAAAAGATTGAGTTATTAAATTTAATGATAAATGTGATAGAAGTATTTTACGAATTGTTGAGTAATGTGAAAGTGAAAATGGCTGGAAATTTTGATAATTTGTTTTTATAAATGTTATTTTATAGAATTAAATGTTTATTTCAATTGGAATTTTTTTGATTTTAGATGGGAGAAGAAATCTTGCTGTTAAATTCAACAGATTTAAGTTCTTATTTCAGTATATTGTTTTTTTTTATTTTCATTCTAAATCTAACGAATGATTTGTCATAAATTAAAATGATGTAGATCCACTATAATCTTTGTGTTGAAATTTTAACACAAATAATTATCACATAAATTTTTGGGTAAGTGTATTTTATTTTCCAGAGGTGGAAATTCCTGTTTATCTTTAATAAAAAGATTTATTAGATGAATAAATACTTATAAGATGATAATACGAATTAATCTGAACATTACGTATTATATCTTTTCATTGTATATTCCAATGTATTTCTCTATCAAATTTTAATATCAAAAATATTTCTCTTCCACAAAAACAACACTCAATTATCCTTATTCCAATAAGTCCAATCTCTCTTACACGAATATCGACATCAAACAATTTTCATCAGATCATTAAATTACTTTACTAAAAGAAAAAAATTCCAATTAAATAATCAAACTTAAACTTCTCCATTTTCCAATTTTCCCATGAATTCTATTCTATTAGTGCAGCGAATTTCACAATTATTTTTCCAAGAACTTTTCTTTTATCACATTTTCTCAATCTCAAATAATCCAACAAAGACTTTAAACATTTTCCCTAAACATTACAAAAGTCATAAAACAAAATACATAAAAAAAAAAACTAATCCCATGTTTCTGCCTGAGCATCACTTACCAATAACAAAAAAAAAATCTCAGTCACGCCACTACAATAAATATCCTAATTCTCCATCATTCATCTACAGAGGAAATTGAGCAATCGTATAAGTAAATAATAAATACAAATGCCAACCAATTTATATATTCTTCAGTGTTAAAATGCATTGGATATCATCACAAACTGATAAAATCGAGTGTTGCCCCCTCATTGACAAATTACGTGTCCTCTTCGCTCGTTAGTGACGCTCAGTCGTTTATTTATCGAGACATGTATTAGTCTTTCTCTCCCTTATCCTCTCTCGTTCTCTCTACCATATCCCGTCTTACATATATTCTCAATATAAAACATCCTATATAGAAAGAAGAGAATAACCAACCACGAGAGGAGGTGAAGTGGAACATGGGGATAAAAATATAAACACATAAGTATACATATATAAGTAGGTTCGATAACCCCAAGACACTAATTTGTCTCTACATACATATACATATATAAAATGCCCGTCTGTTTACATACAGAGTTAGGTATATACCTATATAAAACCCTTGTAGCAGCGGACACGAGAGAGTGAGTGATCACGAGACTTAAACAAAGAACGACATGAGTTGGATATCTGATTATTATCAAACACGTAAAATCGCGTCAATTTCAATTCACTACAACTACGCCAACAATATTCACAACTTTAATTTCATCTTTATTATTTACTTGATATCACGATTGAAAAATTTATTTCATCTCTCATGGAAAAATGAAGAGAGGGAGGAAATTATTAATCGTTTTTTTTTTGCTTCACACAACTAAGTATCAATTTTCAATAAACGTATATTTATTGTGGAATTTAATTTGCAGTTCTTCGTGGTTGAATATACTGAAAAGAAATTTAAATGCCATGTAATTTTGTTGTCGCGCGTTCTCTCTCGCGCTCGTTTGCTTGATTGTGATTTTTTTTTTCTTTCTTTTTGTTTTTTCGTATACAGAGCTCCCGTTTCATCTTTATGATAACGATGAGAACACTTGGGGAATTAACTTCTGTGGTTTCACTTGGTTTTAAATGTGTTGGGCATTTGTTGGTAATATGTACTCACTCTGCGTGAGAGGTTATTTTGATTTTTGGGTGGTGAGCACGCGCTTCAATATCAGTGGCGTGTCCCCCCTGGCGTTTTGTTTGATGGGGTATTTATATATGTATGTATTTATATACAAGTTTTTTATATCAACGTTATTATTTATGAACCGACGAAAAATGATGGAGGCTTAATGACTCTTCCTCATCGCTCTGCGTGCACCTCACTTTTACCATCGTGTTTTCATATCGTTTGCACTTTACATCATCGAGAGCACCAAGCGATAAAAATTACCATCAACATAGTAATAAATTTTACGCAATTTACCTACAGATATTTAAATTGAAGATATTTTTATATTTACTGATTTTTTTCCTTGGTTTTTTTTTTGTTTTTGGAAGTGGGAAAAAATATTTTGAGAGGTCTGGAGAGTGTTAGGTATTTTATAATGGTGGCAGTTAATTGAATTTTTTTTCAGTAAAGTGGTCGGAGTTTAGAGTGAAGGATCTGATCTTTGCCAGTTTGAATGACAGGTCAGGGCCATTTTAAAAGTGTGAGAATTTTTATTCTTCAATATTAGCTATTATCATTTTTTTTTCTTCTTATTTTTTCTTTTGTTTATTTTGATGGTCAGTCGGTTAGGTAAGATATGTAAATGCGCAGATCCAAATAATGATTCATAGTTTTTATCCTACGAATTGATTAAAATAGCCAATAACATTTCGAGTCAATAATTTTATCATAACAAATAAATAGAAACTTATGTCTACACTGAAATATTTGTTTACGTACAATAAAATATGTAAAATCAACTTAAAAAACAATTTGAGATAGAAATTTATTATAAAAAAATGAAAACTCAAAATAGCAATAAATTCTTCAATGTCAGATTTCAACTACTCTAACAATATTTATTTCCATCGAATATTGCACGACTTTGGAATAATAAAACACATAAAAATTATCTTCAATTTGCTCTTGCGAATTTCCGCCAATTTCTATATGCATATATATATATTTTTTTCACCCATACATCACTCTAACGTGCGATGAAAAATAGAAATTTAACCTCTCAAATAGCTAATACACTTTTATGACCACCGGAAATATAAAAAGAAAAAAAAAATCGTCTCAAATATTGGTAGTCGATATTTCTTCACCTGTATCAATTCGAGCAAACTTTATAGTATCGAGTGTAGTTGCGTGTATGTGAATTGTAATAACACACATATATATGGGAAAATCCGGAGTGTAAAATGTATCGAATTAACGGCAGGAAATCAAATAAGGAAACGAAATGGCGAGAGAGGCATTTGCACGATGACGTAATAAATGTAAGTAACAATCTCGTCTGCACGTAACGAATACACAGTGAAAGAAAAAAGAGAAATGTGTGAGAGGATCTTGGGAGAGTTATGCAGGAATTTAACCTGCATATCAATCGTCCTTGCTGAATTTATAAAATAATTATTTCCATAAAGAAAAAAAAAGAGTTTAATTAATATCCATCATGTTATCTGTAAAAGAAAAAAATTGTCATGTCCTGTCCAACATGTCGAGGTCATTGAACACATGTCTGATGATACCAACATATCTCACGTGCGCATATAAAATAAAATGTTTAAATCTCATCGATGAAATATTTATTAAATGCAATCCACCATGACCGCAATTAACATTACAACAGAACATTGAAGATGATTTTATCAGAGGGTCATCGAACGTCATCCAAGAGATTAAAATCGTTGTAATATATACATACGTATACAAATGAATAGATGAAAATGAAAGAGAGAGAAGACAATTACTCAGTGAATAGAAAATAAAAAAAAATTCCGTGAAGTCATTGGAGTCACTGCTCATTGTCTTGTTACTTCTTTTTTTTTTATTCATAAATACTTGTTGCATCCTTGATCAAAGGCAATCAACATCAACATGATAATAATTTTTCGTCGATTATAATTCACGCAACGATTCAGGTATTACACGTGTAATTCTATTAATTCTTGCGTAAAGGTTAAATACTTGTTGAGCGGTGAAAAAAAAAAGGGCATTGGTAAAAGAGAAAGAGATTTTTTTTGTTTGTATTTATTTTTTAATACACAACGTATGAAAAAAGAGGAGAGTTATCGCACATCGATTTACGTTTTACGAGTGCATTATAAATACGTATGGATACTTGTATGCATTTATTGAATAAGTGTATTTACCAAAGCTGAGAATGTATTTCTTGATATAAAAATTGACGTTTTATTTTCTTCGTCATGATGATAACGCAATCAATCATATCCCTCTTTATTATAAACGAACAAACAAAAAATAAATAAAAATATAAATAGAAACGTTAATGAAGTACACAAAAGAAGAAGAATAAATTCATCTTTGACCCAATAACATTTTACTATTGTTCATAAAATAGTGAAACCCATGAGAAAATACAATGCGAGAATTATTTCTATAAGGAAGTGAACTTCGACAAAAGCGACAACGACACAATAAATAATTCCGTGTGTAGTATATAATATATATATATATATATATATATACATGAGTACCATTGGAACGTCACGTATACAATTGAGATTGAGAGTCGATTGAGAATTGAATGAAAATATTTGCAAAGGTCTTCACAGAAAGCGTCACAATATAATTCTCTCGAATGATATATCAATTCAAATACCTCACAATCATTTGAACAAAAAAATAATAATAATACACATGCACGGAAAAATAAGCCGAAGTACTTGAATGTAAAATAAAATATTGAGACATATGAAGTAACAATACCAAACAATAAAATTGTTCTGTTATAAAGAAAAAGTGAGAATTTATATTCACAATAGAATGGAATTTGTCTATTTTTGTTCCCAGACTATTCATAAAATCATTACTTTATCGTTTCTAAATTAATCCAATTTTTTTTCTCCTTCAAATTATCATTACAACTTGTCTCACTATAAAAATCAGCATCGATGAAAATAGAAAAAAAAATATAATTATACTATGAAACAACAAATATTTATGACAATATTTAAAAGCACACAAAAACATTTTTAAATATTCATAAAAATTGTTGCATTAGTCCATTAAAACTCTACCCAACAATCTTCACATTTACAACACTAACATCTTAACCCCTGCCCCCTCTACCTCCATCCATCTCATAAAAGTATAAATAAAAAAATCTAAAACAAAGTAAAAAATTATTTTCATATATTTTTTATCACTCTCCTAATGGAACATTCTCGTATGTGTCATCATGCAAGACAGGACAAATAATTCGATACACAAAACCAAGATGACACGAATGAATAAACAAAACAAAAAAATAAAAAAAGAAACCAACACTTTGCGCATCCACCACGCCTATATTTATATTCCCATTGGCGAGCAGACGTGACGGATGATGAACCCAACAAGAAAGTCGACAATGACATCCATGTCTCCATACGATGCGCAAGATAAAACTAATAAAATACTTTCATGAATGCCTCTATTTAAATATATATATATACATGTATATATTCATTCACATATATACACATGCTAAATATATAAAGAATATATATGGCAATAGGTATTAAATGGAGAATGGTATACACTTGGGAAAACGTAATAATGATCTCAATGCTCGTCATCTGCAAAAGACATTGCGTGGACTCGAGCGGAGATAGTCTAGTCGTAAAGGGCATCGAGCGATAAAACAAAAAAGGATTAAAATAACGAAAAAAAAATAAACAAAATAAATAAAGGAATAAAGAAAAAGAAATGGGCGCAACAGACTGTGGAGCTCTTTGGTAAGAAGAGAGAGAAGAAGTGAGGTGGGACGAGGAAGGTATAAAACGCACTATACGACCGGTTCACGATTTATATCCACGAGTCATTTTATTCACGACGTAGTTAGGGTATAGGCTACCGACGACGAGGGTATTCTTTAACGATGCCCATACGCGAATATACCGCGTGTAGTCATCCTATATCTATACATACATGAGAGCAAGGGAGATATATAGATAACTGCTGTTACCCACCAAAAATGGATCGTTCATTTTGTGCTCTCGTCAAAATAATTAGTGTAATAAATAAAAAAAAATTGAAGAGAAAAAAAAAATAATTTATAATATTTTTAATTTTAATTTTATTTTTTCATGTTTATGGATAATTTATTGAAAATTATTTCTTAGACCAATTGTCGATAAGATAAATCATGTTTTTTTTTGTTTTAAGATAAGGTTGAATAATTACAATAATTAGATATGAAGAAAAAAAATAAATATATTTTTGTTTATATTTAATGCAATTTATTGGCGACTTTTTTTTGCAATACGTTGCGTGCTATGCCGCAGTAAGTCACTGTAAAGTGAGGGTAGATCCAATTGCGAGAGGAATAATAATGTATTTCAATATATAGAAGAATAAGAGTTGAATAAAATATTCAATAAATAAAATAATGTGGAATAAAATAGCAAGGGGAGAATCACCAATACAGATTCATCGAGATAAAATGGGTTGGATAGATATAAAAGGACGTTAATTACCTTGCTCAACGGGTTAGAGCACACGCCCTAAATTCCATAGTATAAATATAATAGATACAGTCTCATATTATTATATGTGATCTGTGAATTAATGCATTCGAGTTTTCGAATATCAAAACCGGATTGAATTATAAATGTGTATGAAAAATTGAGTGATGTAAATCACTTCGCTACGTATAATTATACTCACTTTTCTATTTCTATTTTACACCTGACAAATTATGATCTGGAATTAGATACATATGTTTGTGAACAAACGAATATAATCGGATGGTGGAGAAGAAAAGAAAAAATGGGAAATAAAATTAAGTAGTGGTGAAAAGTAATGTACAAACACGTCTAAATAATGTACCGATAAATACATGTTATGAAATAGTATTACCAAGAAGAAATCAACTTTAAATGTGAATATATACAATTTTAAAACAATTTTAAGATAGGCCAAGTGCGTACGTATGCGTAGAGCTATTTTGTGTTAGTTAAAAAAAAAAAGGAATATAATAAATGGATATGATGAAAAGAAAAAAAAGTTTAAGTGAAGAAAAAAAGGGATTTGCAACAATTGGTTTATGGCAATTGGAAACGTTCGTGTAAGAGTGAAAATAGACGCACGTATTCTCTCAATTCTCCCTCTACTTATATTCACCCTCGTGTTTTTTTTTTTTTTTTTCACTCACTCGCAAAAGACTATCGACGAAAGCGCAAAGTCGATTGGTCTACACTCAACGCCTCGCCACGTTTCCTACGTCATTTGCGGTCGAGCGAATCGTTCGTTTGCGGACGAATAAGAAGAGAAATAGGGGAGACGGAGGAAGACACATTGACGTTAAGTCTACGAGTGTAGGGCTTGTAGGTGCTGGCAAGCGTTTATCGCACGCTCAACTCATCTCCGTTTGTGGTTTTTGATTTTTGTTTATTTTTATTTTTTTCATGCATGTCCTCTTATAGTTTGCACTTTGGTTATATTTACATGTTGGATGGGATGTACTTGAAATACTGGTGAATATGTGACTTTATAATTGAGAAGAAGAGAAAATTTCATTTATTTTAATGTTGAGTTTAAGACAAATTTAATAGTTGTATAAAACACGTGAATTATTTCGGACAATAAAAAAGTTTTGGAATTGTGAGCGAATATTTATTAAACCTCTGCTGTTTTTTTGGTAAAACGTTAAATTTTTTATTGATAGACCATGAACTGCAGTTCATATCGATCTGTATTTCGATTTGTTCTTTTTATCAAGATTACGAAGAAATAAAAATTGGTTGATTTTGATGGCAGTTTTTTTGGAATTTAAATTCTGGATAAAATTAATTTTGAAAATTGTGAATTTTGCATAAATTGAAGTGGGAAAAGAATGAGAATTGTTAAAAAAATTTCACGCAATGGACAATCAAGTTATCGTTTTTCATTCCTGTTTATAATGTTAGAAATATAAATTTTCACGAAAATTTTGAAATGTTACGAATGAATATTTTTTCAATGAATTATATTTGTGAATTTTTGGCACTGATGAAAAAATTTGCCAGCAACGGAGTTACGATTTTATGCAAGCGCACTTTGCGCTGGTGATAAATATTGGTCGACCACAAATAAATGTCAAATTTCAAGCAGCGATTTTATATCAACATGAATAACAGGTCGGGTTAAAGCATTCTGAGGTTAAGTTTCACTTCCACAGAACGTTGTGGTTCATTTTTCTAAGAGCTCAAAATTTATGTTTGTAAATTGCATTGCATGATTTCAATACATATTTTACAATAAATTTTCAATAACATCATATCCATTCATTATTTATTATCCAAACGTGTCTACTCAATTTAACAAATATCAAAATGATTTATAATCCTAAATTAAATTTCACAAACAATTTTGCAAGTACACAAATAATATTCCCTAAAATTTTAAAAATCATGTCGACAAGGGTGACAAATAACTTCTCAACTTAATCAAAAAAAAAAATATAGAAAGTTCACAATTCAATTCTCCATTCTAAATATAATTAATTTTCCTAAATAATTTCACTCTTCATAACAATTCTTCATACTCAATCATGAGAAATAAAGATAATAAAGATATTAATAAAAAAAATGATTGTTATAACAACCAATAAAATAAAAAAAAGGCAAAGGTATGCACGTCTTGGCTGCACTATCCTACAATAATTAATTGTGATTTGACCGCAGTGGTATGATAATGGATTATAATGCGATTTCGAAAGTTCGATCAACTACTGATCAATCTTCAACATTGCGGTCCACTCACCAGACCGGTTTGTTTATACATTTATGAAAATAATATAAACACACACGTATTGTGCTAATAAAAATTCTAAATGGTTTATACAACTGATAAACAAACAAATATTACTCCTCCCTATTTTTTCTTCTATTCTTTTATATCCATTCTTTCGTTGTTTTAAATTCATTATAACACGATATCATCGCTCGACATGTCAATTTTCACAAGATACATATCCTTTATATACAAATACGTATTCAATCCTGTTCATATTAGTTTTTTTTCTTCGTATGTCTATCATGTGACAATAAAATAGACATTGAATGTCTTGTCTGATTAGAAAAAATCCGGTTCTTTCACTCGTCCACAATATCATTAATAAATAAAAACACAAATATAAAACCCGCAAAATTTACATTAACTAATTTATCGTCGATTAAGAATGATAATGGCAAATGAATAATTATTGTAACATAATTTACGAAAGTCGAGAAGATAAATTTGTTTAAATGAAAAAGTAAAACGAAAATAGAAATAATGCAGATGGAAATTGTATCTTAATTGCAGGGGATTTATGATTGGTTGTATGCGATATCTGATATAGAAATATTTTCATTAGGAGGAGTGGTTCAGAGAGCGTGGATAATTTGCTACGAATCAAAAGAAGGATCTCATATCTCTTTTTATCTTTCATTCTTTCGCGTAAGTTTCACTGTATACTGCACTGATCGATAATAATTTTTGCGATTGAAGTAGTAGGGGCATTATACATAGGAGATGATTGGGCATTGTCTGAGTATATATATAACCTCGAGAGAACGGCGCACGGGACCCCCGAGGTAGATATGTAGGTACATGCATGTGGGAAAATATGCTCGAGACTAATCATAAAGGATCTCTTCAAAATACCAGACATCATCCACATCAGAAGAAAGAAAAACGAAGATAAAGAAGGGAGTGTTTGTGCATATCTATACATTGAGATAAAAAAAAAAGATGATTTTAAATCACAATCATATGTATTTTGATTCAAGGATAAAATTTTGTTTTGATTTTGAAAAATAATTTAAATTTAGATTATAATTTGTCGATTGGAAAATTTTTGTTTGGTTGTTTGATATTGAGATTGGATTTTAAAGTTGATGTAATGAATAAGTAATTTTAAAAACGAGCAGAATTATTTTGATTTTAGATTATGTCTTGGTGGAACACAAGTTGATAATTATTTTTGATTGAGATTGATGATGAATGATCTGTTCACTCGTTGTCGGTTAATATCTGAATTTAATCTAAGAATTCCTATTGAAAACATTTTTACAGAAAAATGTTTAATTTTTTATTAACAGGAAATTTTATTTAATAATACCAACAATTAATATTGTTTAATTTTTTTTTTTTCATCACATAATTTCCACAAAGGTGTAGAATCTGATATTTCTTTTTTCTCAATTAAGTTCGAATTGAATATTACAAATCAATCATGAAATTTACTTTATTTTCTTTTTTGAGTATCTGAATTAATTCGAATTGAATTCGCGAGATTTGAATCAGACCATTTCCACTATGCAAATATTGTACAGTAATAAATTCCTTATCTAACATTCCCTATTTAACAATTGAAAAAAAAATATTCCAATAAAATAAAGAAGCAAAGATATTTATAGTGATGATACAAAATCGAACAATAATAAATATCGACATGAACAGTTTGCACGTGACGAGAAGGTCTCAATAAAAATGAACGAGTAAAAAGTTTGCAACTCATTACAATATATAACATTTTTTTTTTCTTATTAATTACTTCCCAATCAATTCAAGAGCAAGAAATATTGAATATTCATTACAATTCTCACTTCCATATTCAGAAAGATTCTCAATCCAATCAACATCACTAGAATAAATAAATTCACATAATATTCAAATGAACATCATGAAAAAAATTTGTATTAAATAATCAAGAGTGTTCATGAAGAGTTTGTAATAAAAAAAAAATAGTTCACATGAGATATTAATCCAAGCGCAATTACCTTGACGTTATAAATTAATCGTCGATAATATATAGCATCCTTTATGTTATATTGTGATACGCCAAGTACATTATTTCTTTATGTATACTTCATGCACTAGTACATAAACTTGTGTGCACACTGTTGATCTCGCAGTGCTCTCGGACTACCAACTCGGGTTTGTGTATTATTACTTCATAATGTGATTCGTAGGCGTGCCACGGTCATAGCCTTGCAATCATATTATATATTTATTTTTTATTATCACAAAAAAGAAACTGTATCTATATAATAAATAATAAATCCATTCAATTTACAACAATAACAAATGAAAAAATTAAATTTCTCATAATAAATTTCTTTCACTCATTTCATATAACTACTCAACTCTCACATTCAATTCCCTATTTTTTTTTACCATAAAAATTATTCAACATCCATGAAATGTTTTCCTTTTTTTCTATCTAAATTTTATATTCAACTGATTAATTATTTAATCATTCACTGACAATCACTAGAAATTCAAATGAAAATATAGTTGATAACAAAATTGAGAATGTTTTTTTTACTTAAAAAAAAAATAGATATGACGTTCAATTTTATCGTAATATTTATCATTGATATATTATTGTGATAATTCGTATTTATCACTACCATTCATCACACACAGTCTCTTATAAATGTACAACCACCACCCATCTGACTACTTTCTTTCTCATAATATACTTCATCATATGCATACATATCCAATGACAGTGAAGTAACTCTCTTGCTGTTTACACTGCACGACAAATTACCAATCTTGTCGCGTTTCCCATATCATTTACTCTCATATAAAATACCTTTTTTTTCATTCCAAGCTATATATATATATCTATATAAAATAAACCACACACACACATACACTATCAAGCAACGCGTAATGACGGTAGATGCAATTTTACCATTAAAGAATACCTGGCGAGATCAAGGACAGGTTTTCAAATTGATCTCGATTAATTTTTTTTTTCGCCTTTCAATTTCATTTATACATTTTTTTTTCCTCTTATTTTGCATTCATCCTCAGTGGTGAAATTGATCAAGTTGGATCTACCAATTTTATTTTTTTTAATTTGCCAATAAAACTAATCTAAACTTTAACAAACTCATTTCGTATTAATTGTCCAATTTTGTTTTCCACAGAAGCTTCGCAGTTTAGTTAAAAAAGAATTCAAAGAAAAAGAAAAAAAACGTACACAAAGAAGAATAATAATAAAGAAGATAAACGTGTATATTCGCTCGTGAAATTTGCTGATGAAGCGGCAAGCGTTGATAATTAATTGGCGACAGGTTCCTAAGATAGATTGTTGGTGAATAAAACATATATTTAATGTGGATGTATATATAAGTATATAAGAATGTATAAGCTTTTGTTTTTATTATTTCTATTTATAATCCTCTGCTGTCTTCGAGTTGTCTTTTTAGATCCAGTTTAAATACACGCATGATGGTGGGCATGAGCCCGCATAGGGAGCAGCCCGTGCACGATCCCAAGCGCATAATAAAAAGCCCGAATGCATAGCAGTGGACAGGCGTGTAATGCACCTCGTGGAGCAACTTTCACGCTGTGGTGGCCAGTGTGTGGTAGTGCGAGGGAGAAATACACTCTCGAATCAAATGGTGGGATTGCCCGCCCAAGTTCACGGTCTCCAACATCAGACGTTCGTATTAAATACATTTTCGCTCGCCACCACTGCCCCACATTCCCATAAATGAACCTTTTAAAAGTGTGTCTTGGGAATTAATTAAAATCGTTGGATAAAGATGAGGGAATTAAATGAATTTAATTATTGAGAGTTTAAATTTTTTCGCTTAAATGGATAATTAATTGGATGTGAGTTAGAAAAAAAGCAATTTCTCTATTAATTTTTGTGTCATGAGTAACATCACTGAAAAAATTAAACTTCTTAGAAATTAATTTTAAGTATTCAATGAAATATCATCAGATATTTCATCAATTTTTAATATTTGTTATTTTTTTAATGAACCTTTTGAAAGTTCTTAAACTGAGAACCAACAAATAAAATACAAAAGAAAAAAATGTTTCAGCTATTCAATAATTTTTTTTTTCGTCGTCCTCATTTTTATAGGATAAATCACACATCTCATATGCATCAGGACACAATTTCACCATGGAGAAACCCCGTATGATATAGTATATTGCCAAAATTAAACCTTTCACATATCCCAGGAACTAAGACCGATAAAAAATATAATTTAACCTATTTAAATATATTAAAAAATTTTTTTTTTCTTCCCAATAAAGGATGAGTGAATATGCAGATGATATGAATCATCGAGACTGAATTTAGCTGTAAATCAGCATGATACAATTCTCCTTGTTGCGAATACAAATTTTTTTATAGATCCAAAAAAATGGATTAAAATCGACACCGAAAAAAAATTTTCTTACGTCACAAATACTTCAAAAATATAAATTCAAATTCTATTACCACATGTGCGCATGACATAATTCATTAGCAATTTTCCATCAACACATCAGAACATTCTGTTCCCATAACAAACTACATAACCAAAAAAACAAATCTTAAAAATCAACTCTCAACCAATTGTCGAAAAAAAAAATATTCTCATCTCATAATTCAAATCAAATGCGCAGCTATGAATTCAATTCGAGTAATGAAGATAAAAAAAAGAAGAATTTACCTATAAACAATTATCCCACGATATAATTTCACGTGGTCAATGAAAATAAAACCGCATTAAAATAAGAAAATCATTTTAACGACGGATATTATTCGTTAAACATTAATGCGCTATTAAAACGTCTAAATGAGTAATTTCCATCTCATCGTAAAAATACCAATGGACCAAAGACCATATCCATATTTCTTACTCTCTTACACTTATCCACCGACAATTTATTCATACGACGAGATGCCATATTCCATATTGCGGTACAAAGTAAAAGTTTTCACCATTGAAATAGATATATAGGTATGCATATAATATATAATATCCATCAGACAAGATGGCGAGTACGAGAAGGATAATTATGATGACGACGAGATGAGTTTAGCAAGAATGATAATTGCAGTATAAACCCAACAGCCATACCAGAACTATTATATATATATACATCTATATTCATAAATTATAAAACGCTCAGAGTTTCGCGCGAGATCATTAATAATTGATAGAAGAAAATGGTTAAATCGTTCACAATCCAAACTTATGATGCAGGCAATTTGTGCAGGTGCTGCCACTGTATAAATTGCATAACATTCACTGGCATAAGCAAAATATTATTACGCACACACAAATGAATATATATGTTCATTTCAGTGAACATAAAGAAAATAATAATCATAATGAGATCATTTTGTGGTGAGAAAATAGATCAACTAGAAAAGGACATTCGTGGTTGGGCATTTCTTTTGTTTGTATAACCATCGAAAATAAAAAAGAAAAAAAAATACCTAAACGTATTTTTTTTCTCCTCTTTTACTATTCATTCTTATGAAAACGACCTTCGTTCTGTGACCTTATCATGCACAATTGAACAGATGTTTATATTTAAGATGAGAAAAAAAATGAAATAAAAAAAGAATAAAAAGGAGTATTTAAAACATATTTAAAAAGGTAATTTTCAATTTGACTTTTGTATTTACAATGTTGTCCCATTGTGCGTAACACCTACATCTGTGCCAAGGTATTCATCACCATTTAAAGTATATGTATTATGACACGTGCGACTTCTTGGTCATTTCCAAAGAAAATGTTCAACGTGTGGAAAAAAAAGATAGAGAAAAAAAAATAAATAATGAAATAAGCTTTATGGTAGTGTGTGATATGTTTACGTAAGGCGTGTCAATTTTATATACACCATAAAGACTACACTTTGCAAAGAGTCTTCTTGTGAAAACCATCTTTGGACATTGACATTTTATTTTGTAACCATGAATTTCTATCGACAAAAAAAAACCAATAAAAGAAACAATAATAACACAAATGAACAACTGTTAAAATATCATCTCTGTCATCACATTGAGACAACTTTAAAGAAAATGAAATCAACTAAAGTGTCAAATATAAAAGAAAATAATTCATTCATTCATTGTATCTTTTCATAAAGAAAAGAAGTAGAAAAAAAAAGTCTATCTAACATTAAAAATTCTTTATAATAATAGTTATGCAATTGAAGAAACACTGAAAACGAAGAAAAAAAATCCAGTGCAATACATTAAAAAAATGGAGAGAGTCTTTAAAGACTTGCCTGAAGACATTGCGACTTGAGAGTTAATGTGTATCCTTGATTAAATCAAAAACAGGTCTGCAGGCCAATTAAACATCATTGCATCCTTACCTGGAACAAAAAAAAAGAAAATATTTGTGTTAGAAATGTTTAAAGTATTTCATTTGCATTTGAATAATTGCAAAATACAATCCAATGAAGGAGCACTGTAATAATAAATACGAACATCAAACAAGAGAAAAGGTAAAGAACCTAAATGATATTATAAATAAAAAATACTTTTCTCTTGTCTGTATTATTTCAGTATAATTTCTACTCGTCAATGATACACTAACTATGTACCTACTCAATGTGGTCGACCTCGCCCCGTTAGCACCTTGGTACACAAGTATATAAACCTTCGTATAGATAACTATATTGCGGTGTGTAAAGAGACTAGACCACCGAGGTCTAGACTTGTTTTCACAATTTGTCATCGTCTAATCATTAAATAGTTAAACATACATTGCTGAAACATTTTAAAATGAAAAAAGACTTTTTTCTATTTAATCCTTTTTCAATAATTATTTATAATTCATAATTTCTATTCCATTTTTTCTTTCATTTATTTTCTCTTATAATTTTGATAATCAATGTTAGATCAATGAATAAATTTCTATTAATAATGTATATTAAATTATTAATTTTGTATCAACGATGCATGACGACGATGAGTAACTAATACAAAGAAGTAGTTCGAGGTCTTTGATACATATAAATATAAAGATCAAGTTCGATCGTGAAGGTGGTGCACGCACATAGATAAAAAAAAATTACTGCAGACTTAGAACTCGCCTTTCGTTGCATACATTTACATGTTAAATGATTATAGCGTGCGATCGTTGGGCTTTCTCACGATATAATATATATATTTATTATTATGACTGTGCGGTGGGTTGGTTTTGATGTTGGCAGTTGATCAAGTGCCAGGTCAGTTGACAGGCGACAAGTAATTTTTTTTTCTGATGAAACTCATTGTCACCCTCTTCATATAACTGACTACAAGCAATAAAAAATCACCAGGAGACTCTTAAACACTTCAATTAATTGTTAATTTTTAAATTCTCAGGATTTGGGGTTTTGTGCAGTTGCATTGACCACCTGGGAGTCACAACTAAAACTGCATAAATCCTATGGTTGGACATAAAATGTTTTGATGTATATATGTATATATCCTTTGGTGCTTTGTGACATTTTATTTTTATTTCATTTCTTGTTATTTCTTTATAAATTATTATGGGAATGGATATTTTGCACATATAGGCTTTTCAAAGGAGACAGAAATGCTTTATTTTTCGCTCTTCAAAAGGGGCCTCTGCCTCTGCCTACGCGGCAGCAACACAGCGCGTCTTTCCTTTGTGATTTGTGAACGAGAACTACTGCAGGAGTCGTTTTATTCTTCATTCTCCTCTTTCTTCATCTCTATCTCCGCTATCATGAATTGAAATTTTTTCACAACAAATGTCTGCACACTAGAATTCCCAGGATTCGACTAAAGTTTCAAGAAAGTGTAGGATAAGAAAAAAAAAAGCCATAAAAGCAAAAAAGGATTAATACAAAACTTGCAGATCGAATTCTAAAATAGAATATTTTAGTTTCAATATATTTTTTCGTTTTTATCTGTTTGGCATAGGGACCCATTTTGTGCCTTTTGTCTCTCATTATTTATTCATTTTAATTTACGTTTCGTTGTGCTTTTATTTTTTAACGTCTTGGTGATGGAGGATTTTTTATTAATTTTATTTTTTTAAACTACTTCCAGGAAATATTTAAGGACGAGAACGCCGCCGCAGAACAATTTTTTAGGGGGAGCTGAGACGCCAGTAAAAATTTCAAGGTTATGGCCGAAAACGTTTAAAATTTAACAGTCCCTTTATTCGCCATTTTTCAGGGTCATTTAGAAATTCATGGTCAAAAATGCCGGTGGAAAAAAAGAAAATAAAGTGAAAAAAAGAAACAAATGAGTTCATAAACAAATCAAATGAGCAAATTTCATAATGACAGACTGACAAGAGTGATAAAAATTAAATTTTACCATAACTTTTATGTTTATATTATGATGATGATAAATATTTCCATTCAGATGAGACACTTGAAGACAATGCAATTGTCTTTTTGGTTCATATATCATATGTGTATACATATTTACGATCGTTTTGAAGACATTTCAAGAGACATAGAGAATGAACCGTAAACCCAGCGACATCTCCATTGGCATATTCGCGTGGGCAGTACAACACTGGCATAGCATTCGTTTGCTTGTGTGCATCAGCTCCTCCTCATTTTCTCTCTTTACTTGTGATGCTTATACACAAGAGACGATGTTGGAGAACGAGCACATCCTCAAGAAACACTCGCAGCACACTGGCAATAAGTAGACAGTTAAGATGTGGGTGACCCGGTCCCCTGTGAAACGGGTTTTCGTATAAATGCTCTTCCTGGGACGACTTGCAACTTCCAATCATCCGGGTCAACAAAAAATCCACTTTGGCTGTATCGATTTATATTTATTAAATGTTACTCTGTCCGTTTGCTGATAATTTTCGATAACACCTCTGAGATTATGGTGGAGAAAGAAAAAATAAATGAAGATCAATTGAACGTCGTTGGTCTAACTGATACTAAGAAAGTTCAATCCTCAAAATTGGTAATTAAAGAAATTGTTAAGTTTTCTATGTTAATCAGACCTGAATTTAAATTAGAACTTTGTTGGCAGGAGTTGAATGAATATTAAAAAACGATTGATAACAGACTCGATAGTTTTGTGACCTTTAAATAAGAAAATCTCAAAGGTTCCAAACTACTAATAAATAAGTGCTAATGAAACTGCGTCAGAGTAACGTTTGAATAACATACAAAATAAAAACTAAAAAAGACCAAAGAGAACTCTAATTTCTATGCAAACTTGCACTTTCCAAACTCACTTTATATTTCTATTTATCATTTTTAGAGGTTCAATAGTGTGATGTCAGAGGTTTATTTCAGTGACGAAAAAACCGAACGAGACTTGTCTACCTAATGGGATTGGAGTTGATCATCATGGATTATCATCTATTTTTACATAATCCTAACTCAAGATTATTTAAATATCCTCGACGATGGTAAAGCTGATTAATTGAATAAATTTACCAATCAAACAGATCAAAATTGAAAGAACCTGAGACATTTTAGGTATAAACAAAGAAAAAATGTTGCAGGTTTAAACTTGCACGACAATGTAAAATAATACACCACACCGATAAATAAATAATTCCAAGTTTCGATTTCATTCAAGTTATTTGTTTATTCATTCATCTATTTGTTCACCATATTTATCTATATCGTTGATGGTTGGTTATTTATTGTTGGCAACAGTTTGAACGTAGGTTTTCGCTATAGACGATGATGACCGGTAAATCGGTCAATCGGTTGACAACCCACGAGAACTCAGCTGCTTCATGGTTCTATATATCTTATTGTACCGCTACACAGATGACCCAGATGAATCGCCTTTGAGGGGGCCGGACAACAGAAACTTGGCGATAAATATATATATACATATTTGTATGTGAATATATCCAAACATGACCTACTTTGATCCGGTTTTCAAAAGTAAAAAGAAACAGGAAAAGAAAAGAGATAAAGAAAAAGAAAAAAAAATCAAATTGAAAAGGAAATAAGATAAAACAAAAAATTTATCAACTGGTGAAATGAAAAGATAAAAGTAGAAAGTGAATATTGTAATAAAACTATAAATAATTGAATACATAATGATAGAATTTTTGATAGATCATGCAATTTACTATAAATTATTAATCATCACTATTTTTCATCCCTATAAAATTTATTCATCTTATGATTTATGGTTAGATATATTATCAAGATTCTAACTAATTAATTGTATTCCACACACAGCTTTTATATTTGTTAACGATGCAATACATATATTTATATGTGCATACATAATCGTCAACGAAAAATTGCCAATACGTCTGAGTGAAAGCCAACTGACGAGTAAGATTCGCTCGTTAAATATTGCACGCACGTCAATGTTCAATTAGCGACTCGTTTTCTTGAGCGCGAATTACTTTAGTTTCATTTGTTAAATATTCTTTCATGCAATAAATATTTTTTTACTTCACCATTTTTATTAACCAATCATCAACTAAATTTATCAATATTTATTTCCTTGCGTCATCCACGCATCTATGAGAATATTTAACCATAAAAATTGTGCGCTCAATCAATAAATCATATTTGATTGAATATGATATTTCGTTAGAGCTTTTGTTTTTTTTTTAATAATCATAAATTGCACAAGCATTTATTGAAATCAGTATGGAGGCAGCATCGAGTTGATTTGTATTCATATGCATGTTAGGTAATTGACCTCTTGCAGCAATGATATCAATTTTAAATTCAATTCAATCTGAGATTAAATTCAAAGCATTTTTTTAAACAATACCATCTTTTAATTACAACATGTTACCATTTATGCTTTCTAGTTTAGTGAAGTCGCAGTAAATTGGAAAAAAAGATGATTCCCCTTATGTTACAGGATGAACAATAGAGATTTGTTACTAATTCTGTAGTTAATTTTATACTTTTTACTCTATATTTATCAAACTCATCACAATTGTCTATTGAAATTTAATCTGACAATTAAATCAGAAACAAAAAGATTTTCAAAAGAAAAAAGGTGCGATCGTAAGCTTTAGATTTAACTCAGAATAAAATTCTTAACAAATGTGAAAATAAACTTTGAAATAAGAGAAAAGAGAGATAAATGTCATGTGAGTTATTTTATATTTTACTCTTTTGTTTCTTTCAATTCAATTTGAATTCTTTCTTTTATTTCGTGTCTTTACGATGATTCAAACACATAAATTGATGCATACAGCTTTAACGAGATCGGATCGGTAGCCCTTGGCGGAGCGAAAACGTATGTAAGGGATTCCTAATCATCTCCCGTGGAGATAGCGTCTCCCTTCATCGCTATATTCACTAAATTAAGACATCGACGATGAGAGAATAAAGAGAACCATTGAGAAAGAGTAAAAGAGAAAGAAGCAGTGCAATGCACTGCAGTTTAAAGCAACAAATTAAAAATGTATATACATATATATTCATAACCTAAAGCGTTTGTGAATGTTATATGGTAGGGGAAAAGGGTCGTTAAGTCAGACCTGAGTTCTAGGAAACCCAACGTTGTGCTGGCGCATCTTCATTACCCTTCGATGCATCCATACATATAGGACACACTTGAATGCTTTTTTTTCCTTTTTTTTTTCTTAACCTCTTGTATGTTCATACATAACGTTACCTACAGCTTATGCGCGATCAATTAGCTTGCTACATCCTGCATACATATCACAATCTCATATCCTTCGTGATGAAAAAAAAAGAAGGAAAAAATATTGTATACATACAAGAAAAAAAGTAATTGAATGACTTTAATAAATTTTATTTTACCGTTTGTAGGAAATTGGTATAATAATTTATGATTGAATTATTGAATTGGTTGTTATGTTAATGTAGGGGTTGAAGATTTATATCAATTGATGAAATTGAAAAATTAAATTTCAAATTAGATTTAAATTGAATCAGAAAAATTCGTGATTTCAAATTATTTTTTTTACTTTGTTCAAATTATTTTTTTCCTCAGTGTACAATTATTATTCTGCAATTATAAATGATTAGTTTCGTTGGGTAATTTAATCCAACGCGATTTTTACACTCAACTTTGGAATTAGAAATGACTTTAATTCAAGATAAAAATGAGAAAATTATATTTTTAGGATTGAGATTAAAAAATATTTCCAGTTTCAAACAATTTTTCATTTCAAATTCAAATTAACAATTAAATAAATTTGAAACCCAACAAAAATTTGCGTTCATTCAACAAATACAAATTCCCATCAATTATAAAATTAATCAATCAATGAATCCTTTTTATTATCTTCAATTCAAACGTAATATTTCCACCATATAATATAATCATTTATAATTAAATTAAGAAAACATCTACCAACTCTATTTTTTTCTATACAATTATCGCTCTACAATAACACACAATCACCTCATTTATTCATTTGTTCTATCTATTCGTTACGCCACGTCTCTCGCAATTCTCCTCAATCCTCCCATTCACAATATTCCAGACACACAACATCAAACTAAACACAAACACTTCTTCGAACTAGTCATTATCGCATTTAATACGCGCACCCATTTCCATCACAACACTATCAACTCTCATATCCACATAACAAATATTAGAAGAAAAAAAAAATCCAGTACATCATAGCACCCATGCGGGACAGTCATACTCAGTGACAAAAGAATCAACACAGCAATAACGCGCACGTCCTCGTGCTACATTCAGAGAGTGCGAGCGTTACTCCTCCTAGTTATTTTCTTTTTTCTCTAATATACGTACACGACATACACGAGATTAAAGATGGGAAAAATGTATTTTTATTTTGTCCATGCAACATCATTAATGTCTTGCACGATAATTACTATTTTAAATACAAAATAATTTGCAATAAATTGAATAAAAGTGTGTTAGCAATGGCTAAATATTTTATATACATACAGATATATTTATTTATGTATTTATTTAATTGTTTAATGTTTAATAGACGCGTGTACGTGGGATTGATATACATAGATATGTGTTTGAAGAGTGTGCGAAGGCTGCGACGACATATGCAGTTGTATACAGAGTTGGGATCCAACCATTGTTTAGTATACGGGCGGCGTTGCACCGCGGACGGTTTCACAATCAAGCGTGGAATCATGACGACGTTATATTCATAAGAGCCTATACAACCATCGCTACTATAGTCGAAAGTGAGTGTGTGTAAATGCAACAACTTCGCCAACGCAACTATGACCGAGAGGATAAGGAACACTAGAGGCTCTTTTTCTCTATATCCCTTTTTCTTTCCTTTCAGAAATCTTTTTTCTCTTATTTTTCTTTTCTTTTTTTTTCCACTCTCAGTTTTCTTACTGATTCTGTCTTCGGGTTTGTGCGAGGCGTTAGACGGAATTTATGCGCAGGAGACGTGATTGAGGAGGCAGCAAACGATTAATGGACATCGAGGGAGATCCCTCGTAAAATGGTTGCGCAAATGCATTTAAGTTTGTAATAGAAAATTCCTTTGCACACCGGCATTTATATATTTATTATTATTTATATGTATATATGTATGTATGTGTATATATATATTGATGGACGAGTGATTTTATTTTCTTTTCATCTCTCAAGGGACCGGTGTGTGTATTTGTGTACGGTATATAAATTGAAATCACGAGGAAATGAATGGAATTATAGTACCTGTAAATTGTATTTATGTTCATCTTGTTCTTCAATTTTTTTTTCATTGTAGTGAAGTAGAAATATGAAGAGAAAAAAAATTTGCTTCAATTGACAGTGCATAAATAAAACTATTAAACTTTGCTACACGAAAATGGAATAAAATATGAAATATGTCTGTGTGTGTGTATGAGAGATGGTTTTTAACGATTATGGTAAAATTGTAACGAAAATTTTATGATTCAACGTTTAACTATTGATATGAGAGCAGAGAAAAATGTTTATAACTTACTTTCATAATTTAATAGAATATATAAATTTAAACTTTTATGAATAATACTATTAAAATGACTTTAAGAATTGTAATTATTTAAAATTAAATAACAATTGAAATTATTTTTCATGTATATGGATGTATAAATGAGTTATTTTTTCCTCTGTTTAATGTACGTCCATTCATTTTTATTATTTTATATTTTTGAGTTCTTTTGTCTTTACTTGAATTTACGAGCTTGAACAATGGCTTGAGGTGGACAGGAGGAAATTGCTGTCTGTTTAAAACAATATGATCTCATTGCGAGTGATCGTAAAGCCAAAGCGCATCCGCTTAATCTTTTCTACCCTCGCTTTTAGAAACACAAAAGTCAGTCGTAGGTGGCTGCACATGTGATCTCATGTTTCATATTTATTCTCTCATCTGCATATTACGAGCGGGGTGCGCCTTGCCCCAATGCATTCATGTGTTTATATACATTTAAACACATGTATACATTTATTTATATATATCATGTATATGTAAAAGAGTTTAGCAGGGAGTTTGACCCTCAAAATAGCATCCGGAATATCATTCTTCGAGGATTATATTATTATGTTTTATGTATAATGTAATACATTGTTGTGCGCCTCGCCTCAATTCCACCGTCTCATGACGATCAATATATTTGATATGGAACAATGCCCAATCATTGAAATGTCTTATTTCGACATAAAGAAAAAAATTTTTACTTTAATGAAATTAAAATAATTATTTATGTTGTAAAAAATAGATGTGGAATGGACTAAATAATTTTTAGATATTTAGTTTTATTTTTGATATTTAGCAATCAATGTTGAAGGAATTTTTAATTTTGTAAAAGGGATGATTTTTATTAAAATATAATAAATTTTCAGTGTTTTTGACCGAGAATTGATAGAGAAAATGGATAAACATTTAGAAATGTTTAATATATTCACCGAATTCATTTGTTTATACATAAAAATAATTACCAAAGACAAATTTGAATAATTACTTCAAGAAAAAAAAACAAGTTAAACAAAAAATTGAGGACAAGGATTAAATCATGCGAAATATAAAAGTTTTTAATATATTTCATATGTAACATCAGTTAATTACCGAAAAATCTGATCAACGTTACAGAAAAAAAAACTGAACGTTCGAAATTACAAAAATTCTCTTTCAACTAAGGAATGAAAGAAAAAAAATGAAATTGATATGAAGTAACTCAATACATTCAATTAGGAACAATACACAATTTTCGTAATGCATAATTCTCTCTTAAAAATAAAAAACATTCACCAAAGCTAAATTAAAATAACTCAATTGACCACAATAAAAAAACAAAAACAAAAGCAAACCATAGAAAAACCAAATTAAAAATATTAAACAACCAAACTTTCCCCTCATTTAATATTTCGAAAAACTGCAAAAGAATGACAAAAAAAAATCGCATGAAACTAAATGCTAATGAGAAATTAAAAATGATTGAGTTATACACAAAACCGCAATATATTTCATTATATATTTTTTTTTTCTCTCCATTACACTCTTTTCTTTTTTTTTTTTTTCGCCCAACATTTCTAGCAAGATACTTTATATCCCAACGTGATAGTTTACAATTCAATTTTTTTCTTCTTAAACTTTTTTTTTTACTCAATATGTTGTCTATGAAACACATTAGTGTGCTTGTGACCACGTAAGATATAGTGTTACTTTAACTCCCTTGGTTTTGTGTATGTGTATATGTGCAAATTGTATGGGGGGAGGCCTGGGAATGGGCGCATTGATCTACGAGTGAAACTACGCAAATAATACAAAACATTATTGTATAGATATATTTTCTGGTTAAAGCAACAGGTATCATTGTTACTCCAGCCACAATAAGATCGACGATCGTTCAAGTCGCGACGCGTTTGTTACTGGTTTGTTAAAAGGGTGTAACACACGCGCATATATTCACATGTATACAAATAAATATTTATGTATACATGTGCGTATATAATACGCTTCGGGGAAGAGCAAAGACGAGCCGAGTGGAACGAGGAGGATTCACGGTTATTTCTCCCGGGAAATATTATGCTTCTCTGTTAGACTTTACGAATAACATCAAAATAAAAAAAAAATATATGCATATATATATATACATATATACAGATTTGTATATATAAATAAATATAAATAAATATAATATCGCTTTCGTTACGCACATCACTTTCAAATATAACTTCGTTGCATTTTGTTGAAACGGAAAGTTTAAAAGATTTTTTTTTATCTTGCTCTTGAGAGAAAAGTGAAGGGAAAAATTTATTTCTATATTTTTTTTGTTTCCTTTTTATGATAGAAGTTGGAAGACGGAAAATAGGAAAGAGGAATGGTAGTTAATGATGAATTTAGGATTGATGATGGTAATTAAAAGTTTATGATGTCACTGAGAATTTCTCATTATTTTTTATCTCTACTTCAAGTTGAGTTTATATATGTATGTGTGTGTATAGATCTTCCTGATGTGTTTTATAACACGATCATTGATATAATTCCCTGCAGAGATTGTGCGCATTCTCATGATGATGACCATCATCATCGTTGGATATTGATTGGAGATTTTAATCTATATATTTTCGATTATTGAAGGATATTATTAATGTTTCGATTTCCAACGAATGAGTCGATCTATCAAAGCCTTTCCCTTTTATTAAAGATGGAATTGAGACTATATGAAAGAGGGTTGCGTTTGATGATGATGATGATGATGATAATAATAATGACAAAGATGAGGAAGAAGATATAAATATAAAAAGGTGATCGACCTGTCATGACGCGAGAGGTGCATCATTTCTTGTCCACTTTCATTTCTTTTTCCGTGTTGTGCGGGCGCGCGACCGTATTCCTTTCTCCAACGAGGAAACTGTGAGCACTCGGAAATCCTAAATAGCTTTGAGATTAACGACCCTTTAAATGTTTTATGGACTTGAAAATATTGAGGTGATCACAATCTTCTTTTTGATTTTTCAATTAGGTAAAGAGTAATTATTATTGGCTATAGAAAGAGTTCATGAATTTGAGATGAGTGAAAAAAGTTATGGTAATGGATCGTCATAAAAATAAATCATGCAAATATTGTTTTATTAATTATCTCTGATGTAATTAAAAATGTTTGGCATCATAGAGGTCATTTATATCCAGATGAAGACTGAATGATTTAAAATTGTGGAGAATTGAACTGATATTGGAAAGCAATATTATGAGGAATTACAAATGCCAATCATAATGCGCATGATTGGAAACGAGAGAAATTGAAGAATATAAATAAAATTTGTTTTCAATCTTACATAAAATAATAAACATAAATAAAAATATAGATGAACATTTCAGGAGACGCAAATAAAAATATTAAAATAATACAGATACCGAATTGAAATATTCCACCATTAAAGAAAAAATATTGTTTGTATGAATCCAATAAATTCTACGAAATCATAAAAGAATTCTTGAAACTCGTCTTTGTACAGTGAATATAAAATCACAATTGCAACAATATCAATTTCATTTGCACTGAGACATTCGATAATATTAAATTTGATGAATAAAATAAATTCCAAGATCAAACAGATCAATTCCAATAAAAAAAAAAACAAAGACACTGTCCATATCTGATTTCTTTAATTGTACAAAGAAAAAAACCGACACGCAATAAATATCGAAAAATAAATTATAAAATACACAAAAAACTCAACAAAACAATCCCTACACTTTCCATTTCAACAATAACAAAAAATTATTCCTCGGAACATAAAAAAAATCGTTGAAAATCATTAACAACAAATTTCTCATGAATTATTCATAATTAAAATCCCCTGAAACTCAACTGGACTGTTATAAAAAAAAATAAAATACTGATAAGGGTGAAACGTACATAAACCCCATTGCTGATGGTATATCGAGGGATATATGCCGAATTGCATATGGCCACGAAAGGAAATAAGCGTCGTGAGAGGACAAAAAATGGTGACTATAATGCGGAACGTGATCACCCTAAGACACGAAGCGACTTTCAGAGATTTGTGAGCTCTCGCTCAATATTCTCTACAAGAGAAACCGAGGGAATATAACGAAGAGAGATGCTCTTCATGACGTTTTCTTTCTCTCTTCGTTTATACTCTCTCATCCGCGAACTCATTCGTTCGTGATCGTGTTCACCCGTGTGTTCGTGACGCACCAACACGTGTCTTTCGAGTCTTTCACCCGCTTCTCGTTCGCTATTGCGATCGTGCATTTGGAATCGTGCGCGTGCCTTCTTATATTATAATAGATATATGTATATATTATATACACACCCACAATATATACCAGAGATCAAATAAAAATATTCATTTATATCTATCCTACAATCAAAATTACATGAACAACTATTGCATTTATAAATTAATTTATATAATTTCTTTTATGTTTTATTTTTTTACTTGTACTTTGTAACAAATTTTATTTTTGTTAAATACCAGTGAAAGGATAATTTTTAAAAATATTCTCTCATGCTCTTCAGTCGCTTCTCATTGAATACAAAGTTGAAAATTTCCTGTAGAATATTTTTAATAGAAGGATTTGTTGAGATAATTATTTTTTACTTTAGTTGAAAAATGATGGATCTTCACATTAAATTTGATACTTCTTTTTATACTTCCTCAACGAGTAAAGTTAATTTATATAAATATCATTAATTAAAGGTAATAACAGTTTCATCTATTTGAAGTTTCCTTGTAATTAACTGAATCATCAAATAAAAGTCTAATCACTATAATATTCCATTTATTTCCGGTATTTAATATATTATTTATATCGAAGTAAAATAAGTTATTAAAAATATTTTATTAATTAAATAAATTTCTCATTGAATTAAATTCTTTTCACGAGATTTTCAACTGTGTCAAAGTCTCCATTGTTTTTATGATATTATTACAGTATTTATATTTTATTGTCATATTTAATGATATTTCAAGCACCATTTAAACATAAAAATTTCACTAGAATATTCCAAAGTAAAGTGCAATTAAATGTGCATTTAAACATTTGTGCAACATTAACAATTCTCTCACATTAAATTATCTGCACGAATTCTGAATTAGAATGTACGAAACAAATGTGTTTAATACACGCACAGGTATAAACAAAAATATTATCACAATAATTTGAATTTTTTTTTTACAATCCACTGCACATGTGACTGCAATATATATAAAGTCCTGTTTCAAACGCGTGGGTTGTTCTTCCTGGAGGCCTCGAGGCACCTAATGGCGTCATTGTTATCAATGATAATTCCCACCCACGTACATTTAACGAAGACAGAGGAAAATGATGAAGAAAAAAGAAATAAAACAAAACAAAATAAAATTAAATGCATTATCGATTCACCGTTCATGTGCTCATAGCGAATTTAAAATTAAAAATATCAACGACTTATTGTCTAGCATAATACATTCTCTATTCAACTTTAATCCGATTATTTAAAATCAGTATGCGATAAGGTTTGTACTCGAGCAAAATACACATCGAGTTCAACAACTATTTTTTAATCTCTTATTTTCTTTTTTGTTTTCGGTCTGGACAAACATCGACAGCTGTTGATCGTGTGTCGATTTTTAATCTGCTCATCATCAACTATTTTGTAATGATTCATGAATTTATATTTGGACTCTGAAGGTTATGTGAAATCTCTTTCAATTATTGATACAATAATAATAGCAATACATTGTGTAGACAAGATTTATAAACATTATTATTTACGTGCACATATTTAATAGGAAGTTGCGCATGAGATCATTTTGTATAATACAATTAGTCAGCGTTGACTCCTGCTCACGATTTTACTAAGAAAATTGTGAATGGGTATAAATGTATATACAAAACTTTAACTAACCACTCCTCATATACATACACAATCACGATGTTCTCGACAGGGTCAAGAGCGAATGAAATTCCATCGAGAATTAAATCGGGGCCTTACGTAAAACCGGTCTTTGACGATCAAATGTACATGTTTATACATATATATATATATATATATATACATGTGTATATGAATATTATATTCACCTGTGCAGTAATTAAATAAATAATGTATTCATGGAAATTATATGACTAATTACAGGATAGATTTCCCATTCATTGAATATTTATCACGGAAAATCCGTAACATATTTGAATTGTTGATTATTAATTATTTTCGATTATGCATTATTTGTGTATTATAATAATAGAGATGATGTCAGTGACATGATTGGAAGAACCTTGAAATAATTCATTGATTTAAATGCTATAATTATTTTTTGTCTGCTTTTTCTTCACATAATTGTGTTGTGTTATAAAACGCAAAATATTAATTATGAATGGTAACTTTGTATAGAAATGTCTGAAGATTGTCTAACAAAAAATAAGTGATATCATCAGGTAGAACCTTGAGAAGAATTAATTGATATTATTGTTAGATATATTTCTAGTGTAATTTTCCTCCTTGGAATTTCATTGTAAAATCATATCAAATTTAAAATTATTATTTTTAATTTGATATAAAATTGTGTGTGAAAATTAATAAAATAAAAAAGAATTTGGTGACATCACTGGTAAGGACTTGAAAAAAAAAGTATATCAACTTAATTGTTAATCAGTTATTTCTTTTAAATTTTTGCTTTGTCATAAAAGAAGTCTTAAATATTATTATAAACGTTGGTACAGTTAAACATAAAAAACAATATAAATACCATTCACATAATGAGAATAATCCTTGAGAAAATAAATTGATTTAATTGTTACATTTATTCCTTCAACAATTATTCTTTCGTTGTCAATTTTATTACACAGAAATTGAATAGAAGAATCTAAAGAGCTTTGCATAGCCTGAAGCAACTCTTATACCAGTGAACAACGTTAATAAACATGTTCCTAGTCGTGTCTGCATACATTCACACTATACTCATACACATAAACACGTCTATAAACCATCGTATCCCCTGCTTATATTTGTGCTCGAACACAAAGAACTCTGCCAAAGATTTATTCGACGTCTCTGGTCACAAATCAAATAACAAAATACGTCCAAGTATTCTTCTATTTACCACCCCACCTCTCGCCACCTCTTCCGCATTGTTCAAACACAAACCTCTCATTGACAACCCACTGACTAATCTCCCATCAAAACCCCAAAAAAATTCTCTCCAACCAAAAATAAAACAGTATGAAAAAAAAAAAAAAAAAAACAAAACATCAATTCTAAAATAAAAAAAAATCCTAACAAAGAAGTTAAAATATTTTCGAATATTAAATCGAAACAATCTCACATGCAACCAACAGACTCGTCCGTTAATTACCACAAATTCGTCCCTCTCATACTCACTTGCGTGAGAAAGAATTTTATATATACCCATGTATATATCGATCGCTGCACGAGATCTTTCAATAAAACACACACTCACCAACTATATAGGATAATAAATAATTCTGTCTGGAGAATGTCGAGAAAGAGAGTAAATAACATTTGTCTACACTCTAACACATACATATATAAATAAATAAATGAATAAATAAATAAATAAATAAAACGAAAAGTATATGGGTAGATATAAATATACACTCCTCTCTTAAATTTATAGCTGAACCTTGAGAAAAATTTTTTTTATCAACTATTTCATGAATTAATCGACAACACAAGACAACCCTAACACTTGGGGAAATATATACGCCATTAATAAATAAACTAACGCATGTGAGAATCAGTATTACGTATCAACAAGCAGCACCAACAGCAGCATACACACTTGGAACATGTATAATTCTCGCCAAAGTTCTGATATATACCTCCATACACTATAAATATAAATGTAGATATATACATATATATACGAAGAACACAAGTTTTCAAGTGGGCGGTCATTCATGGTTATCCACTTTCCACCTGATTGATTCTCACTTATAAACATTTGCTCCCCTAACTTTAATGCGCATAAATATATATTAAAATACAGACAGACAAAAAGATGATTATAAATAAATAAAATAGATAAATAGAATATAAATAAACTATATTTTTATATATTTATATACTCATAACACATAAATAAATAAATAAACTATCGTGAGAAACTTTCGATATTCAAAAGAAATACTTTCCGGAAATCGTTAGCACAATAATTCAACCGACCGAGATCTACAGCAGATCATCAAACAGATAAACGTGAAAGTTTGCAAAAAAAAAAGAGACAGAGAAAAACGAATGGAAAAAAAAAATTTCCACAATTAATTTGATTGAAAAAATAGGAAAAAATTGTCTGCAAGTAATTGATCACAGATAATCAATTTAATTGTGTAAATGTGAGGGCATTTCTATTAAATTATATATATATATATAAACGTTTGTTTATACGTCAATGCATTTAAATGACATATGTGAGAGCAATTTGGAAACAGATCCGGCGGATATGGGCGCCAACTTCCTGCTAACATCGAACAATCGCGGTGCCTTTCAACTGCCCTTCAAACGCTCGTCTTTTTATTGTATTCATTTCAATGCACTTTATCTCTCGTTACTCACATTTATATATATATATATATATATATATATATATATTCAAGTATATATCCCTTAAGCGAAAATAGAAGAATATATATATAGTATATACCTCGTCCGCGTGAGAGACTATACGCAATGTGCTTTCAAGTACCTTCGATATCCCCCCCATCATTCCCTTCACTTCGTCTTCTGCATCTTCTTCTTTACCTTCTCCTTATTTACCATTTTTTATTTTTTCTCCTTCATCCCTCACCATAACACATTGAATAAATATTTTTCTTCAAATAAATTCCCTTCTCTACAAGATCAATAAATTATCGAGGTTATTTGCAGAAAAAAAAGAAGAAAAAACATTTGCAAGTATTATGCGAGAAATATTGAAAATAAAATTTTGAACCTTTTCATTTTCTTTATGCTTTTTCCACTGTTACTTTATAAATTTTTCTTTTTTTTTTTTCCAACAATTTATACTGAAACACATTAGTCGACTTAACAGCGATAAATTTAAAGTAACGAGCTACCATGTAAACCGTCTCTCGTTGGTTATTTCCCAACTGACTAAACATATTGAGAGAGAAGCCACAATATCGATATAAATAAACATATATATGAGATAGTTGGTTGGTTTGTTGGTTGGTTGGACTCATTGGGAATTATCGCGCGAGTTCCTTAGATATTTATTTGTATTTATTACGTTGTATATGGTGGAATATAAGTTGGGACAGGTGAGACACGGGGTCTGGGTCAGCTTGGGTCATCAGCCGTGCCTATATCGGTGCATTGCTGTACAGGCGATCAACGAGTTGAGATGAGGATAGTGGATGAAGCAACATGTACGTACACATTGCAACTCTGCTGTACTTAGTACAGGTGTTCTTTGTGTTGGTATGTGATGTCTGTGGATTGAGGACGAGAGTGAGGGTTAATAGGTGACATTGGGGTCATTGAGGGTTATGTATGTACCAAGTTGAACAATCATTAATGAGTGCCATGGATTAATTAGAAATTTAATTAATTCGAAACATTAGTCGAAGAATTGATGAGAGGAAATTAGTAAAATAGTTAATTGTGGAAGGAAAAAAAAATGGTTTTGTTCTCAGGGCGTTGTGAGAAGTAGGGAATTAGTGAATTTAAATAACTTTCATGTTGTTAGTTATTTTTGGTTGGAGATTGTTTATGTTCACAGAGAAATATGGAATTATGAAAAATATTGAAAAGTTTTGTGTTGGTTTTTGAAATTTAGGGAAATGCAAAAAAATAATTATTCATTTTGACAATTGATGAGATTATCAACAAATTGATAAAGTTGTTTAACAAAAAAATAGAACGAAATAAATTATGAAGAATATATTTGAAGAAATCTTTTACGCAAGAATTAAAAGAAATAAATCTGAAGAAATTTAAGAAATATTACTCATCCTTAAAACCGTTGGAAATTAGGAATGATTTAATGGGAATTTTTGTGAAAACCTTTTTAGAGACAAAAATATAATCAAATGAATAAATAAAAAAAAAATACATTCATGGCATATGTTTTCGAGACTGTGATATAATAATTCACAATGTGAAGTAAATTTCTTCGATCTAAAGATTAAATTAAAGAAAAAGTAGAAGTCATATACAATTTTTCCCAAGTTTTTTAAACGGCATGAATTAATAAAAAAGAAAATGAAAAGACGAAATACATTAACTGTCATAGAGTTACAAAACGAGAAAATCCATAAAAAAATCTATTCCAAATATCTCATTTTCAACGATTCGAAATAAATATGCCCGAAGAATGTAAAAAGTAATTTCAACTCTTAGAAACGTTATAATATAAACGCGATTCAAAATTGATAAACTTGGAATTTTTTTTTAAATTCCCTCGACCATCAAAACTTGGTGATAAAAATAGAAAAACCAATAAAAAAAAAAACATCCATCCTAAATGCCATTCACAAAAATAAAGTAATTCACTGTTAAAATAAAAACAACAAATGAATTTTCCAAACAATTTTGAGCTAACCGTGTTCGAAGTATAACCAAGAGTTGATTCAACAGCGTTCAAATTATAATATTGAGCGACGCAATATATCAATTGAGGAAGAAAGAGGTATGAAAAAGAAAAAAAAACAGGGCCTATCGGGTCGCACCAACTGCGGAGATATTCAAGAGAGTGCATGTCTGAAAATAATGTCAGTGTCAGGGACATCGGTCGGGCGCGACCGAATGAGAGAAAAAAAAATTCCAATCACGTGGTCAATCGAGAATCTCGTACATAAAAAAGACAACACACTCACAGAAACACATAAACTCGTATGTAAATCTCCACACATACCAAAGACAAATATATCTTCCCTTCGCCCTGAACATTATGAAACAATATTAATGGTTTAGCCACAGCATTAACGACTGAGTTGAAGGGTCTCATGCTCAGACACACTACATTTATATCATACATATGATAGAACATGTTTGAAAAAATATATTCACACGTCGTTGCGTTCGCGCGTGAAGGCGTCAGTCGATTCATTGACGTTGATAATGCGCAAGACAGCGGGAGAGTAAACTCCCGTGTCGATACTTATCAACGCGCGCATTCTCTGACGTCTCGGAAAATTCATCGAGAATATTTATTGACTTCAAAAAGTGTAAGAGCACAGGAGCAAATCGAAAAAAAATAAATAAATATAAAAGAAAAAATATATCCATCATTATAATTCTATCTCAATGTCTTAAAATTACTCAACCAAATAAAATCATGATTCGCAGTAATTAAAATTGAGAGTAAAACAAAAAGATAAAATAAAAATAAAGCAAACATAACTTTCGCTGGATAACACATTAAATTGTCCAAGGACAATTTGTGTAGGAGACGAGAAAATAAAATAACTACATAAAAAGTCGAAGGAATATTCATGTGGACGCATCGAACCACACCATAAACACAAACACCAGAATGAAACTTCCTCGTCTTTCTCACTCGTCCATCATATTTCCTCTCTTTCTCTTACACTGATGTGAATCTACAAGTTAAAACCCACCCGGCTCACTTGGGTCAGCAACCATCGACGCGATGAAAGTGCGATGAGAGCGTTGTGTATATAGTAATAAACATTATGTATATGTATATCTCACATCACGACCATGCACTTTCCCCATCATCAAGAAGAGAATATACGTCTTCTCAACATTATCCTTCTTGCTATTTGATAATATACTTGTAAAGACGACAGTACATTGAATGTAAACAAAAGATTATAACAGAAGAAGATATTTTTGTGTACTTTATTTTCGCTCAATTGCTATTTCCATTTTTTTTTTTTTTATCTATTTCATTTGCATTGAAGTGCGTGAAAATGTAAAAGGATGAGATTAAAATTTCCTAGAATTTACTATTTTGTTGAAGAAGATTTATTTTACCCATCTTTAACTCTTCCTTATTCCACTCTATATATGGTAAAGTTGTGGAAAAAGTCTTAAGCGAAAATTCCTGTTTCTTGAGAGCAACACGAGGCCACTCTCATCGTTGTCGGTGCGCGCCTTTCGATGTTATTCTACGAACCGCAGGAACAACGTAACACGTAGCATAAGTGCACCTACAATATACGGATATGTCTATTTATATAAACTAATATAAATATGTAATTTAGTAATGAAGTGGAAAAAAAATTACTAGGAAATAGTGTTTTATAATATTTATAAAATTAAATCTATTTTAGAGGCTGATAAATGGTCAAATGTTTATGGTGTTTCCAAATTAATTGAATTTGTTTTTCGAAGCACAAATAAATTTATCATCTTTTAAATATGAATTCATTGAACATTCAGTGTAATTATCGATTTAATTATGAACGAAGACGAGAAAAAAAAGGAAGAACGATGATGCCGTTCTCTTTCATAACATTTTTCATGTCAGACAAAATTTATGATGAATTTCTTTCGTCTATTTCAAATCTTTTATTATACGAATGAGACAAAATAAAAACTTTGTCGATACATTAAATGAATTGTAATAGAATTGATATTTTTAATAAGTTTTTTTTTCATTTCAAAAAGATTTAATACATTCACGAACTTTTTTATCGTACATATTTAACAGTGTCTTTAATTTTTAAAAGGAAATATTCTCCTTTCTCATACTCGAGCAATTAAATTTGTAATATAATCTCAAAACAGTGGAAACTAACATTTATATTACGCTAATGTGGAAAGTTTTCACTAAGATGAGATACTAATTCACCTAATAGTCACATTATCCACAGATTTCACTCGAAGCAAATGATTAAAAACACATAACATCATTTCTTCCTTACTCAATTTGCATATTACAATAATTTTCAAACGCTCATTCAGAATACTAAAGAATTTAAAAAGAAAATTTCCACTACAGTGGCATAAATTTAATTAAAAATAATTTTCATTAACTCGTCAAAATTAAATTCAATCTTCAACATCCCCAAAAAAACCAATCATGAACAATCTCACAAATCACACAAATCCAAGAATGAATTTTCCTTAAATATTCATTCTACCGCACAAATTTTCCATTAATTCTTTTTTTTTTCTATCATTCCAATGCGCGCGTGTCTCAATAGTGAGAACAGTAAATCGTGTCTCGATTCCATGCCAAATGAATTCCAATAGTAGCTAGAAGTCTATACCATATCAAGGGAAGAGGGCAAGAAGAGAAACGAGAAACGGAAACAAAGAAGAAAAAAGAAGATAACAGAGTAGGAAAAAAATAAGAGAAAAACATATTAAAATAAAGAATAAGAAAAAGGTGGGAGAATAGGAGAAACGCGCGTAGCCAAGTAGTTACCCATGAGATCCTGATTTAGTGTTGGCGTGCAAGATAGAAAACAGGTCTCTCTCAAGCAATTTTTATTGCTCTCCAACATCAGAAAGAAGACACACTACTCGTCCATTTCTTTTCCCGTATTTCCTCTCCCTCACTCTCTTATAACCAAGCCAATGGAGAGTTGAGTTCATGGTCTCATATTACAAGGGATGATATATATATATATAAAACAAGAGCATTGAACTTGACATTCGATATCATCTCGATTGACTTTTATCATGCGATCTTTTATATATCAAGACCTACACAAATTTGCAAACAAAAAAATATAAAACATCGATACAATTATTAAACTATTTGAAAATTAAGTATACACACATTTAATAATCAATTTTTGTGGACTATCTTTTTTTTTCCATAGATAATAGTTCGGTAATTTAAAAGTATAAGAGGAGAGAAACTTGGCCGGTCGGAACGGTCACAAAAAGACTTCAGGCAAAGAGAATTATGTATACGATGGTGCGGCAGCGTCGCTCGCACATGGAGCAGAGCCAATTTTACTCATTAAGCCTAGATTCCTGCACGAAGCGCCGAGTGGCTCGACGTTACACACGTCCTGGGAATAGATCCTGCCAAGGGATAGTGCAAACTCTGTGTATATGTATATATATATATATATACACTAGCTAAGCTAACCCGCAATCTAACCTAACCCATCTCTAAATACATGAAGAATTGCAAATAACATAGCTGTAAAACTAGAATAAATATTGGTAGATCAAGTATTCGGTATAGGAGTCTTACTGGAGATACAATGCTTTTTTTCAATTAGGTTTACAACTCGTTTGTTTTTTTTAACGTATTTCGCAATATTTTAGGGTGAGTGACTCCTTAGAAGGTCACTTTCTACAAGAATTATCGATCATATGACTTAATTATACCAATAATACAATTTATTCTTGAAGAAAGTGGAAAAGAACGATAAATTATATTACTTGGATTTAACTTAAATTCATAAACATCAATCTGATAGGAAATGTTGGATTTCTAAGTTATCATCAAACTGCAATTGAAGACAGGGAGAAAATGTCAAATTAATGATGACATATATTTTAATTTAAGTGAATTACAACGTCCAAGTTGATGAAGTAAAGTTGACGATGTTTCTACTTGATGTAAATTATGTAAACTTATCCTTTTTATTATTTAAAATTATGGAAAAATCCATCATATGACACATTTCACGATAAATAAGTCATATTATGCTTCACCGATTGCACTACTTACGAAAAAAATAACAAATTTAAAAACTAAACTTAGTCAAACTAATAAACTTAAAGTCAAATCATAAAAACTAATCAGTCAAGCCAATAAAATTACTACTTGGATTAAAAAATTGATAAATAATCTCACACATAAAGAAATTAAATAATCCAAAAATGATCTTTCTATTCTATCTCAATAATCCCTTCAAAAAACTTCTATTTTATTATTAAACATAATAGAAAAAGTGCATTTACCATTTATCTAGCAATTCAACCATAAATAAAGATATGTCATTAAAAAAATCTTCATCCAACATCGAGAAATGAAATATTTTTGACAGAATGTCTCATGATGAAATATATAAAGATAAACGAAACAATATCTCGACCACTATATGTAATCTTTTAATCCTGAATAAGTAATCCCAGAAATGGCAAAAAGGAGAATACAGAAGGGAATACGCGCAGTCCCTGATGTGCAGTAACTTCACATATATACATATATATATTTCAATATCTTTCTCTGTGGTGCACACGCGTCCACCAAACATGGTGAATCGAACGCGTGGGATTATTTCATTCGCTGCCGTTTGCTTGGCGCATGGGACACACACAAAGTACCAACATATTATATACATATATCTGTATATAATATACCATATATATTAAATTATCTTCTGCGACAATCGTTTGCCGCAAGGGACAAGAAGATATCATTACCAAGCCTGCTACAAACTCGCCTACATGTGAGTTAAGCAGTTCTACAGAATGATAAATATAAAATGGAATAAACAAAAAAAAATTGAATATATATATGTATATATGAGCATCGTCTCGAGTGATGATTAACATTTCAACCAACATAAATGATAATATCGGGGTATTAATATATATATATTACAATGACGATTCAATTCACAATCTAATATATTATAATTAATACCTTTTTTAGTAGAATGAAATTAAATTCCAGTTTATTCTCATTAGAAAGTTAGTTTGTGCTTCTTTGAGCAAATATCCTGGATGACTTGTGATTTTAAAAACATTTTTGTGTTATAATAATCCATTCTAGATAAATAATTTGCTCTTGATGCTTGAGAAAAAAAAATAGTAGAAGAAATTAAATTAACATGTAGATAAAGAATTAACCCTGTGCGTCATTGAGTGTATGGACAGAACCTTTTACTTTTGTCAAGGGCTACAAAGGAAACGAGTTTAGACATTCAAGACCAAGCCACGACAAATATATATATATATATACATATATAATACTCTATATGTACCACTTTTGAATATATATGCTGTGTATATAGGTATGCACTTGAATCCACTATAAGACCTTTTAGGTCAACGACTTTCTCGCGGGCACAAGCCACGACCCCGCACTGTCGCTTTAAATTCCCCCTGTTGTGATGCAGTTGTGTATTTTCTGTTTCTTATAAAATTTTCTTTTTTTTTCCTACGATTATTTTGTCTATCAATATTTTTCTTACTTTCTATCTTCAATAATTTTAAAACAGAATCACGAACTATTTCAACGTGATCAAGAGCTTTTTAATCGTGAATATAATGACTGGAAATTATTTCTGATGAACTTTTGAGACCTCACGAATATTCGCACTTTTTTCTCACTAATTTTTCATATTTTTCATATTTTTTCCATTTTTTTTTCTTCCTTGTTTTTGTGACCTGATTGATGGGGTTAACCAATTTTTTTTTTCTTTTTTCAAAAGGATCGTCGGGTCGACGACTTTCACCGGAATAGAAATCACGCGCGCGGCCTGACTCATCTGAGAAATATGGGGACATTGTGTAAAATATATTGCCAAAATAAAATGATGAATGAAGTAACATGGGGGAATAAATGTAAATGTATTATCTATCTGCATATGTATATATCAGTTATTTTTCTTTTTTTTTTCTTATGTGTGCTGTCGTCATTGTCAACGTTTCATTCTTGGATATGAATGCATTGCACTTCCGAGATAAAAAAGTATAAACGTATGTCGTTGAAAGTTTCCTTTTAAAATTCCAGAGACGAAACTTTGTCGACGCATCACGCGTTATGTCACGTTTCATTCTCTGATGCAAGTGGGCTAAGAGTGGGTCCCAACTATTTTCTTTATTTTTATCCTTATGACTATATACATTCACATATGAATATTTCAAGAGTACACTCTTGCCACTCTCGTCATGATTATTCTACTCTTAGGCAATTACATAAAATTAGAATTATTCTCTTCTTCATCCTTTTTAATTTTTTAATTCCTAATTTTTTTCTTTGTTATTTCTTTTTTTTTTTTGCTGGTTAATAAAAGTAATCAAGTGATGAACACACGGCTATTCAAAGTTTTACAATGTCATGCAGACGAAAAGAAAAAAACAAATTTGTTTTGAAATATTTAATCATCCGTAATTAAAAATATATTATCTTGAAATCATTATTGTGTGCATACATTTGTGAAATAAATTAATGCACGTATATTGAAACATATTTTTTTAAATGCACATTATGTTAATTCGATTACAAACCAGAACAAAAAAATATGACGTCAAACAATTTTCATGAAAAAAAAAATAATTTTAATCTCAAACATTTTACATTTCGATTCTCAAATTTCTAAATCTTAAAAAAATTAATAACTATTTGAAATAAACATTATTAAAAGCATATGTTTATCTCTTTGACTACAAACAAATAAAATTAAACAACTCTCAAACAAAACTTTGCCAGCAAAAAGTTTATTTTTTCCAACTCAAAATTGCAGTTTTCAACAAATTAAATTTTTAATTTTTAATTCAAGTAATTTCCCTCCTCTCTTTTCCATATTCATCCAACCATAAATTAATTTACTGGTGAGAGAAAATTGGTGATGATAAAAATCTTGAAATAAAATTTTATCATCACTATATCCACACACAGGTGTAACTCCACTCCACCCATTCAATTTTTATCTCTCAACATATATATCATAACTACATATACACCCATAAACATATATACATGAAGGTGGTTATTCATTCTTTGTTTGTTGTCTTTTAACTTGCGCTCCACCTACTTCACATACACATCATCGTTTTTCCCCTCATCTTCCATCTTCTCCTTTTATATCCACCCCTTTATTTGGTTACCAACGCTTATCTCGACATGCACTAGAATGTATCTCATATATATACAGTGTTAAAGCTATTACCTACATATATATGTGTATATAACACAGCGATTCTACAAGCAACTGAACAATATGATAGACATAACCCCTGAGTGACCCCGAGCGTTAACGAGAGATTCGCCCCATGAGATTCTATATAATGTATATACAAATATAAACTCAAGCTCGGGTGAGTCTTGCACGCGCCTGTTTCATCCACCTCTCTCTCGCCCTCACTTTCTTGATGTAATCGCCACGTTTGTGTCTGCTAAATTGGATCCCAATGATTCACCACCACAACAGAATCAAAGCGAATTTTATTTACAATTTAAAAAAAAACACAGAAAAACATTCGCAGCAAAAATTATTTTCTTTTTTTAATTTATTTCTTCCTTTTAAGTAACAGGGGAAACTAATTTGTTTCTTCATTTTCTTTTTCTTCCTCGCCTTTTTTTCTTAGTAGTCTCAACGTGCATATAGGGCGGAAATATGTTAAGGGTCATTTATTCTTCTCGCAATATATATATATATATATTTAGTCTCGAAAGAGCATCACGACCGCGTTGTAACTCACTCTCGTGGCATCCCTTTGTCTCGTTCCGGTGAGTGACGTAGTCCAGGTACTCGTTTTTCACCCGCGTGCGCTCACCTTTTCTCTCTTTCTGTCTCACCACGCCCAGTGAATTATTTTTCATTCCTTCTTCACATTTTATTTATTTTTTTTCTCTTTCTTTCTTCCTTTCTGTCTTTCTTCATTCTTTGCCTTCTTCATTTTCGTGTGGTGCAGTGTACGCGCAATAGTCGGTTAGTCACACTGACGAATTTCTCAAATGCATTCCAGCCTCATTGTTACAATAATTGCAAACTTAAATGTTTTTTTTTTGAAAAACATTTTAAATATGCGGTGACTTTAAAGCAGAGGAGAAAATAATTTAGCCACAAACTCATCTATTCCTTTTGATAAAATACTTTTCAAGCCGAATGTAGAATAATGAAAGAGACATGAATACAAATAAATAAATAAATAAATAAATAAATATATATATATATATATCTACAATTGTGTAGTGAAGTCAAAGCAGGAAAGAGCAACTTTCTAATTAGGTGCGAAGACCGCATGCGCACGTCTCTCTACACCCACATATAACAATAATATAATGAGAGTATATGCATATACACATATATATGTACGCATTATATTTATATGTATGCATGTGTATATATAGAATTGAAAGCGAGAGAGCGAGAGAGAAAAAGGAAACGTCATTTAGCGAACATCCTCATTACAGAGTCAAGCCCATCGTTACGCCTTTGTGAGCATTTAAACAAAAATACCGAATGATAATTCTTTATTTCAACTAAATATCCATAAGCTGTGTATGTATAAGAAATCGTGAAACGAAAATTTGATTGCATGTATTTCTAAACAATTATATATAAATATATTCAAGTCAAAAAAAAAGAAACAATAATAATAATAAAAAGGAACAAGAATGATGGAATAATGTATAAAGAACTGTTAGAATACTTCAGCCAAGGTGAGAAAAAAATGATGTAAAGTAAATTATTCGTAGCTCTCTGACTAATTGTTTAAAGGTGGATAAATACAGTGATTTTTTTATTTATGCGCAAGATTATGCCCTACAATTTTCTTTCTGTAAATTTTTACGCTCAAGATTCATTTTTTTCTTGATTTTCTTTTTCTCTTGTATATACGCAGGTGCACCACATAATTTAAATCATGCGCACTTGAACTCGCTATGCTACAATAAAATATTTATTTGCTATACAACAGACAATTTATTGCAATGTGGTCGAGCGAGTTAGAGTTGAAGTAGCATATGCAGGAAATGAAAAAAATATATACATAAAGATATATATATACACGAATAAGGGTATGGAAGGAGAAACAGTAGACACGCAAGATGAACGAAAAGAAAAAAAATAATAAACGCAGGAAAATATCGTACACTACACCAACAGCAAACGCGCGATGTCGTCTTCACTGTGTTCAGGGTAAAAAAAAATACGAGCAAAAAAAAGAATATAAAGTACAAAGAAACAAATTTCCAAGTGTCATAATTTTATTTATTCCCATTCATTTATTTATTTATCCCCATGTCCTATTGTTAATCCTATTTACTTGAAAAGTATCTAAAAATTTCTTTATGAAAATAACATAAAGAAAAGTAAAGCAGAAACGAAAATACGAATTTTTTTTTCAATGCATGAAACATTGGGAATTACTTCAAGTAAACGCACATTTGTTCCCCACATTTTATTATTATTATTCACAAAGCGAAAAAAAGGGCTCAGAGGAAGAGGATATATATAAGAAACCAGTTGAGAATATATACTAAGCAATGAGTTCAGTGGAACTTCCCCATGGAATACACGAGCACGCAATTTTTCCATTGAAACCAAACGCAAGTGGACTCCCTGATTGGACAGTATTATAAAATTGTATAATCCACCACCTGCAGCATCTTCTCGTTTTATTTCTATTCTTCCATATAAATGTGCACGTAGTTTGCTCTTCAATTCCCGTGAAAGACGTGTATAGATACGTGATGTACATATATGCGAACTAGATCGAACAATATTTTTTTTCCCTACGTTGATTTATCGCTTTGTGCGTTCGTAAAACCAAAACAAAGAGAATGAGAATATGTCGTCGTATAAGCTCATGTCTACTGAATACTTTATATTCATTTTATTTGTTTATGAATATAACTTTGTGTTGTGAGGCAACTTGAGTGAGAAATTAATTTAAATTGATTCAATTCAATTTGATTTAATTCAATTCATTCTGTTTAATTTATTAATATGAGTTACATAGGAATTTTATTGAGAAAAGTGGGCAACTCTAAGTAATATAGAGATGGTAATTTACTGTGAATATTATTTATTATAAAAAAAGAAAGGCTATTCAATATAAAAGTTATTACGTTTAGTGTAATGAGAAGAGTATGATAATTTAAAAAGTGTTTGCTATGATTGAATCATTGAAATATTTTCAATTACTGGATGTATAATAAAAAATTGAACATAAATATTGAAAAAGAAATAATGTCAGTAGCAAGAACCTACAAATAATAATTAGACAAATAAATACGTAACTGTGGGATGTTTTTTTTCATATGCTGTTAATAGATTTTCATACTTGAAATTGAAATTGTAAACGTTTTAGAAATTTAGTTAATTTTAAGAGGCATGAAATAGTTATATAGTCACACCTAGTCCTGTGTAATCACATTGGCACAGTTTTAATTATTGCATAGATAATAATTAAAACAGTTCAGTGATTATTGAATAAATAAATGATTGTTGAAGCAATTATCCTCTCATATTTGTTGCATAACGAAAATAAAAGAAAAAACAAACCCTGGAGAATTGTTAATATTCTGAGAAAAGTATTTTTTTCTTGTTGATTGTGCGTGTGAAAGGAGAAATTATAAAAATACTAAAATATGTTCACTATATTGGTCCATGTAATAATTTAAATTATAAGTAACGAAATAATAATCAATTTTTTACAACTTTCCGATCGGTCATATCTGTAGCAAAAAAAATTGATTACTATTGGAATATATTCATCGATTTATTTGGAATGATTTAAATGATGATTATTTTACTCGTGTAAAAGGTATTTTATGTTAAATGTAAATATGGGATTGGTCAAACATATGAAAACGTTGTTTGCTGTTCTCTATGTTTAAAGTATAACATCTATTGAGAACAGAACACGCATATAAACATAGTTGTGTTGATGATTCGAGTCTGTTGCTGTGGAAAAACATTTTTAATGCATATGCGAGAGCAGAAGAGAAATAAAGTAACGACGAAATAGATAGAGAAAGGAAAATACAACACAGGCCGCAAGCAACATAATATACCTAATTATATACGTTTGCAGAAATTATAACTCAACTAAAATCACAGTGAGAAGGAAGAGAAGAAATATCCAAAAAAGCTTTTCAACCATAAATAACTTTCCATATTTTATGCAATTAAATTTGATTCGAGATTTTATTGCAACCTTTCGCCGATACTTAATTTTCATTCTTCTATATTTTGAACGAATCATGAATCTTAATGTACCAAAATTGAAAGAGTCAATAATGGAGAATATAAAATTACTTTTTCTATAATTTTTCAATTTTCGGTTGGATCTTTTCTATCATTTCGTGATAAAATTAAATATCTTTCGTTCTATTTATAAATATGTCAGTGACAGAATGAGCTGGCAAAAAATTGTGATTTTCTAGAAAAAAGACAATTCAATTGGTATCCAAAAAAAAAAATTGATAACCTGATAACAATCAACTAAAGTATACAAGAATTGTCCTACTACAGACGAGCACTCAGCAAATAACAAATAATTAACGCTACATAAAATAAGAAATATAATAAAAACTTCTTTCTTTTCTTTTCAAGTCAATTAATATATTTTTTATTATTGCTAATAAATAAAATATATAGACACTACGAAGCAACCTTCTCACGCGTCTAAGACCCACGACTAAGTCGTCAATAGAAAGTGCAGACGGCGTTATATCGCCCTCGTGCGCGCAAGGAATATATTTTGCAATCAGAAAAGAAAGAGCGACGGAGAGAGAATCCAAACACCTGAACGCGCATCAAAAACGCTGTTATATTGCATTTTATTACACACATATACAATTACATCGAAACTCGTAACGCACTATTGTCATTTTCATTGACACATGTTCTTCCGTCTTTTCCGCTTGAAGCACTCACAGGGTGATATGCAAATATTCTTTTCTTTTATTTATACAATTGCCCAAACTGTAATTTCAACGTCTACTTCCCACGAAATTACCGTGAAGATGCGAATAAAAAAAATGTCATGGGAATGTTTGCAAAGTAAACAGAAATAATCGTGAATATGAAGTATTTTTTTTTCTTCCCGCTTATTTTTTTGCACCTTCACCTCTCTTTTTCTTTCTTTTTGTTTGATAATAATCTCCCTGTCTCCCTGATGGCGAATTCTCGCGCAATTAAATACAACCCGGGTTTATTATTCATATATATATAATGTTAATTATATCCTCATTGAGTTCAAGACGTCCAAGCGAATCTCCTGATGACGATATTAAAAAGGAGAAAAAATTTCCTATTCCCTCACCCTTAGTATTTATTTCTTTCAATCTACACTTCTAAGTATTATTTTATTATACACACTTGGCTATTTCATTGACGCATTCTCGATGAACATGACGTGTGTTGATTCGTTATTTTTTTTTTTCACAGTCACAGGTTTGTAAATATACTCTTTTTCTCAACGAGTGAAATTTAATAACCACCTCGCGGTTCACCTTATCGACATGTGTGTACGTTCATAGGTGGATAAACAACACTTACTTATACAATTCGAATTTCTAAATATCATTCGCCATAAGGAATTATCTTCTATCAATTTTTTTTGCCCACCCAAAAATCTTATCATTAGACATAGAAAGTTATGTAACAAAAATGTTTGTCGTGACATTAAAGACGAAAATAATTGATTGAAATACGTGAACTACAAAAACAAAAAATACTGAGAGAAAACATTGATGGGATATAACGGAGATGGTTTTTCTATCTATTGTATACATATTGATATTTTAATAAGTGAATAAAATATATATAATTATTTAGCCGCAAATAACAGTTATGAAGTTTTTTGTAAACATGGAAAGTTGAGTTCTATGACAAAATATAAATTACATAACATAATATTTCCGGAAATAATATCACATAAAGCAATAATGAAGCGGCAAACGATAATTTATTATGGTCATGGCGTTGAAGACATTGACATTAATAATAATTATTTAACAATTAAAAAAATTCTAACAAAAATATAAAAACCCTCGAACAAATCACATGGTGTTATTCCATGGTACATTATTCCTGTCCATAATAACCTCATTCAATCAGTTTTACTCATCATAATATTCCTCTATACAAAATTTCATGATTTATCGATTATTTATGATGATCAAAAAGTCAATATTTCATTCTACTACATAAACATGGAAAAAAAAAGCCGTTACATATATAAATATAAAAACATCCAACTGAGTACTCTCCAAATTTCTTAACAACACCCACTACACCGTGAAATATTATCTCCCATCAGTTTTTCCAGTCAGTAAAAAAATTTCATAATTTGTCATATAAAATTACCAACATAAATAATTATGACACACTAACTATAACAAATAAACGAATGAATAAATTTCCAGAATTGATTTCTACATCCCCCTAAATATATTCCTATATAGAACAAAAGATAAATTGCACCTTCAAAATAAATAAAAAAATATGAAATAATTTATTTAATCTAAAACATATCAGTAAATTCATTCGTCAACATAGAAAATTCATGATGCATTCTAGTACAGAGACGCTCTCAGCTTGCAGTAATGCACATGAAATAAATGTATACATATAAATATATATGTATATATATACTTTCACACGAGGGGAAAATAGGTGAGGCGCGAGAGCAAAGGCCGCACCGCGTAGCTCGTCGTATCGGTCTCAGGTTGTGTGCTCTACTCATGCTCGTTCTAACTATACAAAGTTCAGACGTTCACCATCGTCATCGTCGTCTCTCTGTGTATTTTATACTATCAATTCATCTCTCTCTTTCTTTACTTTTATAATATAAACCTACAAACACAAACAGCCACACGTTTCCACGACTGCTGTGGCAGCGCTCACGTGACTAAAAGAACTGCTTGTGTATACACTCACTCCTTGTCCCGTTTTCGCGCGAGCCACCGCGCACCCGCCTGCATTTATTTCATATCAATTATTTTTATTATTCATCAAGATGCCGCTGCGCTTACGAATCACTTCTTTAATATTAATCGCCGTGATTTTATTGATAAATATGCGATATTATTAACTCATTGAAATAATATTACTTACGTGAAGTAATTTTTATTTAATTGCAACTTACAAAAAATATTTCATTGTAAAAATGAAAAAGTACGAAGTATTTAAATTTGGGACAATGGCGTGAAATTCTTTTTTTTTTATATCAATTTAAATTTTATTCACTGAATAAATAAAAAATTTTCTACACAATAACTAAATGTGAGAGCGTCAACGTTTAATATTCATCTTTGGCCGACACTTCATAATTTAGACAATTAAATATTTCTTATCATAATCGTTCATCATATTTTTTAATTATCCGAAGTGAATTGGATTAAGTCAAGGTGAAACCAATCAATTATTCAATAACAATTTAATAATTATTTCGAAAGTTAACTTGATAGAAAATTCATTTATTGTATTGAGGATGATCATTTATCAATGAAGGATCAATAAATTTTTTTCCACGTCGTTATTGTTGTTGTCGATTAATTCTAATACAAACTATTGATTCCATTTAATTGCTAATTTTCAACACGTCACATTGAAACACAAATCCCATGTGTATATTTATAAGTTCTACACTTCATAATTAATTATTCAATCATCAGATTATTTATTATCTATTTCAATGACAGCTTTTGCATTGATGCAATGGTTATTGTACGTGAATAAAATTGATTGTTCGCATGTATAAATAACATAAAATATATCTTCAGTGACAATTGGTATTGGGGACAATCTAAAATATATTGGTAGTATGACACAATGAACCTGATGATGCTACATTGGGAATTTTCGCTACAATGCGCAATGTTTAAGCACTAAATGTATCGTGGATGGTATTCATTGCAGTATTACATAGTGCACATTGCAAATGCACTCAATTCTATGTTACACAGCAGTGGCTCTCATGTAAATTGATATTATTATTTATAAATTACTGTGATATGAACATTTTTTTTCTTTTTTGAAAAGTACTCTCTTTATTATCCTGACATAACCACTACTGCTATTCAATTATTTCTTCGTAATTTTTTCATGAGTGATTTCTCATTTGTACATGTGCTCGTACAATTATTGTTCGACTAATTCCCGAATCATGTATATGTATATGTATATATATATATATAAATATATAAAGTCATGTAAATTATCATTCTAGGCAATTTTCTATCCACAATATTGCCACATGAATAAATTTCAATATATAGTTCTACATTTCAGTTTGAATTTATACAATAAGTCAAATAAATTCTACAATCCAATATCAAATGTTGATTTCTTAGAATTCTTCACAACATGATTGAACTATAATGAAATAATTTGATGTTTTATAGTCAACTTAACCAACAAATGGAAAATAAATAAAGTCCTTAATCCAACCTTCGATTCAGAATAAAATTTAGTGGATAAAATATCTTTGTTTAGATACAGCAAAAAAATAAATGAATTAATTATTAAATTTATTTCATATCAATTCATTTATGTCTTCAAGCTCGTCTCCACCTTCCTTCTCACTACATAAATAAACCTTAATAAATAATTTTCTGTATTTTCATTCAATCCCAATAAAACGAATCGACGAAATAAATCAAATTCCCAATTCAGACTTTTATCCAGCATTAATTTTTTACCTTTGTCAATTGCCTGGCGATCTTTACTCATCGTGACAAGTTCATCGCGCACCTGACTCGTTGTGTCGCCAAGAACCAGCATAAATGCCGTTGTAGCTAACACCAGTCGGACGACCATCATCATCTCGATGGCGCGGGCCGCGCGACCAAGCAGAAATAAAATAAAACGAAAAAAAAAATTTCAACGAACACTTCTGAGCTCACTCACTTGACGAGTGGCTCTGCCACTTCGTTTTACGAAGTCGTTCACCGCGCGCGGTTACATTTTGTTTACATATATTATGCCCAAACACAATTTTCGTAATACCACCCGCTCCTCAAGTCAAATTTCCAACTTATTTTTTATCAATAAACAGAAATGTTTTTTCTTACTATTTTCCCTTTATTACTTTGTTATATTGAACAATATCATCATCATCCTCGTTCAATTTATGTTTCTATGTCATTGTAAATTTCAGTAATTTTATAATTTCACCTCACATTTAAATCAGTTTGTTATTATTTCGTTGACACTCCCGTATATTTGATTGTAAGTTTTCCTCTGTATTTACATTCGTGATGTGACAGAAAGAATAAGACGTGAAGAGAAATATTTCCGTTTCGTAGAATAGTAATAAAAAAAAAACTCGTTTAAATGAGAATTGTTGAATTGTGTTTATGCGCGAGCTACTCGTGTTATAGAATTGAGGAAGTGTCTGGTGCACAAGTCCATGCGGCACTGCTGTGAGCCATCAGGTGTTTTCATGTGGTCGCCACTAACGTTGAGAGCGACATCTGGCGCACTATCACCTCTACCGATACATTCACCGCACCTTTATACTCTTATACATATGTATTTTACACAGGTATTTGTATTATACATTGTATTTTGCTTTTACGTTGGGAGTCACGTGGATCGTGTGGATTTCATTCATGAGATTCCGATGGTGTGGTGACCGTCCGGTCATATTATCATACACGCACTTTTCTTTTCGTTTTCATTCATTGATTCCATTGGGAATTATGCGAAAAGAAATAATTGGATATTAGAAATGTATACCATGCAAGAGAATTTATAACTAATTGCGAATTTTTTTTTTTTTCATGATATTCATTTGGATTTTATTATTTATTTCTCTTTGGATTGGTTATGTATGAGACAAAAATTGTTTATCGATTTTTATGGAGAAAACAAAATGAATAATCATTTTGGCAGTCCTCAATAAAGATTAAAAATTTTTTCTCTACATTGTTGTGAAAGTATTGAAAAAAATGAACTGGCGCAAAAACAGAATTAATAATTGGTCGCTTTTTCTTAATTATTATGAATTTGTTTTTTAGAATTTGATTGGATACGTCAAATTATGAATTTTTATACATGATGAAAAGAATTATTTGATAACTGGGCCACCTTTTTACGATATTGATCTTCAAACAAAGTATAAAAGGGAAAAAAATTTGATATCAAAAAAGAATTTAATGACAACGTGTTGTCTTTTATTGCAACGTTATTTCTTTCTTATTCCACTAGGGAACATACAAAAGAAGAAATAATTTTCAGATTAATATGAAGACATCAAAATTTTTTTTTTTCGCATCGAGCTAATTACAAACATACAAAAATAGACTAAACACTGATATAAAACTTTGTTGATCGTCTGCAAACTTTCATCAAGCGATTATTTTCTGTTCGAGAATAAACAGGGGGGAAAAAAAGAAAGACATTAGCATGAAAAAAAAGGCAATTAATAATTATTTTCGGTTACTGACTGCTGAGATATAAATCTATTTCTTGTCCCACTTAAAATGAACAAAGAAGAAATGAAGTATGAAAAAGAAAAAATTAATAACTATTTGCCAATCTACTTCGAAATATTAATTTTCAATTTTTTATTCTATTTTCATCACAGGTATATCGTCTTTCGACGTGAAAGTTGATGCGCTGAAGTCCGCAATGGGAATGACAAAAGGGCGATGGACGAATCGACGGATCGCGTGTCATGGGATTGCAAAAAAAAAAACGGTAGAGTGTCGCGTCCACATATTGGACTTCCTCACCACACAATGAAAATTATATATACACTCTCGATTACTTTCGCAATTGTTTTTTAATGACGCGTATGTACGCGACAATGGCAAGTATATATAAACATAACATGTGACGAACAATAAAAATTAATTTATCATATTTATATTTGTTATTGTCTTTGCTATTTTATTCAATTTTTTTTGTTCGTTTCAGAATACTCTGCGTTATGGATAAACTTTCTAAAGAAGAGAGAAAGGATCATCGCACGATTCACCATCATTTATTTTTGCGTTCGAGAATGTCTTTCCAACAGAAGAGACCGAACTACTTTCACATATATCCAAACAAAAATGTTTATAAATATAGGCCGGAACCTGTTTAAATTCGTACATACCGAAGATAACTCAGTAAATAAAAAAGAAAGAAAGAAAAAAAATGAAATTAATAAACACACGAAATTGAAAGGCAGTTCCAACTCATCTCACAATCGATCTACCAAATTGGAATGTAATTGATTTTCATCACCCAAAATAACACAGTAAAAAATACAAAAAAAAAATATCCAGAATGAATTTCTATTTTTTCTTTTTCTCTTTTTAGGTATTTACAAAGATTAAAAGATTGGAAATATAAAATAAAATTGATATTTGCATATATAGAGAGCAGTAAATGCACATTTATTTTCCATACAAAACGATATATGGAGATCTAAGATTAAAATGCGTATACATTTATATATATTTATATATATATGTTTGTGTGTGTGGTCACAATGCGAATCTCTCGCGTGCAATCTTGCGCAGACATTGTGTAGCCGAAGACTACATGTACCTATATAATATATACATATATGTGAGCTTAGAAAAAATTATTTTTACGAGCGCATTGTTCGCAAATTCTCTATACAGTCCCATCGAGGTAAGCTTTATGATGCATTCATATAAATATATACAGATGTATAAATATATTAGCTATGGATCATGACTTGGGATTACCTGTTACGGCTTTAGAGATTAGAAAAAAAAAAAGAAAAAAAACCATTCAAGTGTCCGCAAAAATTCTATTTCGAAGAGAAAATGCAATAGTCGTCGTGTGTTTATTGGACATATGCAACATTGCTCAATTTACTTGGTTGAAATGTTTGTTGTTGTCGATGCGTTGAATATTTCGTCATTCATAAGAGAAGGACATTCTTCAAGATTTATAGAATCGACAATCAAAGTGGAAAATATATGTAATTTACCATATCGGTGAATCTTTCAAAATCTAATAAATTCACAATATATATTCTCTAAATGTATACATCCATTATTGTGTGTCCAACCAATTTTTCAAGGTATTACCCAATAACAATGTAGTCGACAACTCCTTCTACGTAATGTATATTGGTACTAGCTTGTGAAATACAAAAAATTATATGCAGTCACGTACGCATGAAGCATCCGGCAAACATATTTTATGGAGTCGTTAATGTACGTCATATTTATTTAGTCATATTGCATGAGAGAGTCCTTGCTTAATTTTTTTATCTTTATCAATGAACATGTAGAAAATATATATTTCAAACCGTGGTGATACAAAAGAAAAAAATGTATTTTAGCAAGTGGATGAGAGTTGCCAGGTATTTTTCATCATGGTAAAGCTAATAAAATATTCAACATGGTACGGACGTTCATGAATATATATTTAAATATTTAAATTGTTTTTTTATGTCAGGTCTCACACTGTGAGTGTGAAAATATGAATTTTTAGTTCAGGTATCTACAAAATTATAGGAGAGCATATTGAAAAAAGACAGAAAGACAACTACACGAAAACACTTTTTTCAAATGTAAATTTCTGGTTATTGTTCAATCATTTTTTTTTATATAGTTAAGTATAATGTTTCAACCAATACAGTTACTTCATATCAAATCAAAATGATGAAGATTGTGAATATTAACCTGAATAATTTGCACACAGAAAGAATTTCATAAAAAAAAAAATTACCACAAAAATTCAAGTGAACCAGACACAACTCGATACCTGGTCATATATATTCTGTGGCGAATTTTTCCATGAGCATATTAATTATCATAGCAACCATATCAATTACACATGCACTCATTAACTTATGTTCATGAATACGAAGTTAATATAAATCAAATAACCAATCATATTCCAGTCTGTTCCTAATTGTCCTACAATTCTCTTCATCCCCAAAAAAACATTTGTCGTCGAATATCTTCAACCCTACATTATCATCTCAAAACATTTCAATCGACTTCACTTCCAACTACCCACTAGCAATCCAAATGACTCTTCCAACAATACACAAAAAGAAAAAAAATAATAAACCTAAGATGACAGTGACACGATAATTTGTTGACTACATTACCCAGTGATTGATTCGACTCGCCCTCTTGGGAAACGCAATTCAAGAATATACAAGTTGCATAGCGTAATCATGAATACAGCATTTATACCTGTATATATCTCCAAGCAGTTTATCGCGGAAATTACCTTATTCGATGGGACGTTTGAAAATTTTCGCACGGCACCATTGGTGATCGCGATCGTCTCCGAAGGAGTCTCTTAAGTAATATCTTGAAGGGGTAATATAATAGCCACATTTATATACATATATATGTGTATATGTATATATTCCTGCAGGCGAAAGAGAGTCAACGGATATTACCTGATGCGATCACTGACTAGTATAAAAGCTCATTGAACATTGTGCAATGCCATCAGAATGAATAATCTTATACCTATATATTCTATATAATTACTTCAAGTCACGAAGAAAACACCACGAATAGTGGGTGACACCATTGCACCAAGTCCAAACCAATTTTCGTAACGATTTGATTAATCGGAAATTGAGTATTTAACAACAGTTGCTACTTGGAAATAAAAAAAATCCCGATGGAATTAAATCAAAATTGAAGTTAGATTGTAAATGAGATAGAAGGAAAAATGCTACCTCTTTGTAAATAAATTATAAATTATTCTGTGCCATCTCATTTGCATATTTATCGTTTCAGGTTTTGCCTGTCATATCATGATAATATAGGACAAAAAAGTGAATCATGATTCTGTGGAATGTGAAGATAAAAAAATGTTGAACGAAAAAAGTAACCCTTCATTGATTTAATTGACTTGCAGTTGTGATTACAGTACAATTTCCAATGTGTTTTATAACCTCTAATCAACGACTGGCCATCTATTGAGGAGAGTTTATTTCGGTTAACATTTCGCACGTTACTAACGACCTGTTTTTATTGCTTTGTAGCTGGCCCTCACTGAATAGGCTATGAAAACAACACCGCCCGACGGGAATGAAATAGCACACGAAAAAGAACATTTCAATCTTGAGTTTGTCATCAAAAGAATAAATGCCATAAGGAACATGTCTAGAGTTCTATGTGATGATGGTATGAAGAGTTGAGAACTTTTTTAATGCAAGTTGGATTTCAATTAAACAAACTTTTACATTAGAATTCGCTAGTTCGATCTTGGTATTTCATTTCCTTTCAATTATACTGAATTAAGCTCTTCTCAACTTCCAATATCTTTCTTTGTAGAAGTAATTCAATTTTCCCAAGTTTTCTTTACTCGCAAGAACTTTAGCAGTAATCCAAGTAGTTTCCACATGAGAATCTCTTGAAAACGAATGACAAAAGAAACTTCTCTTTCTACCAAACATTGAAACCTCTTTGAAATCAGACGAACAATTATCTGGCAAAACCTAACTTTGTTGAAAAGCCGGAATGAATTCACACTGCAGTAAAGCTTAGCTGTACCAATCAGAAAAGAAATACATCATTCATGTATAAGACATGATAATGCTGAACATATCAAAGTGTAAATTCTGATTTCTCAGAAATAAAGGAAATAACTTGCCACTGTCCGATCAATATCGCAAATTAACTCGAATGTTTCGTCGACTTAGGTTATAATTTTCATCCACGAATTCGCATGTTGGATGGAATTCTATTCCAGGTCAATATTCCAAAATAGAATTGTTGTTGGTATATTTTTATGGAGATATCGTTAGTAAATATCAAATAAACTGTACATCTCGAAATTCATTAGCATCTCAAACAGTTTCTCTCATCGTCATCAATAGGCGTCCGCCAAAATACGGAATTAATTATTTACAAAAAGATGGGTCAACTACTGACCTGATTCTCAGCTTTATTTCGGCTGCTTCAGCTTCCTTGGATTAAAAAGTATTCACTAATTACTGTATATTCCCAACAAACATCCGAAGAACACACTGAGTGCATCAGCAACTTTGCATACTACGCGTCTACTAAAAAGGCGGGAACAAACCAGAAGTTTCTAAACCTTCGAGTTCCCGACCTTACCAACTGTCGATCGTCTTAAATCTACATATCCACTCGAGATCCCAATCCACCATTCCACCTGCCGCCATCTTGTGGTAAATTCCACCATCCACTTCCCACTGTCTACACAACTTCTATAATAATAATAATAATAATAATTCGTATTAAATTCACGACGCACTTTCCCGTCTGTGCTCATAACGCGCGCGCGCATGAAAAAAAAAACATGGCCGCGAATGAAGTAAACGGTCAACCATCAGTCGGCCTCTGGCGTCGATGCACTGTATCACGTTGAGTGTGGCTGCTGTAGCTTGGTCAATTCTCAAACGAAGGCAGTTATGAAGCACACACAGGGCTCACACTGCGGCGCGACTCTCGTCGTGGTTATATCCTGAGTAGAGAGAGTGTGTGAGGCCAGACAAAAACTTTAACCATGTTTCACCACAGTCACACACTCAACAATTCCAAACAACAGTTCTCACATCGTTTTTTAATATAATTTTTTTTCTCCTAATATTCCTCACAACATTTACACAAATATATAAACGCTAAAGGTGTGACGCAGTGTGCGGCCAATAAAAAAATCTTGGTGTTTTCGTGTTGTCCAATGATAATAATCAGGTATACTCACTCACATCTTTTAATTCTCTCATTAGTCCGCATACAGAATCATTCTACCATTCCCTTCCTAGTTTATCATGTGTTCCACCACCTCGAATAAAATACAATAAAAAACGCGAAGAAAAAAGAAAAGAAAATAATGTGCGTGTGTTTTATCGTGCCACGTTAATGTTCATGACGTGGTGAAGGTGTTGGGAAGTCATCGAGACAGAAAACGTTAAAAAAAAAAGGAATTACACATTTGCACACAGGTACATTTACAAAATATACGTGTAGATACATTTGTTCATAGATCTTATATTCAACAGAATACTGGCAAAACACATACACGTCTATTCATACATACACGAAAAAGGACCGGCCAGGATTTTTTAGTGTTCTCGAGTGTGCAAGGAGTGCGCGGGTGAAAGAACGGGGACGGGAGTGAGAGAAAGATAAGAGAAGGTGAGGACAACCGTTGAAAGAGTGAGAACACGAGCAACTTTATATACCACGAGTGCGAGAGAGTGCGTGCCCCCGTGTGTCCTGTGCGGGCGCGTGTATGTGTATTCAATACATATATGTACATATATATAAATGTATATGTATATTTATGTGTGTTGCGGCGCACACGGGTCTCGAGGGAACCACAGAGCATGAGGTAAGTCACGAGCGAGGCCGATCCCCGCGGTGAGAGTGCTCCTGAAATCGTGGCGGATAATGTACATGTTCAAAGCAAAACCGGAGACGCTGAAACAAAACACGGCAAATGAGAAAGAGAGAGAGAGAGAGAGAGAGAGAGAGACAGAGACACACATTATGATATGGGTACACATAGAAGAGAAAGAAAAAATTGTTTTTATATTTTTACTTCATTAAGAGAGAGAAATTATGTATAATCAGCGAGGTTATGTTGTGTTGGAGAACGCGCGTGCCTTGTTGATGTCCACCATCTCCAACGTCACATTTGCTTCGGCATGTTGATAAATGTTTATATGTATTGGTATAGAAGGAAGCAGGATTATGAAGAAAGGATATTTTTAGGATGAAAAAAATTCAGGATGACACCTGACACAATTTTTGTTCTTTCTCTTTCTTTGTATTTTGTGTGTATATTCAATCTTTATATGAGCTCGTCTCTCTCTCTTGTAAACACATTGAAACAGAACATTCACACAGGCATAATCTCTTCTCATTCTTGTTCTTTGGGCACGTGACTATGTGAGGCTCTGACGACAGCAAACCTGTTACGAGTCAGAGGCAATAAAAAATGTCCCAAAAGTCAGTGTGTGAAGTCAAAAAGAGAAGAGAGAAAGAAACAAACTTGTGTTGATATTTCAACGCACGCAGGCTTTTGACAGTGCGCGACCGGCCTTGAGCCTCCCCTCATTTCTCTCTTTTTCTCTCTCTGTTCTCCCCACCGATCTCGTAGTCTAAGCACAACCACTATACAATTCTCTTTGCTATACCTTTTACTCTATCTTACTTTACCTTTCCACTTCTCAAATCCCTTCTCTCCCTTCAATTCCATTTTTTTTTCTTGCTGTTACAGCTCTCACATGTGTACAATGTGTAACTTTTATATGTGGCAACATGAGTTTTCTCATGAACGTCTAATGGACGCATTGAAGAAGACAAAGACAAGCGACCGCCACAAGAGAAATGAAAACGGGAACGAAGCTTTTTTTTTATTCTTCGTTTTTTTTCTCTCTTCATTTCTCTTCTCGCCATCGTTTATAACGATTGTGAGGAAGAAACAGAATGAGTAAAGGGAGAGAGATAGAGTTAGCGGTATATCGGCGCGCGATTACGGTAATACTATTGACGGTCTTACTGTCGCCTGTGTCTTGGGACTTGGGACGATTTCTTGGAGCTCGTTGGTTCGTTCGTGCGACTGACCTCAACTCACCGTGGTGTGGTAGTGTCGCTTCACTTCTCTTTCACGAGACATTGCAAAGATATAACAAAATAGCTTATATGTTTCTTCACGACCTTTCCATCCGTGTGTCTATCTTCTATATACACCACGCGTTCAATCGTAAATCTCATGGGAGAAATGTGTGTAATACCCATAAAGAGAAAATAATTCATTTCTTCCGCCTCTGAATTCCTGTTTTGCATATTATCATCGAAACAAAAAAGAAAAATTGTATTTTCTCATAAACATTAACATTTATTATTACTCAATCACACATTCGTCATAATTATTTTATCTTATTTCATTCTCAATTCCTCCCACGATCGACAACCTATAAATTCATGTTTCCGTTAAATCAAAAAATTTATTTTATCTCAAGTGTGTGTGTGCACTGTTTGATTCATAGCTTCGACAAGATCGCGTGTCTCCGTGTCGTCGTTCCTTCTCCTCTCTCCCTTACACACTTATTATTATTTCTTTTTCTTTTTCACATGCCGCTACCTCCTGGTACGGTAGTTGGCACGTAACTCCATGCGTTGTGCATAATGCAACCTGAAAATTTTATTTCTCTCTTTCTCATATTATACTTTGGCTCTTGCTCACACTTTAAGGGTGATTGATGCATGGTCGTTGCTCTTTTATTATCTCTTACATTCTACATATACGTCCTACGTATTATATATAACCTGCAACAATATTACAACTCTCTCTCAAGCAACTCATTCTTGTGTATGTCCCTCACAAGCATATATATTGCTCCTCAGATGCGAGAGAGTCGACATGAGGCTCAAGGCGTTTCCATAATCGCTCAACATTTACGCAAGTTTATACGAGCAAACGATCTTATCGTTCTCCATATCCATCCACATATATGCGTTTATATACTTATATATATTGTACGTATATAGTAGGTATATAACGCCACTTCGCAGAAGCAACTCGCGGACTCTTCAGGGATCCTTGGAACGCGGACAGGACGACGCTTATGAATATTGATGAACGTTTTCTCGTCGTCAACGCGACCGCACCTCGACCGCACGTCCCTTTTTACATATGTCTCTCAACCTCATCGTATTCATCATACTCATATATAAATATCTATTTTATATTCATTTACCACTTAAATCAACCATTATTCCACCTCTCTTGTAATAACATTTTTTTTATTTTTCAAAATAATCAACGTAATATTCGATTTTTAATCTAACTTTTATCGCATATCAAATCAATTAAAATTGATAATTAGAATTAAATGGGTATTTAAGTAGTATAATAATCATATTGAGTATATAAAGTGGAGTAGTGTTTTTTTTTTCTGGTATATTATTATGAGTATACATGAGATAGTGATGGTACGTTTTAATATTCTGATTGATAGTCAGATAACGGATCAATGCGAGAAAATTGTCAGTTATGTGATGCACTTCTCACATATGTTAGTTAATGGTTTTAATGATTCAATAATTTTATTTTTATTTTCCATTAGAAGGATTGATATATTCATCTTTATACGAACTATTCACCTTCCGTATTTTCTATATTTATATGTAAATAAATATAAACATTTATTTATTATCAAGTTCTGCTGGCTCGTCTAGTCAATGCAATTCTCATGTTTTTTTTTTGTTTTTCTTGTTTCTTTCTCCTTGCTCTAACGTTTTTTTTTATGTTTTTTTTTTCCGTTGACGGGTTGCAGTATAGACATACACAGAATGAGCCTGACCCAACATAACGCCACGCTCGTGGTTCGCCCGCGTAACCAAAGGGGGTGGTGGGGAGGAAACGAGGGGCAATAACATAACTGTACTTTCTGCTCTCTTGCGCGAACCGCCATCGTGTTCTACACAGATCCTTTTTCTGTTCTTTCCTTTCTTTCATTTTATTCACTCATTTATATCTATATAATATATTTATGTGTATATATATTTATTAACTTCCCGATAGGAAGTTATTGTTTTTACCCCGAAAATGAAAAGTCGAGTTTTTCATAGATCTCGACGTTTTAAGACCTCCTGAACATA